>NW_004624784.1:5497482-5541432 GCF_000247695.1 Heterocephalus glaber | reverse complement strand
AAATATGAGAAAAGGAAAAAAATGGAAACAAAGTCTTTGCAAATAGGGAAAGGTGGAGGGGGTGAAGGAAGGGCAGAGGAAGGGGAAAAAAAATAAGAACCAAGATACTCATGTAATGGTACAAGATGCTAATGATGTATGTAAATGTATTTTATACCTAAAATGTACCAATAAACTTAATGGGGGAAAAATAAAAAATAAATAAAAGCTGTTAGAGAAAAGAAACAAATCACCTATACAAGAAAGTGCATCAGAATCATAGCAGACTTCTCAACACAAACCTTCAAGTCAAGAAGAGCTTGGAGTGAAGTATTTTAAGCTCTAAAAAAACCCCTCAAACACAGATTGGTGTACCCCACAAAACCATCTTTCAAAATTTACAGAGAATTAAGATACTTCCATGTCAAGAACACCTGAAGAAATTCATGACCACCAAAGCAGTACTCCAAAATGTTCTGAAGAATAGTTTAGAAAGAGATAACGAAGACTACAATGCAGAATGCAACAAATCATGAAGAAGAGTATACACTGTGACCTAGTAGGATTCATCCCAGGGATGCAGGAATGTTTCAACATATGCAAATCAATAAATGTAATACACCATAGTAACAGAAGGAAGGACAAAAACCATATGATCATCTCAATAGATGCAGAAAAAGCATTTGATAAAGTCCAACCCCCACTCATGATAAAAACCCTACAGAAAATTGGAATAGATGGTCTTTATCTCAATTTGATAAAAGCCATCTATGACAAACCAAGAGCCAACATCGTACTAAATGGACCAAAACTGAAAGCTTTCACTCTAAAATCAGGAACAAGACAAGGATGCCCACTGTAAGCACTCTGAAAACATTAGCCAGAGAAATTAGACAAGCCAGGGAGGAAGGGAAGTAAGAATACAGGGAACACATTGGGAAAACCCTCACTGTGGGATGATGGGACAAGGCAACAGGTGGGCCAAGACCACACAATGGTCCATGGGCTGAATGTTCCTAAGACACATTGTTTTGGTCATGCCAAACAATAGTCTCTATACAATAACAAAAATAATGATGCTGAAAATCTCCATTTTTCTAAGAGTCTATAATGTGGTAGTTATTTTAGAAAAATTATCTTTATTCTACAATACAAAACCAGAACCTAATTTACAGGTAAAGAATCAAGACCAATCCAAACACACAAGGACTTTTAAAGACTCTACTGTGTTCTTGTCACATGGTCAACCTCAGCATCCACAGGAAAGAAAGTAAAGTCCTCTCTGTGAGAGGCTGTGTGACAACAAGTGTGAGTATGTATTTCTATTACTGGGGAATAAAGACTTGGAACCATTTATCATCAAAAATCGAATGATTATAAAAATTAACATATACATGTTTTTAAGAAACGCTGCAGTGGCACATTATATACATGTGTTTTAATATTATAATGTACCCCACTGGTTTGTAGAATTATTATATATTAATACAAAAAACCTAAAAGAAAAATATTAATATCAAAGGAGAAGTTCTGCCTAATGCTTAGGTGGTATAAAAATAATTACTACAGCTCAAAATAAAAATGACTAGTTTTCATGCTGTTCCCTGGAAGGGCAGAAGGCTAATTTACACAAATAACTGGCACCTTTTTGTTTAGTGTTACTAATGAAAGTCAGTTTTCTTCAAAGGCAGGAGAAGAATATATAAGATCTGAAACATAAGACTTTGAATACATCACCAGCCACTTTTCCCTTCGGTTCCCTTCCTCAATCAAACATCTTGTTTTAAACTTTTTTTGCAATACACTCAATGTACCAAGAAGATGGGATCCTGAAAATCACTGATTGAACATATTTCAGGACACTGCTGTGGGGACCAAAAGAGCACGCCAGACCCAGCTTAAGAGTTCAGGACACGAGAGCTGATAGCTGCTTTATAAAAAAGGTTCCTCTCCTTTTCTCAACAGCATCCAGCAAAGTGCTGGGCCCACATTTTTATTAAATAAATCCTTGGTGAATCAAACTTATCAATTGCAGAATTCATGACCCTTTTCCCTCTCTTCCCAAGAGAATTCTGAAAGACCAAAGATAGAATCCAGAAGAGGGCAAGGGAGGTCAAAGGCAGAGAAGGAAGCCAGGAAGGTGATGCAGCCCCTTAAAACTGTGGGTAACAAAGACAAACACAAATGCCTGGGGAATTACCCACTTTGCTCAGTCTTTGCCTCTGTTTGACCCCATCAACAGAGACAAAGTTAATTTCTTCGCACGCACTTGGCAAATTTTATTAAGTAGTAGTAGTTACCAAGCCAGGAAAAGTGCTGAAGAGAGGAGAAGCCATCATGATGCCAGATGAACAAAATTCAATATTTTCCCTATGTTGCTCACAGATTAATATGAAAACCAAACTTCAACAGTCACACCATATACAGCCTCAAAATAGCATAGTAGGTACTCAACAGAAGTTGGAAATGGTACTCAGGGAGCCTAGGAGAGCACATACCTCAATTGCATGTGTTTTTCAAAGAGAAATGGAAAGTATTGTTCAGTATCAGCATATGTTTAATTGTTTTATTCTCAGAATATATTTGTTGAATGAATGAATTAATTAATAATTGATCTTTTGGAAGTCTGTATATGTTTTGGTCTTGCTCTGTGACTATAAATTCTTGGCTATCTACTCTTATATTGGGAGAACTTGGTAAATATTTACTTCTAAGTTGAAGACTTCCTCGGGCAGCACCAATTCTACCTACTGCTCCTGACCAATCAGTTCTTCCTCAGACTCTAGTTTGAGTGGGTTTCACCTGCAGAGCCTGAAAGGGGTTCATAGTACTTCCCTTCGCCCTCTTATCCCTGCATGCCCCAGGTTTGGCCCAGGTGTGTCCCTAAATCATATCCCTCTCAGGCCTCTATATTGTGGGTGCTTGCTCCCTGCAGTCTTCTCCCCACTTTTCATTTCCCCTCTGGAGAGATGTGCTGCATTCTTCTTTAGACAGGAGGCATCTCGCAGAGCCAATAGGAGTTGGCTGCCCTTTCCCAGAGCTCTGAACATCTTGAAGATATTTGTACTTCTACTCGCAACAGGAGGATATAATTCATTGCTTGCTGCATCAAAGTCCACTGCCTGCCAGGGGAATTCCACAGACTATTGTGGAATACTTAAAAGTAAAAACAAAACAAAATGATTCAGTTTTCACTCTCTTCTCCCTCATACACAAATATAGGTCCTCAAAACCATGTCAGGGGTTGTTGCTCTCAGATAAATAAGCCACGCCATCTCTTTGGCCCTGGTCCCCCTGCTTTGCACCCCTTGATATCTAGGGAGAGAAGGCTCAACTTATATTCGAAACATACAGACTCTGTGGATGCAAATCAGGCCCAAGTAGAGTGTAAGGTTAAAAGTGAAATATGGTCAGCTATAAGGGGCTTGAGAGATAGAGGGAATCTCAGTCAAAGAGAGGAATGAATACTTGCTGTCCTATGCAATTAATCATGTTTAAGTACAAAGTGATGACCACTGAGAAGATAGGCAAGTCTCAGCCACCTTCTTAGTCAGTGGTTTCCAGCTGGGGGAGTGGGGTCAAAGCAGTTTGACCAAGCCTTCCCCTAAACCTTAGGGGCAAGAAAAGGCAGATTGCTAATCAGCAGAAGGGACTGGCCCCATCAGGGGCTAGCAGGCACTGTTCTGGCCACAGCTGGTCTTGCCTTGACTCTCTTTCTGTGGTTTCTATGTGCAGAAGCTGATTGGCTACAAATGCCAACTATATTCAAGAGACTGCTTTCATAACCTGCTTAAGTTTGATAATAATGAGTGTTCCCATATATTGAGAATTAATTATGTGTCCCACACTTCGCAAAATTCTGGGTATACACAATTTCAGTTCATCTCAGTAGAGCCCCTCAAAGCTTGGAACTCTGATAATCCTGTTTTTACAGATGGGTAAAGTGAGACTCAGAAAGACTCAGTGACTGCCCAAGGTTACATAATTGTTGAGTGATGGGGGCAGGACTTGAACTCAGTTTCAGTCTTATTTAGAAGCTGTTGTATGAAACTACCAGACTGCTGCCCCTCCCCAAAACTGAAGGAAGTCTCATGAGGTAAAGTCTTTTTGAACTAAGAAAAATAAAGGTTTTTACTCCTTTGAACAAATGGCAGATTCCCTCTACTTGAGTAAAGATAACGATCAAGTAACACAAAAGACACAAATTTGTGATGCAGCTAGAGCAGCAATCAATTGTGCTCTTTCAATAGTCTAAGTTTTATTTTCCTCTTGCTGTTCTCAACTTCTTAGTTTCCCACACCTTCTGAATCCTCTGTGTGTGTGTGTGTGTGTGTGTGTGTGTGTGTGTGTGTCTACACGAGTGCGCTTATGGTATTTTTTTTTCTGTAAACTTTTGTAGAATGACATGAGAAACACAAACATGGGAACAAAACAAGTGAATGTAGAGGTAGATGGATGGTTGACTTGATAGATGAATGGATGGATGGACACAGACAGATGAAGGGATGGACAAAAGGATAGACAGGCAGATAGATGGACAGACAAATGGATAATTGAACAAAACAAACAGTTAGATGGGCTTGTAGGTAAACAGATCGACAGAGCTGCCTTGACCCATTAGAACCTGACTCTGACATCCACATCAGCAGTCTGTGCCCTTTGAGAGAATTACAGCTGATCACAAGGTTCACTTGAAGGTTGGTTGTGAGGTTCCTGGAGTCATCAATTCAGCCCCTGTCACTGAGAGTTGGTACTCACGTTGTGGTTAGCAAGGAAGGATTGAGAATGGCTCTGTACAAAGCCAGAACTCCAGCGTAAGCCCTTCTCCTCTCTCAGGGCATTCTCTGCTGCCCTGGTTCTTGCCTCACCCCATTCACTATTCTCTCCACACAGCTGGTATTACCATACCTGGCTTTTATCTTTCATGTATGGATTTTTTTCATACCTCCCCATCTGCTATCCCTCAGTTACATTGTAAATACCCTGATGGCAAGAAACACACCTCTTAGCCTCTGTTTTCCCAGCACTTACCTCAATACATTGCTAAGGGCATGATGGAAAGTTATCTTGTGGAGCACATAATAAATAAGTGTAAACCGTGGTTTTCTGTACTTAGGAGTCTCTATCCGCTCAGAGATGCTGTCACAAAATACCTGCAGTGCTCAATGACATTATTCTCAAGCAACAATCACTATGTGTGAAAATGTTTTAACACCACCACAAAGGGTATTTATTGAGCACTTACTAAGTACATTATATAGTAACAATAATTGTAGAGGCTCTACTGACTCAACTACTTTACTTTTAATAAATCAGTCTTCCTCAAGAAAAGCTAGAGGTGAGTCCCATTATCCACATTTTACAGATGAGAAGACTTACACAAAGCAAGGTTAAACAACATGCTCACAGTAATGCATCTGTAAAAAGCAGAGCTCACATTCTAATCTTGGTCAGATTCTAAGCCTGTAGTCTTATCTGCAGCTGTGGAACAACCTTCTATGGGACAAGTGATGTGAGCTCTTGATTTTGTGGAAAGTGGTTTGAGAGTTTTAGTTGGCATCTTCTTCCAAGCTCTGCCCACACAGCCTCTTTCTGATCAGACAAGCACCGTTGGAGACCAATACAAAAGTATAAACTGAGAATGGCTTACAAAGGCATTTTCTACCTGTCAGCCTCTGCTTAACTCCCAAAGCAAGAGAAAGGGTACCTAACTGGCAAGTCAAAGTCTAGAGTGCACGGTGGCCATTCACTGGTTTTGTGATTTTGCCCAACTCACTTAACTTCAGTGAGCCTCAGGTTCCTCTTTCAAATAGGAAGAGTAATTCTGCTCAGGATACTATATAGTGCTCTTGTGAGAACCAAATGAGAAATATAGTGAAAGATGATTTGTTAAATGAAGGGGCTGTGCTGGCCTCTGCCAAAGTCATTGGCAGCATTTCTGCATCAAGGCTCCTTAGAAAACATGATCTAATAGGGTGATTCAATCAGGCTTCCCAAATACATTACAGAGCATTGTTAGGAAATGCTAAGTGGTGTCTTGGAGGCCAACCAACCCTAAAGGTTACTCTTAAGGCTCATGAGTAAACCACAGTTATATCACTTTGGGCTCCTGGCCATTTGGCTGTGGTACTAGAAGTGCTTCAGGATTGTTCCGTTCAGACTTGGTTTGACCACAATCATATTAAATATTAAATCATCCAGTGGAACAGCAAAGGAAAATAGCTATGTCAGGCACTAGCTATTCTGTCTTTTATTACTATTCATTACAATTTCTGAAGCATTTAGAATATTCTAATGTCAAGCCCAAGGCTTAAAAAAAATTATATCAAGCCTAAAAGAACTTTGGCCTAATTTCACTGGAAGTAAAAAACCAGGCCCACAGATACTGACACTGGCATTTCTTTTGGCAAGCAAAAGGCTCTGGGACAAATGCAGGTCCTCTGTTCTAGAAGGGGAGACAGCTAGCTGCTTTTCAGTGCTGATATTTGGCCCCTTTGTAATCCTGTGCCACTAGTGATAATAGTTCCTGGTCCTTGCTCCTATCTCAGGCCTCAGATCTCCTATCTCTGGCTGATAGCATTGTTTCCTCCTTTAACCATGGAATCAAGTTAGCATCACCAGCAGAGAGACAAACTAACATCACACGCTTTCTCTTTGCAAGCAAAAGTATACAACTCACTTATGCTGTAATCCCTACCAAGAGGTTTCACCATGATCTAATCTCGAGAAAGCCATTGGACAAATCTAGAATGTGGACATTCTAAAAGACAAGTGGCTTGAAGTCTACAAATGTGTTGATGCCATTTTTATAAAAAGGCAGGAGGTGTTTACAGATTAAAGGAGACTAAAGGGACATAATTAAATGCAATGTGTGGATGAATCTCAATTGGATTCTGGCCCCTTAAAAAATAGTCTTTTAAAATTCTTGAGGAAAATTGGAGAAGTTTGAATATGAACTGCATATTAGATGATATCATTGGGTAAATAATAGTTCTTCTTGGTGGGATAACGGCAATGTAGTTATGTTGGAGAGTCGCTTTATTCTTAAAAGATGCATCCAAGTATGAAGAGATATGTTTTCTGCAACTTTATAAATATATATATATATATATAATATATTCAAAGATCCTATATTTGCAGATTTCAAATCAATATCATGGTGCTTTTGTGGTCACTCACAGATACACACAGAGCAGTGAAAGTGTCACACTTCCAACCATGCATCTTCCCAGATGAGGTTGAACAAGTTGACCAATACTCTGCCTTCTTGTTTCCCTTGTTTCACACTGTAAATAAACTCTTTGCTGTGGTATGTTTAGTGTCATGGGGGAGGGCATTTTTGTGTTTTAGTTGATGATTTTTCTGTTTAAAATGGTCCCAAGCATAGTGCTACACATATTCAGTGTTGTCATGCAGAAAAGGTTATGCTGTGCCTCGTAGAAAAAATATGTGTTAGATAAGCTTTATTTTAGGCATAAGTTGTAGTTGTTGTCCATGAGCCCAGTGTTAGTGAATCAACAACATACATTCAATAAGATGTTTTTAAACAGAAAAACAGGTAAAACAAGGTAATGAAAATATAAGCAGAAGTACACAGGAGTCTGTTTATTTCCCTTAGGGGCAATGGTTCCATTTTGCCCTAATTCATTGTTCAATATGACTTTATAGAATATTACTACTGTCGATAGTAGGAATTGTTTGCATGTACACATATACATATTTGTTTAATATTCACACAGTAATCATAACTGTGGGAAAATGGTAAGAGTTGGTGAATCTAGATAAAGAATATGTGGATGTTTGTTTTTTCACCTTTTAGTTATCTGTGTAATTAATCATCTTGAAAGGAAATGTTTATAAATAAAGAGCAAGATAAAGACAGATAATAGGAAATAGGGAGGGAGATCTTTTTCAAATGAGAAAGAGATCAAGAGATGGAGGGAGGGGGAGGAGGAGGAGAGGAAGGGATGGAAAAGGAATGAAGATGTGTTATGTACATGACCAACTCCCCACCAGGAATGTGAACATTATGTACTGCACACATGCACTAATAAAAAATATATAAATAAAAAAGGAAATGTTGGGACCA
Organism: Heterocephalus glaber; assembly: GCF_000247695.1. The sequence goes on along the minus strand of NW_004624784.1, from coordinate 5,533,364 downwards.
GGGATTTAGCTCAGTGTTTCCGCTGCCTGCCTCGCAAGTGCAAGGTCCTGAGTTCGATCCCTGGTACCCCCCCAAAAAAAGGAAATATTGGAAAACACACATACAAATAGAACAGAATAGATGCACTAAGACTAAGTACTGTGGGAATCTGTTTTCAGGTATGTGGATTATATTTTCTGGGTTGTGACATAAAATTTTTTTTAATTATGGTTCAAACAAACTTAAAAGCCACAGGCCTATGGGACAAAAGACATCCATCTACCAGGCACTCCGTCTTCACCTCTTCAAAGTGTCTTTGTTCTAGGTCCTCCCTGAGCTCCTTGAATCAAGAATGAATCCTCTTTTCTCCAGGATGGCACCATCACAAGCTGTGGCTCCTCCTACTCTTCTCTTACTTCATTCATTATCATCTGCCTCTCTGTCACCTGCCCTTTCCCATAGACTTCTTCTGAGGTGCAATGATTTGAACCCTCATAAATGGATCAATGAGTTATTGAGGGAATGGCTTTGTTATAAAAGCAAGTTCTCTAGCATGCTTCTTCTCTCTGGCACCTTCCTTTCTGGTATGTGACCCTCTGTGCCATATCAGGACCCTATAGATAGCCTCAACCAGCAAGAAGCCCTTCACCAGATGCAACTCCTTGACCTAGGACTCCCCTGCCTCCAGCACTGTAAGAAATAAACCTCTTTCCTATATAAATTACCAAGTATCAGATATTTTATTATAGCAACAGAAAGCAGAGTAAGACACAGGGCATCTCTAATTGTCCCTGCCGTCCCTCCCTTATAACTTTTGCTCTAGGCCTCTGCTAGCTCATAACTTACCCTTCATCAGGCCCTTGAACAAGTCTCTGATTGGTGCACCACAGGCAAATGTGGAGTCTATGAAGACAGAGGGGAAACACATGAAGGAAGGAAAGTCAAGGAAAGCTCCTGGGGAACCCATCTCTGGTGTTAGAAGTTTCTTTTACTAAATGACTAGCCAGTTTCTACATGGGAAATAAAAATGTTCAGTCATGTTGAGGCTGAGAATAGAAGTCAGCATAGTAACGATGTACAAAGACAAATCTTTAAGAAAAAAGGAACAGCTAGAATGGAACCAGAAAGCAGCAGCAAGAAGTGAATTTGGGATGGGGGTATCAGAAAACTGGGATAAACCAAAAATCAGAAATGTTGGGTGCCTTTCCTGATGTCACAGACAGAGAACAAAAGGAATTATCATTCTTTATTGTTTCAGCAAGCTACCAGAATAGGATGGAGATGTCACACTACTTTGAGTACCAACGGGTGTTCATGACTCTGGGAAAACAGGTGTTTTGCTAACTAGGGACATTTCTTGTTTTGGTTTAAGATGGTACTATCAGCTCCCCTCAAATGTGTCTGTTCATGAGGTGAATATTTACACTTACTATTAGGATCAGAAATGTTGCTAAAAAAGAAATGGATATGAAGGATACCTCATGGAACACAATGAACCCTCAGTTCAGCTCTGTCAACAGAGCCCTTTGATCCCTCCATGGATGTAGGGATGTTCCTTTGGCCTAAATGATTCAGGCTAGGTGAGACACAGAGCAGAGGGAGGTGATATCTCCTTGTAGAAAGAGTGAAGATTCCAGAAGGAGACAGAAGGAAGCAGGGGGATGAGGGCAGAGGAGAACCTGAGCTGGTCCCTGAAAAAGGCCTAATTTCTCCTGCACTTTCCCAAGGGAAGTCTAGGGTATGAAAACCAGGCCATTACCTCTATGCTAAAATCCCACATCTACACTAGAATCCCTTTTATTTTGCTCTATCCTCTGCAAAAACAGATAAAGAAAGGAGGGAGGGAGGGAGGGAGGGAGGGAGGAAGGAGGGAGGCAGGGAGATCAACTGAGCTTGTTATGGGGCACTGAAAAAATAGGGTGTAAATGGCAAGGGGAGTGATGAGGGCCAGGAGGAAGAAGCAGTGGTGAGTAGCTGCAGTTTCAGGGGAGGGGGCACATGCAACTGACAGTAGGAGACTGAGCCTCCCATCCCTCATCAAGGATTTCCATAAGCCAATTTCATCCTGCCTAGCTCTGTGTTTCAGAGAAAGTCTCTGGGAGGGGAAAGGTTTAGCAGCAATAGCTGGGTGTCAAGAGCATAAATTCTGAGTCAGGGCTTGGGGAGAAGTGATAATAAAGAGGCAGGCAGGGGCCAACCACAGAAGATGATATACCTACAAGGGGCTGAAATTTTATTCCATGACAGGGCAATGTTCCTGCTTTTGGCTGGACTTCTGAACTGTTAAGGGAGTTCTTTAAAAACATACCATCCAGTCCCTTCTCAGACTTGCTTAATTAAAATCGACAGATATTCAGTGATGCACTTTAACTCCACTGTTAGGCTGCAAGCCTGTTGAGGGAAAATGTTATGTCTTACGGGTCAGTAGGTTACAAAAACAGCTGGTTCAAGTAGACAGCCAATCAGCCAGGCTCCAAGACATAGAAGTAGTATTGGGGAGCCACAAAAAGACATTTGCTCTTTCCTTTGCTCCCTCTGGGTTATATGATCTTTACCTCATTTCAGCAACAAAACCAACAGGTTTGGTTTTCCCCTTCCCACCTCTTTTTTTGATGCAGACTTCTCTTGATCTTATTGCTTACCTTTCACATAGCATCTTGCACATAGCAAGATGGTGATGGTGACCATGATGATGATGATGATGATGATGATGATGATGATGATGACGATGACAACAATGGTGGCTAAAGCTAGAGGCATCACCCTATCTGATTTCAAAATATACTATAAAGCTATGTAAGCAAAGCAGCATTGTACTGGCATTAAAAACAGGCACATAGACCAATGGGATAGAATGGAGAGATCAGATATACATTCATACATTTACAGCTAATTGATTTTCAACAAAGTCACCAAGAACACACGCTGAGGAAAAGACAGCCTCCTCAAAAAATGGTGCTAGGAAAAAAATATTTAATAAGTGGTGTTAGAAAAACTGGATATCTACATGCAAAAGATTGAAACTTGACCCTGTCTCTTATCTCGTAAAAATCAACTCATATGGACTAAAGGCTTCCATGTAAGACCTCAAACTCTGAAACTACTGTAAAAAAACATAGAAGAAATGTTTTATGACTTTGGTCTGGGCAAGAATTGTTGGAGTAAGACCTCAAAAATACAGAGAATGAAAGTAAAAGTAGGCCAATTGGATCACAATAAACTAAAGCTTCTGCACAGCAAAAGAACAATCAACAGAGTAAAACACAGCCTGTAGAGTGAGAGAAAGTATTTGCAAACTATTCATGTCACACAGGGTTCATTTCCAGAATATATAAGGAATCAGATAACTCAATAGCAAAAAAAAAAAAAAAGTCAAAATAATCCAATTTTTAAATGAACTAATGTTTAAAAATCTTGAATTAGATGTTGCATTTAAAATTTAGACTCTATGATGTTGTGGTTATCTATTCCTGCATAAAAAACCACCCAAATTTAGTGCCATAAAAGACAACAATCTGTCCTGTCCACAAAGGTCAGAAATTTGGATATGGTACAGTCTGAGGGGCTTGTCTCTGCTTCTTGAAGCATGAGACCTCAGTATAGAAGACTGAAATGGCTAAGATGATTTGAAGACCTAGCTGGAGGTACTGCTTAGAGTAATCCTATCTCATGGCTTCCCAAGATTAGCCTCTGCAAGCTGCAGTTTACTAAAAATGTATCAAAGTAAACCAGAGGGCACTTAGTCACTTTAAGATTTAAAAAATACATTTCTTACATGGTGAGGAAAAATAATAGGCAAACACATAGGCTTGTAGATGACTTAATTCAATACCACCCTCAAAAGGAGGTACTGGTGAAAATCTGGCTTTTCAGGGCCTCCACACGAGCATTTTGTATGTGGCATATTTGTCTAGAAAACACCTCCCAATTAATTTTAAGCTCTTTTGATACAGAAAAGTTTTAGATAACTTAATAGATTGAATATTAAGGTAGTTGTAGACGCAAAATAAGTAATGTGTTCTTTTAAGATTTGCTTTTCCCATAACTCCTTGTTTAAGGTGAGGATTATCTGACTCTAACCAGTAATTTCATTAACCTAACAAAGTTACCCTGCCAGGGTGAATTTACAATGTATAGGCCTACCTTGTGTCTGTGACTTGTAAATAGGAACAGGAATTGTATTTACATATCAAACACCACTAGGGATGAGATAATGGCTAAAAAGGACATAAAAAGGGAAATGCTGAACAAAGGGGGGGGCGGATACTGACCAGACTGGTTTCTGGCCTTCCCGCTCGCAAGAAGAAATTTTATTATTTATCCAAATTCTGTGTCTCTGTGCATTTCTTTCTGAGATTTCTGTAACACTTTGCCTACACATACTGAAAAGGAGACATCCTGACATTCTAAAGGAATGCCACCCTTCTCCCAGCCCTAGTTGCCTTGCTCCCTTCTACCCAGTGGTTAATTATATTTTTGTGCTAATTTTCTGGATCCCTCAACCTTTTGTGGCAGATATTAATGAACATCTCAAAAGAACAAAAAGTAAGGTGGTGGGTTTGCTCAAATTTTTTATTCTAGTCAAGTATCATGCCTGAAGGTATTTCATCATTGCCTGTTGCTTTAATAAATATTTCGTGTTCCTCCTCTAATGTGTCATAACCTAACAAGCTTGCTGTTCTACTCCACATTTCATCCAATGAAACTATAAATTTGGGGTTGCATAATTATTAGTGGACGCATGAGACTTATTTGCTTAATTGCAAATGGTTTTCATACTTTCAGAGAGCTGAAATGATTTTCTGAATATGAAGTGTGATTGAAAATATAGTGTGTAAGTTAAAAAATTATTACAGTAAAAGACACATTGAATCCCCCTCAAAATCTTCCCCTTTGCTTCAAACACACTTATCCTTGCCACTTTCTGAAGCAGTTCTGGAAGCCCTTTTTCATGAGTGTCTTTAGTTACACTGTTGTGACTGCCTTAATGTCTTAAATCAATTCAAGATGTTTACCTTTCATGGCCATTTTGACTTTGGGAAAGAGCCAGAAGTCGCACAGTACCAGATCTGGTGAATAAGGTGGATAAAAACCACCATAATATTTTTACACACCTGTTGTTCTGTTGGATGGCAGTTGGCAGCACCATTCACCATATTTTTTAATCATACCTACACTCAAGAGACTTCTTGAACTGCCTCAGAAAATGGCAAGAACAATGGGATAAGTGTATTCAAAAGAAAGGGGAGTGTTCTGAGGGGTGTTAATGGTAATGTGTCTTTTACTGTAATAAATTTTTAAAATTTAAACATTACCTATTTTTAATCACCCTTGTACAGTACCAATTTAAACAAATCCCTCAAAAGTGCTATGCTTCTACTTGATGTAAAATTCCTTTTTCTAAATGGACAGATATGGTCAGTGGTATTCAAAATAATTAAATTTTTTCAAACATGCAAGGACTACAAAATTCCACTTATGCATGTCCTGTCCTGAGGGCAGCCCCACAGCTTCTTAGATCAGGCTGAGAGATGGAGGGGCTACTCTCCCACAGGCTTTGCTGTAAAATGGACCCAATTCAAATCCCTGCTGTAAATCCTTGGGAAAGTCTGAGTCTTAGTTCTCACAGTAGCAAAATGAGAATAAAGGTGCCTATACTGTATGAAGTTGTTGAAAGATCTTTTTTCGATGTCCCATATGGGTTAGCCACTTCATGGTTAAATTGTGAAGTCAGAAAGGGCTGGATTCAAATCCTGATGCCAAGACTCACAGTTGGGTGACCTTGGGAAAGTCAGTTACAGTCTCAGCCTTAACTTTTTCATTTGTACAATGATACTGGTAATAGTGCTTACATCACAGGGTCCTTGTGAAATAGAAATGAGATAAGAATATACATGAAAGGGAGCCTGGGATTTAGCTCAGTGGTTCTGCCACCTGCCTCCCAAGTGCAAAGTCCTAAGTTCGATCCCCGGTACCAAAAAAAAAGAATGTACATGAGAGGCTAAGCCCAATGCCAGCCACATAGCTGACCTTGATATGTACACTAACTCCTTTCCTCTTTCTTTATTCATGTTCTTCTGGATCCTGCTGCCCCTGCATCTCAATTGTATCTTTTTTCCAGTTTTCCATGCCCTAGATTTTAAAGTAAGATTATTATACTCCCACAAACCCTGATCCAAATGGTAAGAGCCCACTTACAGCACATCCTGGGCTCCAGGGGCCAGGGTGACCCTACTTTTACCTGGGAAGGTGCTATCATATGTGCAGGAATCAGGGGTCTGAAGAAACAACCAGGCTCAGTTTGGTCTCAGCCTTTGGTCACAGAAGGAAAAGGCAGACTGGAGAGATACTTCTCAAGAAGTCCATTTATTGCAGTGGACAAAGAAGCTGGAGGAGGAAAAACCAGGGTCAGAGGGAAGCAACTCCCTCCTCATTTCTCCCCACAGCTCATTCTCATTCTAATATTTTGTAAATGTTTAACACATAATAATTGTACATGTGAGGTACACTGTGATATTTCAATACTTATATGCAATGTGTAATGATTGGATCAGGGTAACTGACATCTGTCACTTCAAATATTTCTTTTTTTTATAAAATAACTTTATTATCAAACACACACACATACAGAAATTAAAACCATTCAAAGAAGAAAAATGCAAGGGGAAAAAAAATCTACAATAATATTCAAGTACAATAGAACTCAATCAAAACAAAACTGAAAAGCACTTAAACATTTTTCCATATAACTTAAAAAACATCTCAAGCACCAACAAGATACCAGAGGATGTGATTTGTTTCAGAAAAGTCCCCAAAACCAACACTGAACAAATAGTGGTCTGGAAAAAAAAACACCAGTTAGCTAGCAAACTCCACATAAGCCAAACTTCTCCCTGATTTAAATTTTGATACAGTCATATGACACGCAATGGAAACAGAATCCGAGAAATATGTTATTAGGCCATTTCATCCGTGTGTATCCTTAATTACACTTTCAGTTTTTCACACTAGAGAAACTATTCAGTATTTACACATGTGTGTCCTACTTATTTCACTTAAGAGGATGGCCTCAATATGCATCCATTTAGCTATAAATGTCTCTAGTTTCTGGTTCTTTATGGCTGAGTAGTACTCCATTTTATTAAAAAACCACATCTTCTTCATCCAGTCTCCAGTTGATGGGCACTGGGGTTGTTTCCAAGCTTTAGCTATTACAAACTGTGCCGCTATGAACATAGGTGCACATATATCGCTGTGGCATGATTCTTTTAATTCTTTTGGGAAGATACCCAGTAGGGGAATAGCTGGGTCAAATGGGACCTCTAAGTCTAATTCTTTGAGGTATCTCCATACTGATTTCCACAGTGGTTACACCAGTCATCACTCCCACCAACAATGGAGAAAAGTTCCTTTCTCCCCACACCCCTGCCAGCATTTGTTATTGGATGATTTCTTTATAATAGCCATTCTTTTTGGGGTGAGGTGGAATCTCAGTGTTGTTTTCATCTGCATCTCTCAAATAACATTGAGAGATGTTGAACATTTTTTCATATATTTATTTGCTGCTTTTACTTCTTTGTCTGAGAAATGTCTGTTCATTTCAGATGCCCATTGTTGAATTGGGTCTTTGAATTTGGGGGGTCTGATTTTTTTCAGTTCTTCATATATTCTAGATAGTATTCCTTTGTCTAAGGTACAGTTGCTGAAAATTTTTTCCCACATTGTAGGTTGTCTCTTAGCTCTGTTGGTGGTATCTCTTGCAGGGCAGAAGCTTTTTAATAAGATGAGATCCCAGTTGTTGATTCTTTGTGCTAGTTCCCATGCCACTGAGGTTTTGTTCATAAAATCTTTTCCTATATCAATGTCTTTAAGAGTTCTACCTAACTTATCTTCCAGCAAATTTAGTGTTTCTGTCTTGATATTTAAATCTTCAATCCACTTGGATCTTAGTTTAGTGCATGGTGATAGGTATGGGTCTAGTTTTAATCTTTGGCAGGTTGAAATCCAGTTTTTCCAACACCATTTATTAAACAGGCTATCTTTCCTCCAATGAGGATGGTTGGCTCCTTTGTCAAAGATGAGGTGGCTGAGCATATCTGTAGTTGTTTCTGCATCTTCTAATCTATTCCACTGATTCTTGGGTCTGTTTCTTTGCCAGTGCCATCCTGTTTTGTCACAGTAGCTTTGTAGTATAGTTTCAAGTTGTGGATTATAATAACCCCAGCCATATCTCTGTTACCTAAAATTTCTTTTGCTATTCTAGGTGTCTTCTGGTTCCAAATGAATTTTTGGATTGTTTTCTCTAGTTCTGTGAAATATATTGTTGGAATTTCAATCGGCATTGCATTAAACCTATATAATAGTTTTGGAAGTATGGCCATTTTCACTATCTTGGTTCCTCCTATCCAGGAACAAAGGATGTCTTTCCATTTTCTTATAAATAGAAATAAATAGAATAAAAAATAAAATAAAAATAGAATAAAAAGGAATAAAAATAGGAAAGGAAGAAGTTAAACTGTCATTATTTGCTGATGATATGCTACTTTACATAGAAGACCCAAAATACTCTGCCAAAAGACTTCTAGACTTAATTCACAGATTCAGTAGAGTACCTGGATATAAGGTCAACACTCAAAAACCAATAGCCTTTTTATATACAAGTAATAGACTCACTGAGAAAGAAATTAGGGAAACAATTTCTTTTACAATAGCATAAAAAAAAATGAAATATCTAGGAATCAATCTAACAAAGGAAGCAAAAGACCTCTACACTGAAAACTATAGCACTCTGAAAAAGCAAATATTTCTTTTTTGTGTTGAAAACGTTCAAAGTTATCTCTACTAGCCATTTTGAAATATATAACTAATTATTCTCCACCATAGTGATGCTATTGTGTAACAGCACATGAAAGTTATTCCTCCTATCTAACTACACCCTGTACCCATTAACCACCCTCTCTCTATCCCCTCTCTCTCCCTTCCCAGCTTCTAGTGACTGTGATTCTACTCCTAGTTCTATGCAAACAAAATGTTCAGGTTTCACGTATAAGTGAGAACATGCAATATTTGTTTTTCTGTGACTCTTTGTTTTAATTTCTTTTAGTTCTATCCATGTTGCTGCAAGTGACAAGATGTTATTCTTCTGTATGGCCAAATAATGTTTCATGGTGTACATGTACCATATTTTCTTTGCCCATCCATCCATTGATGGTTGGTTCCATATGATGGCTATTATTAATAGTCCCCAATAAACATGGACATGCAGACATCTCTTTGATATACTGATTTTCTTTTCTTTGGATATGTACTCAGGAGTGGAATTCTTGGATCATATAGTAGTTTTATTTCTGAGTGTTTTGTTTTGAGTAACCTCCATACTGTTTTCTCTAATGGTACCACAGCTTATTCTCATGTGTTCTATCCCTTGCTTCCAGCTTCCTACCTCCGCTAGCACAGTGCTGTCTTTGTCTCTAGCAAGTGACTGCTTTAAGTCCAGACCTCATAGAAGTGTCCAGATAACCAGCCATATGAGGTGGCTTCTCCAAGTCACTCAGCTAGAGACAGTGCAACATTAGAAGCTAGATCCCAACAAAATACATTGTCTTGAGTATGAGCTTCTCTTCCATGACCCCAGGATAAAGATGAGTATTGTAGGATATAGATTTTTTAATATGTATTTATAGATATATCTTTTTTAAAAAATATGGAACATTTCATGAATTTGCATGTCATCCTTGCACAGGAGCCTTGCTAATCTTCTCTTTATAGTCCCAATTTTAGTATATGTACTGCACTATTGAGATATCTTTTTTTTTTTCGGTAGCAGGGAATGAACTCAGGACCTTGCACTAGCCAGGCAGGCAACCACACCATTGAGCTAAATCCCCAGCCCTAGAGATATCTCTTATAGCCACTATTTATTAATCCTTTTTCAATGCTAGATCCTAATTACATCTTCATAATATCACTGTGAATTCATTATTATTCTTGCTTTACGGTTGAAGAAACTGAAGTCCAGAGAAGTTAAGCGACTGGCCCAGAATCAGATAGCTGTAACTGAACCAGAATTAGAATTCAACCTAACTGTCCCAAAATCTTTCTCTTCACCACTAAAAACTTTCTCTCTCTCAAATTCAGAAATGAAGTTGGGTTGGAAAAGGCAATCTGCTACTGGAGCACTTCCTGTTTCAATTGAAATTGAGACACTGCAAATTCAGGGGAAGGTAAGAGTCAGAGAAGGTGCTAAATAAAAATGTCCAAGTCTTTGAAAGCAGAAAGCAGTCAGGTTAGGGAAACAGGTCAGAGATAAGAATCTGGGGGAGTTCCAGCCAGAGCTCTGAGGGTAAGGTCAGGAGCCCCAAAGAGCACAGCCAAACAGGGCATCATGGGGCTACACCAGGAAGCATGCCCAGAGGCTTACCAAGAGCAACGAGCACAGAAGCTTCTCAACCAAACATCCCAGGGACCTTGAAGGCCTGGTCTGGTGGCCTCTCTGTCCCTTCATTAGCTGGCCAACACGATCTTATCGGTAGTAGGAGGAAGGGAAGTCATCAAAAGTTAGTTGCAAAGTTACCCTACATACAGACTGCCAGAAACTGTACTAGGCATATTACATAGGTAATTTTATATTTTGTAAGTAAATTTTTAAAACCACATGACAGCTCTAGCTATATGAAACAGGCTTCTAGGAAACATGTTAATGAATGGCACCAAGAACACATCTTCTGTCCCCAACACCATACACTGTGGAAAAAAACATTTATCACCTATCTACTTGAGCATAGTATTAAGCCATCTGTTAGTTGTTGATATTTCACCTCTCTGAGTTGCATTTCTCAACTCTTTAGTTGCAGTGGCTTTAGGGAAAACAATTCAATTTATTTATAAAACTCTCTCCTGCCTTTCTGTCCAGATCCTCAGCACTACTGGGGCTGCTCCCTACCTGCTTCATCCTCTATCTAAATTCACAGGCTCTGACAGACTAGCCTCTGTAAGTCCCATATCAATTGATAGATTGGCCTTTCCACTGGAGTTGTACCAAGAATTTCTCCATCTGTCTTTGCCAGAATGCATGTTTCCAATTATGTGAAACTCTTCAGGATACGTTAAGTCCTTTCTGAAGTGGTTAAGTGACCACGAAGTATTTGGGAAAGCACTCGCATCTCTCACTCCCGCCCCCTAGCCTGCTGCCTGGCTCCCAGCATGCAGGATTCCCTCCCAGCCAGCAGCAGGATTGTACTACATGCGGGGTTCATTATTTTATGCTCCATATTTGAGAGGCAGATAAAGGTGTCTGTGGTACGCAAATAGATCTCTGTGGTTGCCAGATCTGGGCAGCAGTCTAGGGGCAGGAAGGGTGGGTGCACCCCACTCAATCCTCTCCTTCAGTCCTCTGCTTTTCCAAGACAATCTAGAATCAAGACCCTGGATTGATAATGCAAGAAAGTGTGAACCCTTTTGACAGTAGGCTGGAATGGAGTTTTTACACAGGGTGACACTTCCTGTTCTCATTCAGAGTATTGGCCCTCCTCTCCCCTCTGTGGGACTTCCCTCCTCCCCTGGCTGCTTATGCTCAAGAGTGTCTTTTTTCTCTCTATTCCCTTTCCTTCCTTCACCGCACACATTCACTTCTTATTTGCATTGAGACTGCCACAAACTCTAAATCAAGAAGCACCAAGATAGGAAGTTTCAGAAGGTTCAAAGGGCTAGAAACCGTATCTACCATTTTTCACAACATTGCAACAGGCTCAAATGCCATCCCCCACACTCCTACCCTGCAGTCAGCCAAGTAGTGCTGAAACTGGGGAACACAGGGCGTGGTCAGGAAAGGGTTGCAAGTGTTTGAATTTAGTCTTAAGAATTTAAGGTGCCTTTGAGTGAGTGTTTACGGCAGAGTGGAAGAGCCAGGAAGAAAGAACTTCCCAGGCAGAGAGGGTGGTGTGACAAAGGCACTTGGGGCCTCACAGCTTCATGCAGGAGCAATAGAATAGTGTGAACCTCACATGGCCAGATTGTGGAGTTAAGTGTAGGGCAAACCAAAGGTGAGCATGCAGAGGAAAGTAAAACCCATCGCTGAGATTCCTGCTCAATGGCAAGGATCTGCACCTGGTCTTACAAACTAAAGGAACTGCTGAGGGATAATTACAGAAGTGTGTGGTAAAAGATACAATTGAAAGCAGAGAAACTCCTAGGAAGAAACTTACATAGTGTTGGTGACAGAAAGAGATGCTGACCATCAAAACCAAGGCAGGCACAGTTGGAGTGGAAAAGACTGACCAAGAAGAGGTTTAATGTGCTGGGCGTACAGGATGCAGTAAATGATGGTGTCTGAGGTTTAGAGGTGAACACAGGACAGCATCCAGGTTTTTGGCTCAGGGACTAGGTAGTCTATGTCTCTGTTAATTTGTAGAGCTAAGAAATGCCAGCAGTGGAGAAGGCTTGGGAGAGCCCACAATGAGTCTGATTATAGACATCTGGAGCTTGAGGTGCAAGTGAGATGCCTAGTTGGTAACTGGCTGTCCAGGTCTGCAGTGGAGAAAAAGGGTCCAGGCTGAATTGTGGTCCTTAGGTTGACTCCTGCACTAGAGAATCCTAACCCAGTCTTCTTTCCTTCCACTTCTAACCACTCTTGCTCAATGACCCCAATTACAGTGGTATCTCAGTTCATGAACTTAATCCTTTCCACGATTCTGCTCACAAACCAAACTGGACAAAAACCAAATCAAATTTCTCCATAAGGTTAACATTGAACCTAACCATTAAATCTGATTCAATTCTCATCCAATTCTGTTTGTGACCAGAATTGAGAAAAGAATTAAATTTGTGAACCGAGATGCCACTGTAATTGGAATGGTTTGAAGAACCACATGGACAGTATGATCTTTAATGACCAAAAACCAAGCTCCTATTGTAACTTTCCAACCCCCACTCACTCAACCTATCCCAATCTGCAATCTAACTGGGGGGAAAACTTTTTAACCTTTTGGATATTCTCAGTAGAGAACAGTGCAATTTTCTGTAGCCACTGTCAATCTGTGATAAGAGAGCTGTGGGATTTTTTTTTTATGATGGTGGTGTTTTGGTGGTGTTTCAGATGTTACATGATCTGAAGCAAAGAAAAAATTATGTGCAAAACTCAAGAAACTAGAAAGAGATTATTATGTTCAGAAACCACAAATAGGTGTTGTGGGGAGGTAGAATTGAAATGGTAAACAGAAATGAGATCTTCCAAGTCCTTGTAAATCATTTTTAAAAGTTTGAGCAGAGAAGTGATATAATCAAATTTAAATTTTAGGAAGATTTTTCTAACTGCAATGTCAGGGCATGGTTGGGGGGTGGTGATCCTAGCTTCAGATAGGAAGCTATTGTGATAATTCAGCCAAGAAATTATGATAGCCTCACCTGGTGTGATGGTTTCAAAAATGGTCAACTTGAAACGCCCAGCTGAGCTGAGTCAGTGTGGTTCTGGGCATGGAAGACCCACCTGAAGATTGTTGCCAGCAGCATAAAAAGAGAACTGGAGGGGAAGATCATTGGCTGTTGATTTTCTTGGAGAAGCTTGCCGCAGCTGGCTTTCCTCATGTGAAATTGGCTGTTCTCATCCTTGGAGGAGCTTGGGTCCTCGCTGTCACTGGGAATGGCTGTTGTTCTCGTCAGGGGAGCTCTGATCTTTGCTGTGAGCATTGCTTCCTGGCTTCAATGTGGATCCCTCAGCCTCGTGGCACAAATCCTTTATACCACCGTGCAGGCTTTCTAGCTTTCACCACTGGTCTTCGGGCCTTCCCAGTGCAGATCCTCGACAGGGACAAGCATGAGATGGTGTCGTGGGTTCTAGGCCACTGGCTGGATTCACAGAGGACTTTGCCTTGGACTCTAGGCCTTCAGCTGGACTTGTGTGGGACATTGCTGTCAGATCCAGGCCTTTGGCTGGATTCTTTGGGTCTCCAGTGCATGGTTTGATCTCTTGCACTCCTCTGCATTTGATTTTTTGGGTGAATGTTATAAAATAATCCTGTAAATTACATGTCCTGTATTAAATCTATTTCCTTGCAAACCCTGACTATAACACCTGGTGTAGCAGTTTTGGAGACAAAAAAACGTGGAGAGCCTTGAGAGTTTTTTAGAAAGTAGGAACCACATGTGAGCAGTAAGTATGTGAGTAGTAAGGCTCGAGAAGTGCTAGGTTCTCACTGTCGCCTGAGATCTTAGCCTACCCTTACCTAGCAGATGTGATCCCCAAGAACCATAGTGTCCTGTGGTGCTGAGTCATGGGCATTTGTAAGTGAACAAGTCCCACTCTTAACTGTACAAGGAATACAGAAGACAAACAGTAAGATTCATACTGGAGACACTTCAGAGACAAAATGACATTAGCTTTTAATGAGCCCATCTATTTCTTATACTTTGAATCTAGAATACTATTTTCTAGGTGTTGAGGTGTTGTCAGATGAGACAAAAGAAATTAAAAGCAAAGCTTCCATTTAGTTGGAACAACAGATATCTGCATAAATAATGAACAGATAGTTACAATGAAGTCTTAAAGGGATGGAAAATAAAAAGAATGGTTAGAATAGAGAAGAGTTAAAATAGTTACCATTCTTGACCACAAACTTTAAAAACTAATACAATAACCTTATGGAGAAGGTACTGTAATGTTGGCTTTACAGGTAAGGAAACTGAGCCTCAAAGCTAATCCTGCATCCCATGTATTAGTTACCTATTGCCAAATAATAAATTACTCTAAAATATAGTTGCAATTAATAATAAACATTTAGTCACTCCTATAAATGTAAAAAGTGTTCTGTATCTGTTCAGTAAACATTAGATTTTAAAAGTTACCTCCTTTATCTCCTCAGACATACATTATGGTTCTCCAAGAATAATGTGACTTAGGGACTAATTTAGGAAGCAGTGTCCTCTCTAGGCAGCTGAGAGCTCTGGGCAGTTTGTTCTGAGGTGGAAAGAGGAGGTAATGATCACTTTCCAAAGAAGAGCAGAGAGGGAATCAAAAGGGAATGGCAAAATGCCAAGCCATAATTGTAGGGACCATCCAAATGATACTGGCCAAACTGTCAGGCGATTGAGATCTGCACTGCTTGTTTTAGTAATAGGTTATGTAGTCAAATTCAAATAGACAGCAGATGACTTTATCCAGATGCCTCAGGGGAGAACCATTTTTATTGTTCAGTTTACTCCCTGAGAGTAAACTGATGACTATAATATGAAACCCACACTATGCACACTGTAATTGTATGTTTTTGTATCTCAGTTTAATTCAAGGTAAATATTTTGGACTCTAAAAGCCTTAGTCATCACCTGGCTACATAGTGGAATTGCCTAGAGACGATTTTAAAGTATAGTCACACTTGGGCTCCACTCCAGGTCAACTAATCTCTAGTATTTGAGGCTCAGAGACCAACAGTTTCTAAAAGCTCCCCTAGGTGATTCTAATGTGTGGCCAGAATTAAAGACTGTTCCTCCTATTGCTCTTGTTCTATGACTCTTTTTTTTTGGGTACCAGGGATTGAACTCTGGACCTTGCGCTTTCGAGGCAGGCAGCGGAGCCACTGAGCTACATCCCCGGCCCTCTCTTGTTCTAGCATATTCTTTCTTCCTCCTCTTCCCCATGCCAATGCAAGCCAAAACAGTTAGCTTTAGAACTACCTTAAAATCATTTTATTCTTCCCTTTCCAGGGCCTGGCCCAGTACTTGGCTGGCATGTGGTTGTTGACCTGAGTTGAAGGGGTATCCAAGGAGCACCACTCCACTGCTATTTCTCTACCTTGCCCTATAAGAACACAGTTGATGGATAGGGCATGACTGGCCAGAAATCTTTCTTGGGGCTTTTAACATCTGATTGCCACTGGGGGTGTGTTTTCACATAGTATTTATCATGGACCTCAGGGGTCTTGAGCCTCAAATTTGATACACAACCAATCTTTCTGGGATTTTGACATACTGAATTTATCAGGCAATCTGAAATCAGTGGAGACTCTGGCTAAATACCAGAAATAAGAATTTCCAAGATGGCAACACACCCTCCGGGATGCATGATGCACTATTTTTTAATTATTTTTAAAGTAATGATTATCTCAAAAGCCAAGGTGAGAAAATAGTTTCTTTGTTTACTCTGTGGGATAAAATTAAGTTAAAACTAAGCCTAGGAGAGCAAAAAATAGTGGTTTGAACAATTTAGATCATTGAAAAACATTAAATTGTGATTATTTTCAGGGCAGAAAAGATGAGAAACAAAGTTGGAGATGACACCTTGGGATGTTTTTATAATTATTGGTTTGTGAAGTATGTGCACAAATAACCTATTCAAAATGAAATAAACCAGGTGTGGTGGTGCACATCAGTAATTCCAGCACTCAGGAAGCTGAGGCAGAAAGAGTGCTGAGAGTTTAAGGCTAGCCTGGGTACATATCAAGACCTTGTCTCAAAAAACCAAAAATAAAAGAAAAGCAAAAACCCAGAAAGAAATAAAAAATAAACTGAATGTAATCAATTATGCTCTGTATCAAATGAAAATAAATGGCATCATAAGATTAATGAATTGGTTGCCTCGGTCTATTAGTATTTATTTTCCTTTTCAAGTTTAAAGTAATTGAAGACTAATCTCTTTCACATTGCTGAATGAGTTCACAGAATCACACATTCTTTTCTCTCTCTCAAGTAGCTTTTTTTCTTT
Organism: Heterocephalus glaber; assembly: GCF_000247695.1. The sequence continues at coordinate 5,516,695 of NW_004624784.1, read as the reverse complement.
CTTTCTTTTTTTGGTACCAGGGATCAAACTCGACTCCTTGTACTTGTGAGGCAGGCGGTGGAACCACTGAGCTAAATCCCTGGCTCAGTAGCTTTTTTGGGGGGGTGGGGTAAGGCCCTATCTTCTATCCTGGGGCCTCTTTGCTGTCTTCCTGGGACACTGAATACACGATTCTAAAAGGTCTGATGCCAAAGAGACGGCTCAGAGAGCTGTGTAATAAATAAAAACAAAAACAAAAAAAAAATAGAGTCAGATGGAAAAACATCAGGTTGGGAAAGGAAACAGAAACATACTAGACTAGAAAATGATTTTCCAACCAAATGGCTCATCCAACCAGCAGATCTGGTTAATTGGGAAGAATAATCTTTAAGCAAATCAGAGAAACCAACCAACATAGGTAGAGAACAAACAGTTGCTTAGAGGAAGCCATCACCAGCAGAGCAATAGCCAGTGCTCACACACAGGTGTGACTGCAGCCTACAAGCACAGCGTCTCTCGCTCACCTGCTTGCTAAAACTTCATATTCCCTTAGCTTGGAACTAGGCCTTTCCTTCTAGGACCAGTGACAGAAAGGAGATTGCTAACCACAGACAGTGCCACATCACAGCTCACATGGCTGCTATCAGGCCCTTTTAGGAGGGAGGGAGCAAGAAAACCAAAAGAGACTGTAGGGAAGGCAAGTCAAAGCCAAGACCTGGGAAAAGGTGGGCTGTGGCTTCCAGGGGCCATCCTAGAACTGAACTGTTGGCCTGAGCAGGCCACAGCCACTGGGAGATGGAACCAAGATCACTACCTCCATTCTTCACTCAGAAACTAAAAATACAGCTGCAATGGTGACCACAATGGACACTTGGACTCTCCACTCCTAATGCACACTGATGAGATGAGACACAGGGCTCTCATTGCTTTACTCTCATGGCCTCCTCAGCTCTTCCATGGCCCTTCTGTCCATGGTGAAAGCTCCACTGAGGCAGCTACATGGCAGCCACTGCCCCTTGAATTGGGAGGGCAAGCGCAGGGGTCAGGCTATTTGGGTTGAAGTCCTGCTGCCTCTGCTTGCCAGGCTGTGATTGTGCCAGTGAATACTCAGTGGTTGCAAGTGACAAAACCAATTCTGGCTGACTTCACACCAAAGAAAACGTATTGCATGGGTTCTGGGTAGTGGCCAATGAACCTGGCAGGCAGGAGCCTTGGAGGCCCTGATATCTGTGCAGCAGGGGCTCCACAACCGTCCTGACCTATACAAGTCAGTCCACTCCCCCCATCCCCATGAACCCATCTCCTCTTAGAGTCCCAAGAAGGACAGTTTGCTTATCCAGACTTTCACCACATACCTGTCTGCTAGATTAGGGAAAAGCAGGCAGCAAGACTAACATTCCCACTAAAGCTACCCACAGTAATTGAGATGATTCCCCAAAAGGAAAAAAGAAAAGTATACTGTGAGGAAGAGGAGATTGAGCTGAGGATTACAAAATCCCAAAATGTATTTACTCTAATAATGTTGAGTGACCTACTTTCCTTATCCAAGCCTCAGTTTGCTCATGTGTAAAATGAAGACATTACTAGTATTTTGCACAAGAAGTTATTGAGGAATAAAGTAGGGGGGGGCAGATGCTTGGGAGACATTTGGCGCTTGGGACACAGTGACTATTGTGCTTAGTGCCTTGTCTATCTTAGCTGTTGTTGTTAGCATCTGGCATCTATGGCTGGCCCAAGGCTTTGTTCAGAAGTTCTCCGTCTGCCTCCAGTTGCTGTTTCCTGGAGTCTCTGGAGGGGTCATATTTTTTCAGGGTGACCTGGTACATTCTGAATCTTTATAGCACATGATCAGGCTCTGTAGTCACCATTCCTGCCAGATTCCATACCAACAGGGACAGGAACCCCTGCTGTTGTGAAGTGAGTTTCAACATTCCTGCATGTTCTCTTGGAAGGGCCTTAAAGACTCCCCCCACCCTAGTCCTAGCAAAGCCTTCTGTTTTGGCAAAAACACTTCATCCCAACATTTGTATTTCTGTTAAGTGTATTGATCCTCTCTTGTCAGCAGAAACAAAAAACACATCATCCATAATCTTCACACGGGGAGGCTATCAGCATGTCCTGGCCTCCCCTGTGTCACCACCCGTGCTTTCTGCTGTCTCCAGGCAGTGATCAAACCTCTCAAGCTGTTTCTCCAAGATGTCACCTCTTGACTTTAGAATTCATTTGGCAGCTTGGGGAATCATGAACCCAAGGTGCACACACTGACCTCTGCTCTGCCCTAACACAGACACGGACACACGGTGCCTGCTCATTCCCAGGGCTTCTGTGTCCAGCCTACCCTCTGGCTCAGACACCTGAGTCTCCAAAAGCACCACCAGTGTTCAGTGTGTCCTTTTTAAAGCTTGCCACTCCTCGCCCTCCTTCCTGCTTCTTCAAATGTAAGCCAATGTCATTGTCTCCAAGAATGTTTTCTACTGCATGGCATTAAAGGAGACCTCCCCATCTAAACACACACACACACACACACACACTACCCTAGGACACTTCCTTCACTCACCACATCAGGAAAATTTATTTAAAAGATCCCATTATTATTCCCACTATAGAAATATACAAGTTTAAAAGAATCTGCTATAATTTCAGCCATAAAAATAAAGAAAATCCTGGGTTTTCAGTCTTTGCGTGTAAGCAAATCCAGTCCACCAAACTTTGACCTCACAAAACTTGACTCTGCTCTCTAGCCCATCCCCCATTTTGCAGTGAAAGCGAACTGTCTGCATAGCAAATCCCAGAGTGTCAACCTCTCAACTCCTCTCCTCTCCACTTACCTATGTCCCCTCTTCTTCTCAGTCCTCACAAAGCTAGGCTTTCCCATTGTCCTAAATGCCTTATCATGAGTTCAAAGGCCTTTGTTTCTGGCTCTGGCCTCCCTGTGTGGTTTGCCATCTAGATGTCCCCCTAAAGCCTCATGTACTCATAGGTGGGGCTTTTTGGAGCTGGCTGGATGTAGGACAAGTGATACTGGGATTAGGGGTGTGTGGTACTAAAATTAGCCCACTGTTTGGAATTACCCTAGTTCTGGTTGTGGCCAAATGGATTTAGTGCAGATTGCAAGCCCCACCCTGGGTGTGGGTGGCACCTTCAAAAGGCTTGTAGTCTGGATGGAATCAAATGGAAAGGCAGGCTTGCTGCTGGCTGTATGGTTCATTCTGCTTGCCATACTGTTTCTACTTAGCCAGAGCCCTGTGCTGTGCCACCCTGCCTTGGAGAGCCCATCAACTATAGACTGAAAACTCTACAAATTTTGAGCTGAAATAAGCCTTTCTCCCTTTAACTTGTGAGTGTTTGGTCTCAACATGGAGAAAAGTAACTAACATACTTTCTCCCCCTTTTCCCTCACCTTCTCCAGATCATCCAGTGGTGTAAGTGCCCAACAGAGCCTTCTGCCCTTGAACCTCTGCCCTAATCTCTCAGGCCAGGATTGGGGTTGCTCCTGTGTGCCCACTCAAGTCTAAAGGAAGATGGAGATTGTGTCCTTCTTAGCTGTAGCTTCAGACACCAACTCACTTCCTGATAAACAGGTTCTAATTAATTACTGATTGAATTAAAGTGTATGGATGAATAGACAAAGTAGGGATGGGTATCACTGAACTGAAAGATGTCCTGTTTCACAAGAGGACTTGAGGCTAAGTTCTCAGAACAATGGAGTAAACCCACCTGGGAATTAATGACTAATTTACAGAAGAAGGGCATTACTATAAATGACACAAGTAACAAGTGAAATGGCTTAACAATGAGGAAGCAACACTGCTAGGAGGAGTCAGTTTAACTAGGTGGTTCTTCCAGGAGCATTTACAGAGCACCCATCATGTGCCTAGCACAGTGGGAGGTTCCAGGGAGGAAAGAAAATATGAAAAGTCCTGTCTCTCAAAGAAATCAGGGTTTAATATGAACAGATGTGTAAAAAGATTAATAACAATAAAAATAAAGAATACTAATAGCAGTACTATTACAACTACCTTTTGTTGAGCAGTCCCTACAGCCTGCATCCTATCCTAGTCATTTTATAGACATTGTCTCATTCTAATTTTTCCAGCACATCTTTGAGCTGGAAGTGTAGGAAAGGGAGGGAGGGAGCCAGGGGATCAAGAAGAGGTTGAGGGCCGGGGATTTAGCTCAGTGGTTCTGGTGCCTGCCTCGAAAGTGCAAGGTCTGGAGTTCGATCCCCGGTACCAAAAACAAAAAACAAAACAAACAAACAAACAAAAACAAAGAAGATGGTGAAGTGTGAGCCCAAGCTGGGCAATGGGCAGAGCTGGGCTGCCTCTCCAGCTTCATTCCGTTGCATCCCCTTAAGCAGCTCTGGGCCAGTCAGTGTGGCCTCCTCCAGCTGGACCTGAGGCCTGAGCCAATCAATCTTGCAGCCCAGGCACCAGCACTGGGCCCTCAGCAGGGCCTATAATTAATCTGGCTGGAAGAAGAACTTATTTTTACACCTCTTCACATTAGTCCCCGGAGACTAGGCCTGAGCCCAAACTGAGAAAACGTGAATTGATCACAGCTGTGAAGCTATAGTAATTAGTGCTGTGTGCAGAAACTCTTGTTTCTATGGCTAGAACCCCTGCCTTTCTGGCCGCAAGTGATTATTCTCACAAATACTCAAGCTTCAGGCTTCTATCTTAGTACCAGGCCCCATCAGCCACCCTTGCCTACCTCCTGCCCAATGATAGGCCACCTCAAGTTTCGGAATGGGCTCTAGACTCTGCTAAAAGCTGCATTAGCCACAAGCAGAGGACAAATGTCTGTGGAGGGGATGAGGCACAAAACTTTATGGCTCACAGCATGGTCCCTGACACCAGAAAGTGAAGTCAAGTACTAATTCCAAATCCTAGTTAGCAGTGTAACCTACAGTAAATAATCAATCGCTCTGAGCTTCTGTTTCCTCACCTATAAAATAGAAATAATATTATAGAACTGTACCTCTTAAACTATGTAAACTAAAGGACCAAGTTTTGTTTATTGTTTTTTGCTTTTCAAACTTGGACTGATATTTTTGTAAAGACAATGAAAATAAAGCACTAGAATAGTGATTCCCATGCTTGGAGGTTGCAGTAAGGTCAAGTTGCAGTAAGGTCAAATTGCTATAAAATGCTTATCTTAAACTTGAGTACTTATTACCATAAACCATTAACAAATGATCATTGGCCAGCCCTGTTCTGCAGATCCCACATTAAGAAGCATAGCATGTAGAATAAGGGTACTAGTCACTTTGATTATTATCAGTTCCCTTGCACATGCATAGATAAAATGTTGGCTAGTTGTAAAGTACCATTAAGCAAATGCAATGTTATTATTTATTTATTTACTCTTCACTGCAGGGATCTGACTAAAAGTTATTGCTTAAATTTCTTGGCATTTCTATTCAGGATTGTGTAACATCTACATGTTTAATGGTCTCTGAAGGAAAGATATTTCCTTTCCTAAGGCTCTCTGGATGACAAGACTAATTCAGCGATAAATGAGCTTCTGCATCCTTAACAGGCTGGCCCTCTTCTCTCCCAGGGATTGGAAGCCCCCTCTGAGGACTATAAATGAGCCAAAGACAGCCCCTGTATCCTGGCCTCCTGACTCTACCTCTTCACAGTAGGCTGAGATCCATTAATTCGAAAGTGTGCTGGCACCAAACTCAATTTCGTACAAATCAATTGTTTTAAACGTAATCAAAATAAGCAGACTTTTAGTCATTTAGACCCTGCCTGCTTTGCACACTTCAGGAAACTTCACCTAACGTTTACTAGTCATGGATAAGATAGATCCTGTGACTATAAAGATGCCAAGCCCCTGCTGCCCTTCTGAATTCTGTCTCAAATACTCCCTGCTGCTTTGCTGAGTGCCATCACTTAGACACTTAGGCCCTCTCTCTGACCCCCTTCCCTGGGAGTTCTCTTGCCCTGCTCCCCTTCTGGATGGGGGCTCCTGCACTGTAGCCTCTCCCAGTCTCATGTTGGGAGGAACTTCCCCTACCTGTGATCTGTCAGAGCACATCCAAATAGTGTGTGTGCGCGCACGCGCACTACTGCCACCTTGTGGCCCCAAATCCGGCTCCAAATCCCATGAATCTCCAACACTGAGGGGACAGTCAAGTTTTCTGTGCTTGGAACATTAGCACAAAGTGCCTACGGCAGTGATATGTAAGACTGGTTCTGAGCACAGCTGTGACAAAAGGAAAATCTGTTAGTTGCACCTTCCTACTGCAAGAGGCTAGACACTGAAGTCAAGAAGTCTGTCCCAAGTCCTTGTTCTGTCTTGCTAGCTGTGTAGCTATGAACAGGCTACATGCCCTTCCTGAGCCTCAGTTTTCTCAAGGGAGAAATGAGAGATATAACATCCACTTCACAAGGTTGGTAAGGATTACATGAATTAATGCTCATGTGTGTACAGTATAGTTCCAAGCAAAAGACTCCACAAATAATCATCACACTCATGATTACTGTAATTTCTGCTTCTGTAGATGGCACTTTGACCTCAAGATCAAACCTCTTTTAAAAGAAAAAGTCAACAAAATTGACAAAACTTCAGCTAGATTGACTATGAAAAAAGAGAGAAGGCTCAAAATATGAAAATACTAAATCAGAAATGAAAGTGGAGACAGTACCACTGGTTCTACAGAATTTTTGTTAAAAGGATAAGAGAGTACTATGAGTAATTATACACTGAAAAAGTGGGTGAATTAGATGAAATAGAAACATTCCTAAAAACTCAAAAATTACCTAGACTAAATTTTGAAGAAATAGAAAATCTAAATAAATCTAAAAGTAGTAAGAAGATGCCTTCACTGCTGATTTCTATAAAAGATTTAAAAAATAATATCCCAAATCTTTTTCAAATGTTTCCAAAATATTGAAGACAGAACATTTCCAAACTCATTCTATGAGGCCACCAAAGCCAAAGATGTACAGACCAATACAACTTATGGGTATTGATGCAAAATTTTTAAAAACATATATTCATCAGTATATTAAAATATTATTTACCATGACCAAGAATGATGTATTCCTGGAATTCAAGGATGGTTGTAGCATACAAAAATAAATCAATGCTATACCACACTAACAAAATGAAGGAAAAAAAACCCCAAATGATTATCCCAGTTGATGTAGCAAAAGCATTTGACACAATTCAGTATCCTTATATGATTTTACAAACACTGAATAAACTAGAAGAACACTCCTTCACTGTGATAAAGGTTGTACAGTATACGAATAATACATAGTTAACATCATATTCAACACTAAGACTGTAATCTTTTCCTCTCAGGTCAGAAATAAGATCAAGATTATTATTTTTACTACTTCTATTAAACATTGTAGTGAAAGTTCTTAATTTAATAATTAGGCAACAAAGCCATGTGTGATGGCACACACCTGTAATCCCAGTACTTGGGCAACTGAGGTTGGAAGATCACTGAGAGATCAAGGTCAGCCTGAGCTATATAACAAGATCTTCTCTCAGAAAACCAAATAGCAATGCAAGAAAAAGAAAGAAATGGGACTCATTGATAGAGTGCTTGCCTAGCATGTGTGAGGTCCTGGGTTAAAAAACTCAAGAACTGGTAACCAAACTGAAAAAGAAAAGGGGCCAGAGATTTAGCTCAGTGGCACATCGCCTGCCTTACAAGCACAAGGTCCTGAGTTCAATCCCTGGTATTACAAAAAAAAAAAAAATGAAAAAGAAAAATAAAGTTATCTGTGTTCTCAGATGATATAATTTTGTATGTAGAAAACCCTAAATATTACATGGAAACACACATACAAGTTATAGCTAATGGATTCAGCAAAGTTGCTGATAAAATATCAACATGCAAAAATCAGTTACATTTCTATTCACTAGCAATAAACAATCTGAAAAAAACCAAAGAAAATGACTTCCTTTGCAATCTTAGGAATTAACCAAGGAAATAAAAGATTTTAATACTAGAAACTACAAAACATTGATGAAAGAAATTAAAGAAAACAAAAATAAATGGAAAAATACTCCAGGTTCATAGATCAGAATATTTAATATTGTATGTCAATATTAGCCAAAGCAATCTATAATTCAAAGGACTCTCTATCAAAATTCCAACACTTTTTGGAGTAAAAGAAAATGCTCCTAAAACTCCTATAGCGCCTCATGGGACTCTGAATTGTTAAAACAACCCCAAAAAAGAATAGGGTTGGATGACTTAAATGTTCTGGTTTCAAAATTTACTGAAAAGTTACAATACTCAAAACAGTGTGTCACTGTCATAAAGACACACATATAGACCAGTGGAAGAGAATGCCCAGAAATAAACTCTTACATATATGTCAAATGATTTTCAACAAGAATGCTAAGGCAATCCAACAGGAACTAGGCCATATTTTCAATAAATTGTTCTGGGAAAAGTATATATTCACATGCAAAAGAATGAAGTTGGATCCTTACTTAACATCATATCCAAAAATTTGATCAAAATGGATCAAAGAACTAAGAGCAAGAGCCAAAATTGTAAAACTCCTTGAATAAAACATAAGGAGAAATCTTCATGACATTTTTTGGACAAAAAAATTGCAAAAACAATTTTAAAAATACACAAATGAAATTTCATCAAAATTTTAAAAACTTTTGTGCATCAAAAGATATTATCAAGAAAGAAGGCAAAAAATTTCCAAATTACATATCTGTTAAGGAATTAATATTAGTATATATGAAGAACTTCTACAACTCGAAGAAAAAAATCTCTATTCAAAAATCGCCAAAGAACTTGAGCAGAAATTTCTCCAAAGGACATAAACAAATGATCAATAAGCACCTGAAAAGTTGCTCAACATCACTAATCATTATAGAAATGTAGGTCAAAACTTCAATGACATATGACTTCACATCCAGTAGGATAGCTATTATTAAAAAACAACAAAAAAACCAAAAAGAAATAGGGACTGGGGATGTAACTCAGTGGTAGAATACTTTCCTAGCACTGGGTTCTGAGTTTAATTTTTTTTAAATGAAAAACAAATTTTAAGTGTTGGTGAGAATGTGGAAAAATTGGAATCATGGCACATCATTAATGGGATTGTGAAATGGTGCAGCAGCTTTGGAAAACAGTTTGATGGCTCCCCAAAAAATAAAGCACAGAATTGCCATATAACCCAGAAATTTCATTCCTAGATAAATGCCCAAAATAATTGAAAACAGGGACAGCATTATTCACAGAGCAGCATTATTCACAATAGCCAAAAAAAGAAATCAACCCAAACATCCATCAATGGATAAGTGGATAAAAAACAATAGAAATTCTGTTACATTGCTGCAACATGAATGAAACTTGAAGACATCATGCTAGTTAAATAAGCCAAACACAAAAGAACAAAGGTTATATAATTTCACTTATATTAAGTAATTTAAAAGATCGTTACTAGGGTCTGGGGAAAAGGCGAGTGGAAAGTCATTAGTTTCAGAATAAGGTGATGAAAAAGTTTGGAGATGGATAATGGAGATGGTTGCAAAACAGTGTGAACGTACTTACTGCCACCGAAATACACACTTAAAATGGTTTAAATTTGGTAAATTTATCTTATGTATATTTTACCACAATTTTTAAAATAGCAAAAAAAGTATTCATACTTAGGTATTCATACTTAGTTGATGTAATTATGAATAAAGCAGAGATGATTTTTAAAAAATAAAATACTACTACATGCTACAACGTGAATGAACCTTAAAAACATTTTACTAAGTGAAAGAAGCTAGAGAATGAAGGTCACATTTTATAGACTGAATTTATAAATGTCCAGAATAGGCAACTCTATAGAGACAGAAAGTAGCCTACTGGTTGCCTGGCACTAGTGTGAGAGTAGTGAAGTTACTGCTGCTGATGGATATTGGGGGTTCTTTGTGGGGTACTGAAAATACTCTAAGATAGTATGGATAGTTGCACAGGTCCATAAAAAATATAATTTAATTTTGCACTTAAAAAGTACTTATTACCCAAATTAACACCTGTAGTACCAGATACCGGGAAGGCTGAGGCAGAAGGATTGCTTGAGTCCAGAAATTTGGGGCCAGCCTGAGCAACATAACAAGTTCCTATATCTAAATAAAAGAAATGAGAAAGAAGCACTCATTGCATACGTGAATTATGTCTCAATAAAGATGTTACATATAAAAAAGGGGGAGGGGTCAATTTTTTAATCATTTCTTCCCAGAGAATTCCTTGGTCCTTGCCCACTCATCCCAAGATTCCTTCAGTGGCAGCCTTTGTCACATTAAATTTTTGCCCTTTTACCTCCTGTAATTTATATGTGAGTAATTTAAAGAGAGTATTTAATGGTTCTTCGCAATCATAATCTCTACGAATACAGAGAGGCAGCTGGCAACTTTTGAATAGGAAATTTTCTTAAAAAACAAGGTAAGCCTGCTGAGCAAGCACAAGGACCCGAGTTTGATCCCCCATACCAAAACAAAACAAAGAAAAAAACAAGAATAAGAAAATTTGAATTCTCTCTAACTGATCCATGTGTTTATGAAGATGAAAGGAACCTAACTGAATTGAACCCTCTAAAAGTCTAATCCTTTGACCTCCTTCTCACACCCAATCCTGGGTCATGAAGGCCAATTAGTTTAATCTCTGCTATTACCAGGCTTCTCCAAATTTATCTCATCAAAAGCTTGATCCTAAAAAGGAATGGAGTTTTCAAGATAGCTTGGTTCTGTAATTTTCCAGAAAAACTGATTATCTCATCCAGCTGTACAGTTTTCTTTAGTGATAAAAGAAAATCCTGTCTGATGACAGACCCATCCTTCTTGTGTGAGAGTTATTTTTAGATTTTAATTTTCTTACAAGGAAACTCTGGGTAAACCCAGGAATGTATCTTTAACAGGCTACAAATCCTAAATTGGAAGGGGTGGGTACAGTTGGGATTATGAACAATAAGCTCATTTATAGTTATAAATAGAACTAGCTATAATATGTGGAGGGAGAAAGCTAGACTGTAAATTTGCACTAACTAAAATGTGGAGGAGGAGACTGGACTGTAATTTCTGAAATACACCCCGGATACAATTTATAATATAGAATAAATGCACAGGAAATTGACAGGAGGGATATATAGGGGTATATTCTATAATATTTGCTTAATATGAGATAAGCAAGGGAAAACCCAAGATAATTAGTTTTCTGGGATAAGTAAGGAGGACAAGCAAAATAAAACAGCTTCAACAGTAGGTGAAAAGTATTGGCTCATATAACTGTAAATGCCAAAGTTAAGGAAGACTTTAGATGTGACTTGATCAGATTCTCACTCCATTTTTTTTTCAATTCTTTCAAGCATTGGCCACACCTCTCTGGGAGGCTTCCTTCATCAGAGTAAAAAATGCAGCTGTATCCAGAAAAATATCCACACCTCCACACCATCCAGAAGATGGTTTCTTATCCCTCAACCAATGAACCAAAGTTTGTCTGGATCACTTGCTCACGCATGAGCTAATCTCTATGGGCAAGCAGATGGGATTATACCAATTGTCTTGGGTCAATCCTGGTCAGACCACCCCCCCATACCCACATTCACTGTTCAGAAGTTAAAGGTGGGGTAGATGTCCAATACATTAAAGCCCTGCCCATATTACCTGATTATTGAAACTGAGCAATTGCTGAACTGTGGATTCCTGGTAAATTCAGATACTTCATGCCTAGTTTATGGCCACATCCCAGTGCAAGCCCAATCTCTTCCAGTTGCTCCAAGAAGTAGCCCCAGAGTCTCATGGAAGACCCTGTGTGAATGGGCTAGAGTTTAACTACAATCTTTTGCTTTTATGTGGATTTAGTTAATTGGGCTGAAAAAAGAAAATACCCACAAGCTAAGAGTTAAAGCCACACTCTTCAAAGATTTTATTATCCCTGTGAAAAATGAGGAAGTCTCGTGGATCTCAGTTTGTACATGGGAAACAACACAGAGTCAGAAAATTTCACCAAGCCCAACAAGAGTGAGTGTGGGCTAGGAATGTAACATAATAATAAAAACCTCATGTCACAACTTTTCTCTTAATCTGATCCACTTATATGCTACCAGTCTCAAACCTGCTCTCAGAGACCCTGCTGATGATGCTTTCTACTGTTCATAACATTTAGTCTCTCTACCTCCCACCTACTCACAACATCTTCTGAGATTTAGGGATAGCACACTGCACTTCCCTGTATCACTGACATCTTTCCTGGCCAGCAATCATCTGCTCTCAGTCTTTCTATCATTCCCTCCTAGAGCAGCATCAGCTGCCCAATTTCCACCACCCTGCACACCTAGGTCAGCTGCACCTTCTCTATGATGATCTCCCCACATAAGCATTAAGTAATGTCTAACCCAAGCACAGTGGCAAATGCTGAACTACAGTGATGTACTTGATTGTCTGTCCCCACCCTTAAACAAGTACGCAGTCTACCTGGAGACTCTAATGGAGTTCTTGGTTTTTGAGGATACAGATTCTTGTTTTCTGCTCACTGATTAGGTCTCAGCCCAGGACCTTGGTACTGCCTCTGGTCTCAGCTTGGTTGTCTCTAGCAATTCATCGTGTTTTTGGTTTTTCTGACATTTTTCATGGCAGAAAAACAAAACTTAACATTATCTAGTTCTCTCAGTGTTCTATTTGGTGATTTGTTTATTTGATAAACTAATAATTATAATGAATTTTTTGTTACTCTTCTTAAACATAATGTTTTAGGTCAAAGAAATCAGTAGTATAAGATTTTAGGCAGAGCTGTGGGGGTTACTTAATGAAGGTAATTGGAGTATTTTAGTGTCTTCCTAACTACATCATTGGAAAGGTAAAATAATAATAATCATAACTACTCATATTTTTACTCTATAATGTTAAAGTGCATTTATGTGTGTTACACACACAAACACACAAACATGTGAGGTAAACAATGTCATTCTTCCCATTAGAAGATAGTTCCTTGCAAACAAGGATGTTTATGTTTTTATGTTTTGCTCCCTGTTGTATTTTCAGCCTCATGAAGAGTTTCTGACATGCACTCAGTGAATATTTGGTAGGTGCAGGAATAAATAAATGAATTATCACACATTTTATCAAAGAACTGAGGTACAGATACCCTAAATGATAAACAAAGTCATGGTTAATGCAGTTAGAACCTAATAAAAGCCTGAAAATACAAAAACATAACTTGTCAGAGGATACAGTGAAAGGTATATGAAAAAATTGTTAAACATTTGTTATTTGAAACAGGTCTATTTTTGAACCAGGTCTATTTTATAAATGTTTTGGGTTTTGTTTTTTTTTGGTACCGGGGATCGAACTCGGGACCTTGCACTTGCGAGGCAGGCAGAGGAACCACTGATCTAAGTCCCCGGGCCTTATAAATGTTTTTGAACCAGGTCTATTTTATAAATGTCCCATGTGCACTTGAAAAGAATCAACTATTGGCCATGCCCACAGCAACCAGCTTAACCAGGTTGGTGAAGAGAGGTCCCTGGCCGCCTAGAGCCCAGCTCCGTCCAACCCGTGCCATGCCCACCAGTGACCAGCTGGAAGGTCAGGACCCCTCCCAACTTGACACGCCCATGGTGAGGAGCTTAGCCTTCAGCCGCCCTCCTCCCACCCCCCCACCCCCTGCATCTGGCCTCCTGACTGTGCCTCTACCTGGTTAAACACTACAAAGGCACAGGGTGGAGCATAAAGCTCATTGTCCTGAGCTCCAGAAGGTAGAACAGAAGTGAACAACAGATAGAGAGCCTCTCTCAGGCTACTTATTGAAAACTGAAGCCGACTGGAAAAGTGAAGAGAATCTCTCCAATAAAGGCACACCAGACCACCGTACTTGGTAAGTTGGAGGGATCATCACATCCCATCAGAACCTGGACTATCTTCAGGGGAAGGGCAGCAGGAACATGCAGTAGAACCTTGACAAGTTGAAACCTGCAGGAGACAGGGACCTCAACTTGGGACTGGCAGCCAGAAAACTGCCTGAATCTCATGGGTCTGCAACTGGCTTGCTGAGAATCATTGACATATCTGCATACTGTTGCTCACACTGTCTATTGCGACAGCAGAGACATACCCAGAAGGAGGACCTTCATTTTTATTTTTTATTTGTTATTTTCAAAATTATTATTTTTTTGCTCTTATTTTTAATTTGTTTTTCTTTCTAAAATTTTTTTCTTCTTTTTTTTCTTTATTTTCTCTTTCCTTTCTCTCTCTCACACACTTGCTCTCTTGCTGTCCCACATTGTTCTTCATCTCCCTTTTTGTTCCTGTTCTGGCCCTAATTTGGATTTCTTCTTTATTTTTCTTTTCTTCTCTTTTCCTTCTCTCGCCTGTGTCCTCTGGCCTCACTGCTAACCTTCCCCTATCCTTCTACTTAATTATCCTTCCCTCACAAACTCCTTCTCACTCCCCATCCTGAAGGGTAAAGTTGCTGTATTGAAGAGTTTATTCACTATAAACATATGTTGGGCTGGTCCTCGATTTTGATATAATTCACACAGTTAAAGGAGATAGATTAATAACTACCACAAATTGTCATTTTCTAACATGTATTGTTGCTATGGTGCTGCTGATTGTATTACTTGGGCTACAGTATTGTGATTGATCTAATCAGCTGTCCTTCCTGGTATAATGAAAATGAGATAGCCTCAGAGTCATTAGAGACTCAAAACATAAAGACCAGCTATATCTGGAAGACACCTCTCAGAAGCAATCATTCCATAAGGATTTTAAATACAAGCAACAAAGATACTTAAATAAGCAATTTCAAAATATCAACATAGGAATTAAACCAAGGACAGTACCAAAAACAAAAATAAGAAGACATTTAAGCAAGGCACAAACTCAGACTTCCACCCCACAAAAGGAAAATTCTGGGGGAAACGAGATGGAAAAGTCTGGTAATCAACTACCCAGACACCCTGAACTGATAGCACAGGAAGTAACAAAACAGATGAATGAGGTTCTAGAAAACCTCAAAATAAAAATAATTTCCCAGATAACTGCAGAGATGGTGAGCAGAGTGAAAGACGTGATTAGAGGCTCTAGAACAGAAACAGATTAGAAAAATAGATGAGCTCAGAAATATGCCAGAAGTCATGAATGCCCAGCATAACAAAGAAATGGAAACCATGATCACCCAACATAGGAAAGAAATGGAATCCATGACACAGATTCAAACAGATATTCAGAAGATTAAAAACTCCTTTGAAAGTATGCGCAGAAGATTAAGGGAATCTGAAGATAGACTATCAGATATAGAAGACAGGATTGCAGTTAATGACCATGAAAGCAGAGATTTCTTCAAAATAGTAATGGACCATGAGAAATCAATCCAGCACCTGCTAGATGATGCAAAAAAGAATAACATAAGACTGATAGAAGTCCACGAAAAAGCAGGAGAAAGTACAAATGACATTAAAAAAAAAATTGTTCACAGAAGTAATAGTAGAAAACTTCCCAGACAGAGGTAGAGAATTGGACATACAGATAAGTGAGGCATATGGAACTCAAACTAGCCATGATCAAAAAAAATCTACACCTACAAATGTAATAGTCAAGATCTCAGAAACGCAACAGAAGAACAAAAGCCTATAAGCAGTTAGAGAAAACAAACAAATTACCTACAAAAGAAAGCCCAGAAGAATCACAGCAAACTTCACAACACAAATGCTCAAGTCAAGGAGTGCCTGGAGTGAAGTATTTCAAGCCCCAAAAGAAAATAACTTCCAACCTAGACTGTTGTATCCTGAAAAATTATCTTTCAAAATCAATGGGGAAATTAGATACTTCCATGACAAAGAACACCTGAGAAATTTCATGAACACCAAAACAGCACTCCAAACAATTTTAAACAATATTGTAGAAAAAGACAATGAAAGTCACAACTCCATGAGGCCCAACAGAAGGAAGCCACCAGGCAAGGCAAGAAACTAAAGGGAAAGGGGGAAAATTGAAAAATAAAAGCCAACAACAGTAAAACATCATGACAAAGATGAGTTAACATCTATCAATTATAACCATCAATGTTAATGGCTTTAATTCAGCAATCGAAAGAAATAATCTGGCAGAATGGATTAAGAAGCAAAATCCAACAATATTCTGTACACAAGAAACACAACTTGCAAAGAAGAATAACATAAGACTGACTGGAATCAGTGAAGAAACAGGAGAGAGTGGAGATGACATAAAAAACTGTTGACCGAAGTAATGGCAGAAAACTCCTCATGAAGGGGAAAAGAACTTGACATATACGTAAGTGAGGCATATAGGACTCCAAATAACCTTGATCAAAAAAAACTACACAAAGGCATATAATTGTTAAGATTCTGGAAACCCAAAATAAGAACAAAGTTCTACAAGCAGTTAGAGAAAAGAAACAAATCACATACAAAGGAAAGTCCATCAGAATCACAGCAGACTTCTCAACACAAACCCTCAAGGCAAGAAGAGCTTGGAGTGACGTATTCCAAACCTTAAAGGAAAACAGCCTCCAACCCAGATTGATATACCCTACAAAACTGTCTTTCAAAATTGATGGAGAATAAGATACTTTCATGATAAAGAGCACCTTAGGAACTGCATAAATACAAAACCAGCACTCTAAAATATTTTAGACAAAATTGTAGGAAAAGACAATGAGGATCACAACCCCAGGTAGCCCAACAGAATGAATCCATTGAGCATGACAAGAAATTAAAACCATAGGGGGAGAATCCAACAAAAAGAAAAAGTCATTAAAATGATAAGTCAATACGTAGTCAGTTATAACCATCAATGTTAATGGTCTCAACTCACCAATCAAAAGAAATAGACTAGCAGAATGGTTCAAGAATCAAGATCCAATAATATACTGCATACAAGAAACACACTTAATTCAAAAAGAAACTCAGAGACTGAAAGTTAAAGGGTGGAAAACAATACTCCATGCAACAAGAACCCCAGAAAAAGCAGGAGTAGCTATCCTCTTTGCAGATCAAGTGACTTTCAAACCAACACTGATTAAGAGAGACAAAAAAGAACACTACAATCTTGTAAAGGGAACAATCCAAGAGGAAGAGTTGACAAACATAAATATCTATGCACCAAACACTAGTGTGCCCAACTATATAAAATGAATACTAATGGACACAAAAAATCATATAAGCACTAATAGTACTGCGGGACCTCAGTAACCCACTGTCACAAATAGATCAATTAGACCAAAAACGAGCAGCAAAATACTCTTGAACAAATGAACTTACCAGATGTTTACAGAGTGTTCCACCCCACAAAATCAGAATACACATTCTTTTCAGCTGCACACAAGTCATTCTCCAAAATAGAACACATACTCACTCATAGAACATGTTTAAGTAAGTGCAAATGAATTGAAGTTAGCCCCTGCATATTATCAGACCATAGTGTGATGAAACTGGAGATTGATAGCAAAAGAAACCACAAAAATTTCATAAACACATGAAATTGAACAACACACTTCTGAATAACCAATGGTCACACACAAAATTAAAGAAGAAATCAGACAGTTTCTTCAATTAAGTGACAAAGACAATTCAACATGTCAGAATCTATGGGACACAATAAAAGCAGTCTTATGAGGGAAATTCATAGCAGTGCATACTCATATTAGGAAAACAGAGTGAGCCCAATTAAACAATGATGCTGAACCTCAAGCTTCTAGAAAAAGAAGAGCAGGACAAACCAAAAGCTCACACAAGAGAGGAAATTATAAAGATCAGAGCAGAAATCAATGCAGTGGAGCCTAAGAGAATGATACAAAAAATCAATGAAGCCATGACTTGGTTCTTTGAAAGAATAAACAAAATTGACAAACCCTTAGCCAACCTTATCAGAAAAAGGAAAGAAAAGGCCCAAATCCATGCAATTAGGAATGACAAGGGTGAAATTACAATGGACCCAGCAGAAATCCAGAGGATCATCAATACCTACTTTGAGAACCTATACGCCAATGAGATGGAAAACACAGAAGAAATGGTGAGATTCCCATATATGTATGATTTACCAAAGTTAAATGAAGAAGACCTAAAAATTATAAATTATCCAATATCAATCAAGGAAATTCAAAATGTAATTAAAAACTTACCAAGAACAGCCCGGGTCCTGAGGGCTTCACTGCTGAATACTACAAGACATTTAGGGGGGGAACTACTGCCCCTACTGTTTAAATTCTTCAATGAAATTGAAAGGGAAGCAATACTCCCTAATTCATTCCTGGAAGCAAGCATCACCTTGATCCCCAAACCAACTGAAAAAGAACTATGGGCCAATCTCACTAATGAACATAGATGCAAAAATCCTTAATAAGATACTGGCAAATAGAATGCAGAAGATCATGAAAAAGTTCATACACCCTGGACAAGTGGGATGTATCCCAGGGATGCAGGGATGGTTCAACATACACAAATCAATCAATGTAATATACTATATCAATAGAGCCAAGGACAAAAACTATATGATCATCTTCATAGGTGCAGAAAAAGCATTTGACAAAATCCAACATGCATTTATGATAAAAACCCTACATAGAATTGGAATAGATGGTCTCTACCTCAATTTGATAAAAGCTCTCTATGAAAAACAGCCAATATCCTACTAAATGGTCACAAACTGAAATCCTTCACACTAAAATCAGGAATAAGACAAGAATGTCCACTATCACCACTCTTGGTCAATATAGTTTTGGAAACATTGGCCACTGCAAATAGACAACAGAAAGAAATAAAATGAATAAAGATAGGAAACAAAGATGTCAAATTGTTATTATTTGCAGATAACATGATACTCTATATAGAAGATCCCAAGAACTCCACCAAAAGTCTGCTAGACTTAATAACCAAATTCAGTAAAGTAGCTGGATACAAGGTCAACACACAAAAATCAATAGCTTTCCTCTATACAAACAATAGACTCACTAAGAGAGAAATAGGACAAACAAATCCTTTCACAATAGCATCCAAAAAACTGAAATACCTATCAATCAACCTAACAAAAGAAAGACAAGTCCTCTACTCTGAAAACTATAGCATTCTGAAAAGAGAGATTGAAGATGATATCAGAAAATGGGAAGACATCCCTTGCTCCTGAGTAGGAAGAATCAACAGAGTGAAAATGGCCATACTTCCAAAACTGCTATATAGATTCAATGCAATCCCAATTGAAATCCCAGCAGCATACTTCCTGGACCTTGAGAAAACAA
>NW_004624784.1:5443356-5478693 GCF_000247695.1 Heterocephalus glaber | reverse complement strand
TTCCCTTTGGCGTTGCTGTAGGTGATCTGGAAGTCTGGTTTTGAGACTTATTTATGTGTTTTCTCATTTCAACTGGGGCAGGGGGCTGTTAGCACCTGCACGGATTACCTCCTCTGAGCTGGGAGAGGTGGGACAGGGCCCGGGAGCAGCAGTAGGGATGGTGGCCCAAAAGCCCTTTCCTGTGGGCTGGGAGTGGTGGGAGGGATGGGGACCATGAAGTCCCTTCCTCTGGACCAGGAACAGTGGGACGGTGGATCAGAAGCCCCTACCTCTGGGCCGGGAGCAGTGGGAATCAGTACCTTGGTCTGGTGGTCAGGTGTCCTCTGCATCCTTGTTGTGTGGAACCAGGTTGCTGTACATAGGAGGGCGGGTGGGTCGGGGGGCTGGTCCAGTGGATTGTTGCCGGGGGGTGGGCTGATTCAGCGTGTTCCACGAGACTCGGTACCTCGGTAGGGTGTGTGCCGACCTGCCTTTCTGCAGCAGGCTGATTCAGCGTGTTCCGCATGACTTGGGACCTCGGTAGGGCATGCGCAGACCTGCCTTTCTGCAGCAGGGTGATTTGGCGTCTTCTGTGGGACTCAGGACCTCGGTAGGGTGTGCACAGACCTGCCCGTCTCCATCGGGCTGATTCGGTGTCAATATTAATAATTTCTTTGGGTGTTTTTTAATTCAACAATAGGTTTTCATTTTTTAATAATCAGCATTGTTTGGATGGTTTCTATTCAGGATGCTCCAGGAAAATGTTCCAGTTTTTTTCATCAGTTGATTCCCTTGAAGAGTGAAATCTATAATTCCAACATTTTAACATAAATAATAGTAGCTCTCTGTTTGATTTATTGAAAAAAGAGTGAAAGAGTACCAATGGGCATTAGGACTGTCTCATTTCCTAGTCTTAGAGGTACAGTTAGTACATAGAAGTTTCATAAATGGAGTCCCTGGCAGAACTCCTGTCAGTGTGGCCTATATGTTCCTCCACTGTACTGGTAGTGTAGTTAGTATGGCTAAGAAAGACATCCAGCTGAAATTACCAACCCCTCCAAACCAAGGATTGGATGACCAGAAACTAGTTTAAGAGCCAAAAAATTTCTTGCACTACCTCATCTTGTGAGCTGCATGTGATTAGAAAAGTAAATAATTCACTACAAAAAACATAGAGGATGAGTCAATTGGGGAAGAAGAAGGTTGTCTTCTCTTTGCAATTAAATATGCATGAATGAAGCATAAACTAGGGTCAACAATCTGTCATGTGACAAGTTGATTTTCTGTTTGGAATGAAAGATCAGAAAAGGAGCTTCCAGTGTCTACAGTCATACCACCCTGAAAGCATCTGATCTCAGAAAAGGATTTGTGTTTATTAATACTTTAATCAGGGTCTTTGCAATTATGATCATAAACCAGTAATATCCTTTCCTAAAGGCATAGGCCTTAGGCCAAAGAGAAAAGGGCGAGCAGATACCATGGGCACAGCTGGGTCTCTACCACAGGAGTCTCCATGTAAGGTGGCGCCACAATGACTTTCAACAATAGACTGCTAGATGTGCCCACGACGGGGGGGGGGGGGCTGGGAATGAATGCTCCTAGCCCCACCCCAGGTGCAAAGGGAAAGCAAGAGGTTCCTTGGTGTTTCCCACTTTCCCTACAGCATCCTGTTCCTCTTTCACATATCTCTTCTTCCCTATCAAACATATTCCTCCCCATAGGTTTTGTTGCATTGTTTCCAGCTAAGGGCTTGGCTACATAAAAGGTTAATGAATAGTGTACACAGCTCCCCAGCAGAGGTATTCACTAGAAATTGGAGGATTCTTTGTAAGAAACCACTTTTTTATTATGAAAGATGAAAGATACTACCATTAACATTTCAGAATAATTCCTTTCAGTCCTTGCTCTGTGCTTAATTTTTGTTTGAGCTTTTGAGTATCACTGAGATAACATTATGTATGGATATGGAGCCTGCCTGTTTTCACTTAGCAAGCATTTTCTCCAAATTATTATAAACTCAGGAAAGACCCTTTTCATGATATATATCATATTTTGCTGATATGATGTGCCATAATTTCCTTAACTCCTTCACCACTGTCATAATTTCTTGTTAGGGAAGGACTTGTATGAACTTAGAAAAATGCTTTTGAGTCCTAGAAGTAATAATAACCATTATCCTTTTCATGATATTTATCATATTCTGCTGAACCAATGTGCCATTATTTCCTTAACTCCTTCGCCACTGTCGTAATTTCCTGATAAGGAAGGACTTGTCCGAACTGAGAAAAATGCTTTTAAGTCCTAGAAGTAATAATAATCATTACTTACCATATGCCAGATATTATTCTAAATATTTCCTATTTATTAGCTTTATTTAACCCTCACAGCAAATTGTATAATATGAGTTATATTAATTTCATCACCACTTTGTAGATAAGGTCATTTAAGTGTGGAGATGGTAAACAACCTACTGAAGCTCCCAGTCAAGAAATGAAAGAGCAGAGATTTCATTCACTTTGTCTCTAGAAGTTGTGATCCGAACCACAAGATGGTGTGAGGACCAAGAGCCCAAGTCTGAGCTGGAGTCACAAGTGCACTGTTCAGGAGCAAGAGCAGAACTGCTCAGCATGAAACAAAAAAGGAATTTTCTGGCTGAAGTAAGAGAAGGCATGGAAGAAATGTGGAGGGAAGGCAAACAAATCAAAGGATGATGAGGAAAGAACCAAGAGTGGGAATTTAGAGAACAGAAATATCTAGCATGGATTTTTCACCACAGCTTCATTGAGTATAATTTATATAAGGAAAATAATTTGAGAAGTTAAAAACCATTACCACAACCCCCCAACCCCCTGCTGACCCAGACAATCATTCATCTTTTTATCACTATAGATTAACCTGCATTTTCTATACTTGGAATCATATAATCATTTATTTTTTGTTTGATACTCTTAATTCAGTGTAAGTATTCTGATATTCCTTTGTGTTTTATTGTGCATCAATAATTTATTCCTTTTTATTTCTGAGAAGTATTTCATTGTACGGATATATCAAAATGTGTTCATCCATTCACCCATTGGGTTATTTCCAGTGTAGGACAATTACAAATATAACTGGTTTGAACATCCTTGTTCAAGTCAACATAGGGACACGTGCTTTCATTCTACTAGAAATGGAATGGCTTTATCAATCTAGATTTGTGTTTAACTTTTTAAGAAACTATTTTCCAAATCCATGAGAATTCTAATTCTTTCACATCTTCACCAAGACTTGGCATTACCAATCTTTTCAATTTTAAACATTCTAAAGATGTATAATAACATCTCATTGTGACTTTAATTTTCATTTCTCTAATGACAAATGATGTGGAACATATTTTCATGTGCTTATTTATCCTCCATATATCTTTCTTGATGAAGTATTATTTTTCATATTTTTATTGTTTTATTGCATTTTGAAAGTTATTTATGTATTTGGATATAAGTATAGACATGTGGTATGCAAATATTTCCTTCCAGTCTGTGACTTTGTATTTTATTAACAGAAGTTATTAATGCTGATGAAGTCTCTTATCTTTTTTTTTCTTTTATGGATTGTGGTTTTAGTGTTACAGTTTTTAAAAAAATCTTTGCCTAAACCAAGGTGACAAAGATATTCTATTCTATTTTTTTTCAGAAGTTTCATACTTTTAGGTTTTCAACTTATTGTTCATTTTTGCTCCTTTTTCTCTATATTCCCCAGCCTCCTCCTCAATTAAGACAAAATTATGTGACTGAGTCCATAAGCCAATAGACTATGAGCCTGGTGTTTCCTCCATCTCTCTCTTCTGCAGCAGAAACCCTGGAGACCTGAGCTCCAGGTAACTTTGCTATAAGATAAAGGATGGCAGCCAGACCCACATTGGGCTTCCTATAAATGAGAGGTTAAGCTTCTATATTAACTCATTGAGGTATAGGGTTTTTGTCTGTTTGTTAGCTACTGTTGATTATGTCAGTGAATATATCCAAGCTTCTTACTGAAGTTGAAAAACAGTCTCATGGCATAAAGCCAAGTCAAGATAAGTAGTGATCTCTGTCATCAAGCACTGTTGACTAAATTGGAGACAGCCCCAAGGACTGCCATTTTGCCTCAGATTTGTCTGACCAGCAGGGGTATTGAGCTCACACTCTTCAAGGAACCATGACCAAAGCTAGTAGGAGTAGCTTTTCTGTGATGATACAAATGATTATCTTGAAACAGTAATTTCAAAGATAAACTTTGTTGCCTACTTGTTTATTGTGTTTTGAGTTGCAGATTGGAAGTATAAATACCTCAATCTGCCCTTAAAGCCCAAATGAACAGGCTTTCCTTCCAGAGGTATCCTGGACTCCCATCCATGTGAAAGACTGATTTCAAAACAGTTCTGCAACAGGAGAAATCAGGGAGACGTTTGCTCAACACTGACAATCTGGCTTTGTTTTACCATGAAGAAGCAAGAACCTTCTCTTGGTAGGAAAACTGGAGGTGGTTTTGATCTGAGGCACAAGTTATGCAACAGTCTCCCTTGGGAACCACACTTTAATAAGAATATTGGCAGCACTAACTCCCCCCAAATAAATACATAAAGCACTCTCCTTGCCTCCAAGTTTACCTTAGATCTGCCTGAGAGCAATTACAAAGAATTCAACAAGTGATTACATGGGCTCTCCTTCAGGGGAACTATGATCTACAGATAGGAAGTTGCAGCTTAACCATATTCTATTTTTTACAAGGACAGCTCTTTTTTGGAGCAGTGCAAAACACATCTATTTAGAGCTAATTGCTAAAGGAGCAAAGTAAGCTCTGAAAGAAAAGAAGAAAAGGAAATGTTAGCACATTAGTTTCAGAATGGCAGAGACAGCCATATTGAAAAGGAAGAAAGGTATCCAGAACAGTTTCTGCTCATCACAAAACTCAGATACTTTAAAGTTCTTTTATATTTGGGATGTAAAGAACTTTTTACAAATTAATCAAAATGATAGCCTAATGTGAGAGAACCAAGTGACAAGCCAGAGGTAGTGGCACACTCCTGTAATCCCAGCACTTGGGAGGCAGAGGCAGAAGGATTGTTATGAGTTCAAGGACAGCCTGGGTACATAGTGAATTCAAGGCCAGCCTGAACTACATAGTGAGACCCTGTCTAAAAAAAAAAAAATTGTCCAAATAGGCTGATTTTTTTTTTCCCTATTCTGCCTGAGCAATTGCTAAAGCTCATTGTTGTTACTTAAAAGAAACCAGAGCTAACGAGGCTTTGGATGCCCCGGAACATAGAACAGACCCCTGAAGGGCATTCTGACTTCTAAGCAATCATGGCTGTGTGCTGTTTATAGAGGTTTAGGTCTGGAGGCTGGAACAGCTATCCCAGCATCCTTTTCCATGTTTATCTGCACATGGCCAAGGCAAACAGATAATTCCCTGTAATGTTCTCAGCCACCCTTCTCTCTTGGAAGCAGGATGCTTCACTGTCATTCTTTCTCTAATTCTAGTGCTACTTTCCAGCCTAAATGGGATCAGCTCATCAGTGAGCTGAGGACAGTTCAGAAACTGAAAGGCAAGAATGCAACAAGCAGCCAGGTATCCAAATGTGTACCTCATTCAGAACCACATTTGTTTACTTAATTTACAAGTAGTCTAGATGCAATAAAGCTACCAACACTTTAAAAATATATTGACAAATGATGTGATAG
Organism: Heterocephalus glaber; assembly: GCF_000247695.1. Next base: position 5,473,012 of record NW_004624784.1, on the reverse strand, counting down.
CCTATCTGGTGTTAGCCTGAAAATTACCAGGTGGTATGGGTGAGATGGGTAGAGGAGTTAGAGATTATAAGTGAAACAATGGTCACTAGGAGTTGATACCTGTCAAAACTCAGTGAGGGGTGATGTTCTTATAGGATGGTTGTATGGATCACATCAGCTGATGGATACAACATCCTTGGCATGTAGTAAGTGTTCAGTAAGTGCTTTACACTTGAGGAAATGAGACTCAGAGAAGTGAGATCACAGAACCAGGAAGTGGTGGAGCTCCATGTCTAAACTGCATGTATCCCATTCCAAAGCCCATGCTCTTAGCCACTCTTGTGTCTGGCCGATCGCCTGTATTGAGCGGTTTGTATGGATTACTGTATTTAATTAGCACAACAGCCCTACAATGCAAACTGACAGAGAAAAATCAATCAGGAGTGCAGCTCAGAATGGAGCCCTAGCATGCTGACTCCAGAATCTACCCTCCTACCCCAGTACTGCATATTCCTGTTCCCTCTGTGTAAAGCTGTACACAAGACAAGGGAAGAGCAGGTTGTGGAAATGACACCAGGTTCCCCCAGGGCTGTCTTTGGAAACTACCAACAAAAGCTGAAGTTTAGAAATGGCAGCACTTACCTCCTTATTGATGCTTTTCTTACCTCTGTAGAGTATCCATGAACAAATTACATATAGGACCCTCCCACTCAGGGCTTCCCTTCAAATTGAGGAGTACAAGGTAGAAGTTTTGCAGAAAAAATAAAGCAGAAAGTAGGATAGTAGCAGGCAATACCCTTGTTAGAAGTTTGTTTACTTGTTAGACAACAGACCATTCCAGAAATGCAGGGAGCTGAGCTAAACCTTCAGGCTCAGGAAGCCTGATAAAGAAGATATGCAGCCGCCTACTAGGCAACATGCAGAGCCACAAGCAAAGGCCAGCCATGCACAATAGGTTGCCCCAGACCAGAAATGTGTCTGGAATTGGGAGCACCCACAGAAGCAAAGTCCCAGGAAGGCTTGTCTGCATTTGCAAGGTACCCAGACTCTGCCCTGTTGGCTGGTGGATTTTCTAACTTGCCTATTAAACGATGTTTCCCAGGTTCTATGCCAATCTACCAGACCAGAATCTCCAGCAAAGATGCTTTGAATCATTATTTTTAATAAGCCCTCAAGTAATTCTTATGATCAAGCAAGTTTGGGAATAGTCTAGGAAAGAGGAGGACATTAGAAACTAATCATAGACCAGTTTTTAACTGTGAGTGTCCCAATTTCTCAAGGTCCTCCCACCACCTCCAGAACTCTATATTCTTAGACCTGGCCTGAGGACTTATGGACCTCCTGACTTAGTAAGGCTGTGTGAGACCTTTGTCACTGAAAGTATCTGATTTTCATAGGCCAAAATCAAACAGCAGACATAGAAGAAATAGAATATACTATATTTCTCCTTTCCACTGTTTTCTTTTTATTAGGTGATAAGGGCTTCCATTTATAATGTGGACTAACTGTGGGCGGATAGTACACTGCAATAACAAAAGGTGTGGAAGGAAACAGGCTGTCTGGGAAGAAGGACTGGAGTAGTGAACAGAAATTTTTATAGGTCAGAAAATCATGTTTGTAGCCATTTGGCAAACTGTGCTGGAATGCACCTTGATGAAGAGACAAATGGAATCTCCTTTTAACATTTTTCAGAGTGCTGGCAAAAGCTGCCTTTTGCAGAGTGATGAATGATTTGACAATACAGATTCTATACATGCTGTATGAGAGGGCTAGGGATTAGGTTTCATAATACTAAGTCAGGGCTGCTAAAGCTTCCCAGGATGGAAAAGTGCTCTCTATCCTGAGTATCTTGCCTTTGGACAATTCAGAAAGGATTAGTGAGAAACTCTACTGCTATTCATAGTTGATACAAAAAAGGGTGGGGAGAGAGGAAAGCAAAGAGAAAAGAGAAAGAGAGACAATGCCAAAAACTGAAAACTCATTTTAGCTCTATTAAAGCCAGATGTATTTTAAGCTCTATTTCTAGGCAACTGCATAATGGTAATGTTGAATACTTTACAAAAAAAAGAAAAAAAAGACTTGGAACTGTCAGAGTCAATAAAAGTCAGAAGGTAATTATAAAGTAATAAGGATGATAAGAGGCAGAATCACTCCAACATTGGGAAGCAGTGACATTTTATATTTGGCCTTCATTTTCAGAAACTCTAAGATCTTCCTCAGGGCACTTAGCCATGCCCCTTTGACAAGACTCCTGAGTCAATCAAATCAGAACAGGGCACTGGCATCTAACCTGACCATTCTATCATCAAGCCTATCAAATCATTCATCAAGAAGTGATACAGCTCCCAGTGTGCATAACCCTGCTCTACCTGTTAAGGAGGGTATGCAACAAACACCTAAAAATACCTCAGCATCAATAAACTTTACACCTGGAAATTGCCTTGGAGCGAGGCCAAAACATTCCATATACAGATAAGGAAACAACCCAAAGAGAGGAGGAAGAAAAGACACTAACTCTGTAAAACATATGAATGTGTCTATTCTAGATCTGCAAAGATGAAGCAGATCTTCTATTGTCTTTGCTATTATATGTATGATCTTGCAAAGAAAAGGAAATTAATATTGAGTTCATCAAGTACTTTGGTAGGCCCTCTACTTACATGATCATTTGATTTTCAGAACTGCATAGCATTTATACATATCATCTCTATTATACAGAATATAAAGCTGGTAGTTAGAGAGGTTAAGGGTGGCCCCACATCCCTCACTTACTGCAATTTGACCTCAGAGAGAATCCACGAAAATCCTTTTCAAAATAATCACACCACATTCCTTACAAGGCACAAGATTAAATGAGACAGTTTATGTGAACACCTGGCACAGTGCTGAGCCTATGGTAAATCAGCATCAAACCGCTTTTCTCAAAACCTTTCAGGAGCTTCCACACCCCAAAAGTAAAAGTCAAGTCCTAGCCTCGCCTGTGCGGCCTGTATCATCTGGAAACTCCCCTTCCCCATGTCCACCTCCAGCCGCCATCTGAATCCTTCTGCTTTTGAAGCCGTCATTCTTGGTGTTTCCTGCAGTACCCATCTCAGTAACCACCCTATTTATAATTGTGGCTCCCCACTCTCTCCACTCACAACACCCTTTATCTCTCCACCCTGCTTTAGTGCTCTCCAAAATGCTTATATTTTTATACCCTATATTTTTATTTTCCATTCCCCTACCTCCATTAAAAAGTAAGCTGTGAGGATATGGATTTACTAGTTGTTCTGGGTGTGGGGTTATTTGTTGTTATTGTCTTGTCCTCAATAAATCCCCAGCACTTAGTATATGTTCAATAAATATGTTACATAAGTGGACATTTTCCTTCCTCTCTCACTTTCTTCTTCAGGGTCACACATATTATTATTAAATCTTTGCCCTTCCAAAGTATGAAAAAGAGGAGAAAAACTGTGAACTGCCAGTAACTATGAAACACATTTGAAGAACACGAAGACCCAAACAAACATGTCCAAATCAGAAATAACTAATGTTGCCGGGCCCTCCACATCTAAACCATAAATATTTAGTGAGTTTGCTATGTCTAGACCTTTGTTTCCTTTTGTATTTAGTGTTCATGTGGCTTGGGTAGTATATTAGTTTTTCTACTGCTGGGACCAAATAGCCCATACCATAAATAATTTATTTGGTTAAATCTCATAGGTTTCAGTCAGATGCCAGGGAAGCAGAGCAAGGGAACAGCATCAGAAAGGAAGAGGTGAGGGACCAGATATAGATCTCAAGGTCTTTCCTCCATGATCCACTCAGACACACATAGACGTGTGCTTTACTATTTCCCTGGGTGGCTCCCAAGCCAATCAAGTTGGCAATTAAGCTTAACTGTCAGAAGCAACACGAAGACAACCATTCTCTGCTTTCCAACAGTTCAGTGCAAGTATTTACTGACTACTGTGCTTTGCACAGGATGCTATACAGGGTGTGCTTAAGCTTAGTGGCAGACAGACACAATCATCTCAGTGCTCTACAATATCGTAGATGCCAAGATGGAACTAAGTCCTGGAGGTCCCCAAGGGTTGGGGGGGGGGCATTTAACCCCAAGAAGGAGTTCAGAGAAGGCTTCCCAGAGACATACTGAGAGACAAACAAGATTTGGTTAGGCCACAAAGGGTCAGGAGGGTGCTCCATCAGAGCTCAGCCTAAGCAAACAGAGAGTTACCAAATAGCATGATATATCTGGAGAACTACACAGGGTTTGTGTTACTAGATCCTAAGACACAAGGCTCAGCATTTATTATGTACTATTTAAAAGGGGTTCAATTTTACTGGTGGAAAGTCAAGCGATCCAATTTGTGTTAGAGATCCTCCTACTGAAGGATAGTTTTAATACAGGCTTATTGAAGATTTAGAAGGCCTATTAGAGTAAGATTTGAGGCAATTACTTAAAATGTTTTTCAGAGAAAGGGAATTTCCTGACCTCTTAAACTTCAATGACATACCTGGCCCTTTTCAAAAAGTGACAGGAGAGGATAAAGACCTTCAGAAACCTGTGTAGCTGAGAGGCCTCCTGAGAACAGAGAAGCAAGATAATCTGTTCTGTCCCTGGGCAACCTGCAGGTTTGTGCCAGGGCTGGCTACCCTCCTAAAACCAGAAAAGTTCTTCGCAGGGTTCAGCTCTATTCTGAGGTTACTTGAAAATCAAGTCCACAGAAAAAGACCCTTCCAATGAAAGTCTTATTAATTAGGACTCAAGTGACTCACTTTCCCAAAGATTATCCAGACCACAGGTTGCAAGCTGGGAGCCTACACTATCAGCTCATGACTGTTGTATTCATCTATTAAAAACAAAAACACCTTGGGCCAGGGATTTAGCTCAGTGGTTCCACCACCTGCCTCGCAAGCACAAGGTTCCGAGTTCGATCCCTAGTACCAAAAACAAAAAAACAAAAAAACTCAAACATCTTAAAAATCCTTACAAACATATAAAAATCAGATTTCATATAAAAACTTGGGTTTCAGCTACTTCTAGAAAAACAAAGCCTGAAACCAGCAGCCTACTTTTTGATTTGGCATAGCAAACTGGATGAAATAGTGACTGCTGGCACTCTCCCACCTATTCCCCTTCCTCCCAGGTAGGGCATGATGTCATTTGATGGCCACATGGCCTTTCAGGTGGCCTCTGAGTCCTCAGAAATGTACACTAACATCCTCGGATGCTCCCATTCCCCTATTTCCAGTCTGGATTTATCAGATAACCAAAAAACTTCTTTCAAGATGAATGAATCCTGCCAATATGGTCCCTTCCAAATTACTCGGTGCCATTATTTGGCTGGGCTTGGGAGAGGAAGACACAATAGGCACCATACAAAAGAACAGAGAAAACAGGAGGGGCAAGTGAGAAGTAGGGGTAGGCAGAGCACACCACAGAATCAGAAGTGGGCCTGAAGCAGCTGTGCTGAATATTAACACATGAAAGATGTGAAAGAGTGGGGGCAGGGCATAGAGGAGCTAGAACGGAATCAATATCTGGCAGGAAGTATGGGTAGGACAGAGGATTCCTCTCCTTTTCAAACCATATGGACAAATGTTTAAAAGAAAAACATTATGCTTCTGTACTTCTAAATTACATTACTAATTAGACTTAACATGCTTAGGAGTTTCAATGAGCTGCTAAGTGTAAGTATGTTAATTTGGGCAAGGGGTAAAGTTTTTCTACCTCAAAATTAATGCCCTAAAAAAAGAAATAAGAATAATGGAATGTTTTATCCAGATGGTTTGACTCTTTGATATCTACAAACATTTTGAAAACACTTGAAATATTTGTCAACTTTTGCTATGCAGTTGGATTAGGTGATGACTGTTGGCTTATTTATTTCTTTAGTTTTTCCTTTGCTCTCTCTCCAAACTTTTTTTTGCCTGGAAGGCTGTAGTCAATCCACAAAATTGGATTTGTGGCATAAAAAAGTTGGGTAATGATGGAGATACCAGAGTGCCAACAGGTAGTTTCATAACCTAATGCCTTGTGATTCCTCCTGTTATCCTATCACTCAGCATGAACTCTGAGCTTGATGACAGGTATTTCGAGGTGGGCACATTACCCACACCAAGATGAAGCTATGTACCCCCAAACGATGGGGTTCACTGGTCTCCAGAAGAGTTACAAGACTGAGCATAGTAACTGTACAAAAGTAACATTCCAGTTGGCTCCGAGCAGGTACAGTATTGGAAAAAGGGTTATGTCCCTGGTAGAGCAAGAAACTCCCAGAAAGTCAGCTTTCTGGGGCCACGCTGTTTGTCCCCTACAATAAAAGAAACCTCTGTATCTTAAAGGTACCACTTTGATACTGCACCCCAGGACACATTAGCAGCATAGGGAGGGGGTATCAGATTAAACTATCTGCACTACTTTGCTGTGCACAAGGACATTTCACTTTCAGTTTTGTAAATTTTGGAAGTGTTCTTAAACAATTTATTCTCCTGGAGAGTTCAACTATCTGGCAAAAGCAGTGAAGATTTAAAAGCACTTGAAAATTTTTCTCCTTATATCCTGCTAAGAATAACAACCCAAGACTCAAAGCTGCTAATGACATAACAATTGTGGTTGTTTGTTTTGTTTGGCTGATTCATTTAACATAATCACACTTGTTAATCAAAAGCTGTAGCCCAAAGTTTCCTCCATCTCCTTAAACTCCTGCTCTGTTATCTCAGAAGTCTTCTGGGGCATGGTGATGAGCAAAAGGAGTGGATCTTTTCATAGGAGATTCAGGCAACAAATTCAACCAATATATATTGACCACCTATTACATGTCAGGTTCTTAGAGCTTTTGGTATGTAAAAATGAGATTGGACTTCTTTAAAAAGACCATAGTAGCTGTCACTTTTGATTTGGTAATTCAAATCTGACCATATGTAGAACACACTGTTTAACAGTACTGTATACGTGAGAATCTTTTTGGCTATATAGGCCATAGCTCTTTTCACTGATCAACTAGAAAATGCTATCTCCCCTAAGACAGAACGATGTTTAATGGAACCCTCTAGGATTATTAAAACTTTCCTTAAAGTACAGCATCTTAGCCTCTGCTCAAAGGGCAATCTACCTATCAAGATATACCCAAGGCTAGGGATTTAGCTCAGTGGTTCCACCGCCTGCCTCACAAGCACAAGGTCCGAAGTTTGATCCCTGGTACCAAAAAAAAAAAAAAAAAAAAAAAATTAGATTGTGCTACGAAAAAATGTATAAAAATATTTTTTTGAAACTCTTCTCTGTGTTTCAATTTAGTGAGTGAGGGGTATGGTGAACATGGTAAAGTACTGTTACCCTTTCAAAACATGTGTCCACATGGCAGTTTGCATTGTAATATTACACGGAACTGTGCAATTTTAAAGAACTGATATTGCTATACTCTATATTTTCATTTTCTGCCATACTCATCCTTCTTTTACTTTTATTGGAAATATCACTCCTTACTTTTTCTTTCAATAACAAGGTAATCAGTTATTTCTAGCCTACTTCCAAACAACATATAGCTAAATTTTGCAACTTGTTCCCTTTTCTAGTTTTTATAGCCTAGACATTTTCAAACCAAAACTTATTGAGAATTTAATGTTATCATTAGAATTTCTCTACCATAAAATATTATAATAAAGCACTTCTACTGTCAGTAACTTTCCTCAGATGACTAGACTTAAGATAATCCCTTTATACATTTGCTTTTTTAAAAATTCTGAATGCAGAAGTCAAAACCTCAAGTCTGTATGCAGTTCATACATAATATTATAAGTATGCTTTAATACCTAAGATTTTGATTTTGTCAAAAAATGGGTATCCAACAATTACATAGTATTTTGTAGCTAATGATATTTATACATAACATCTTTTAGTTACAAAACTGTATCCAGTGGATATTACTACACAGGTGTGAGAGTAATTTCACAGAGATGCTGGGTACAATTATCTACATTTAACAGAGAAGTGACATGAGGCCCCATAGAATGAAATGACTGCCGCAAAGTAGAACATTCATGAGGAGGCACTGCCAGGCCTCTGGTATTGCAAGTTTCTATAAGATACAGACTTTAATATAAATATATAATGAGCATTTAACTCATTAATGAGGGGACCAGCAGAATGATGAAGATGGTTCAAAGAAGGACATGAGAAGTTGATATACAGTCCAATGGGGAAAAAAGAATGCAGTAACAATACTGCACAGATAAGACACAAAACTAGAAAATGGCCAAGTGTGCTGGCAGACACCTATAATTCCAGCACTGTGGTAGGCTGAGGCAGGAGGACTGTAAGTTCGAGCCCAGCTTTGGTACTTCAGCAAGACAGTGTCTCAAATTTAAAAAAAAAAAAAAAAATTTAAGGGCTGGGGTATAGTTCAGTGTAAAGGCCCTAAGTTCAATCCCCGGCCCCCAAAAAACAAAAACCAAGTTGGATAATATACTACAAGGTAAGAGAACCCTAACTCTTGGAGTTACCTTTTTTACCAAGCAGAAGAAGTTTGAAATTTATTAATCTTTCCTGTTAACATCTAACTTCAGAGGGTCTGGGTACAATCACTAATATGTAGTAAGTCAAAGTCATCTCCCTCTACAACATAGGTCAGAAAACTTTCTGAGTGGGGCAAGATGACAAATAGTTTAGGCTTTCTATGTCTTATGGTCTCTGTCGGAGGAATCTAACTTTGCCTATAGAGGCAGCTATTGCCAGTATGTAATGAATGACCATGACTGTGTACCCATAACACTTAATTTACTGAAACAAAACAAAACAAAAACACACCCCCCCCCAAAAAAAAACAGGTGGTGGATAGATGTGTCCCAAAAGACACAGTTGATCAGCTCCCTATCCTAGAATATCTGATGATCCCTAGGTGACCCAGTTAGACATCTCTATGTACAACTCTGAAGGGACATGCACTAATATTTTTGCTTTATTTCCAAGTTTTAGGTAATTTCTCAAACACTATCTACATTTTTCAAATGATAAATCCCACCTTTCCTACCAAAGAGTTTGGCTGTCTCTCTGAGGCTCATTCAGTCTTTGGAGTTAAGAAACAAATGAGGCTCTACTAAAGAAAACTTTAAAAAATACCAAGAAAAGTATTTCTCAGTATTTTTAATCTTTCCTTGGTTTCTTGGGAAAAACATTCTGTAAACCACTCATCCCATTTCCACTGCCCAGAGGAATCTTAATCAGAGCCAAAGGGAAGTCTACTGCTGACAAGAAACCAGCAAGGGTGGTCAAAAATGTGTGATAACAGCCACTGTCAAGAGATGGAGGAACACTTAATCTGGAGGCATCGTCATGGAGCTACCACATGATTCTAGGGGATGCAGTCATGAAACACTTAAAGGACCTTCAGTCCTCATACTTCAGGACCCCTAACCTCCAATATTGAAACCAGCAGAAGGACTCACTGAAAGGTGTTTCATCCAAATTCTATTAAAGAATACAAAAATGAGTTCAACACAGTCCATTTTCAATACTGTGTAAATTAACTGATCTCATGAAAACATTCCTATGCATCCTGACTCCTGGAGTTAACTAGGCTGTAGGTTCAGTACACTAGCTTACATGGCACTTATGTAGCTCTATCCATAACCAGTGACAGCCACAGAGCCAAAGACTTAGATGCATGTTCCTTGTAGATTTTGATTAATACAAATATTTACTGCAGGCTAAATACAATGATAGACTCTAGAGTTATAAAACTGGACACAGTACAGTGCTTATTTTTACAAAGAAAAAATACTATTGTATCAGGAAAAAATGCTGGTGCAGTGAGTGCTACATATGCCTTATGTAGTAAATGCTCTACAGGACAGCCTGAGGCAGAACTTAGGATAGGTGAGAGTGGTCAACACTATTGTCTTAGTTCATTTTGTGCTGTTGTAACAGAATACCACACTCTAGGTAATTTATAAACAGACCTTTATTTGGCTCACAGTTCTGGAAGTTAGGAAGTCCAAGTTGAAACATGAAGAACAAGACAGAAGGAAGGGAAAAGGTCCAAACTTATCCTTTTATCAGGGACCCAATTACAAGACAAAGGCATTAATCCATTCATAAGGACAGAGCCCTCATGATCTAATCAGCTCCTAAAGATACTCTCAACATCGTTGCGTTGGGGATTGTTTTCAACGCATGAATTTTGGGTGACACATTCAAACCTCAGTAACTGCTGAGAACAAGCCAAGTGCTAATAATTTCAGAAAGAGACAGTAAACAAGGCAAACCAGACAGGCACAATGGCTTTGCTTACTTTTATATCAAATCAAGTTTAAAAATTAGATGGTAAATCATAGATAAGTGAATGAGTCAGAAGGAAAGAGGAATAAGATATCAGATGGTTTGTTACTAATAGATACTGCGTAAGTGATACCTCTATACTATAAAGATCTTTCCCGTTGACTCCTCTCAGAAGTTGCTTCTGGTAGATTTATCTTTTAACTCCTCAATTCTGTTCTATTAATTTATTTGCATCTGCTAGTATAATGCTTTCCTCTTGCCAGCTGGTTTTCTGATTTTTCAGTTTCTAGAAACTTATAAACAGAAGAAAATCTGATAAAAATAACTTGATATGTGATGTGCTGACACATTAAAGAATTCCTGTTGTTGCTTAACCAAGATCATATTTCTATTATTCATTATTTCTTTAATAGAAAACAGTTTATATGTAAAAGTTGAATGTCTTACTGTGGTCTACACTTAGTTTTATATACTATTTTTAGGAATGAACAAACAATGTATTATTTGTTTATTACAGAACACTATTTTATACTATAAATAAGAAAGCTACCTAACAGATTCTGATCCAAAACGTAGTTTATCACAAAATTTCAGGAAGCTTAAGGAAGGAAAAGCAATTAAAAGTTATAAAAAGGAAGAAAAAGATGAAAAAACATAGTCTAAGTTTCCCTTAGAAAACAATTTTTTAAGTGAAATATGATTGTTCAAATAAATGCCGAGTGACCACCAAGGATTACCATATGATATTTAAATACCTATTATGAAAACAGGAAAGAGGTCCTTTCAAGATAAAACTGAGATAATATTTTCATAGTGAAAGTTAGGAAAAGTTTAAGAAATTCCCTGAATAGTTCACTTTAAAAAGCTAATTTGGTAGCTCTAAATTATTTATTCAAGAATTACAGGTTGTGGTTTTATCTGTGAAAACCAAACATAATATTAAGTACTAGAATATAATACTTAAAATTACACAGAATACACACCAGAAGATGGCTTTCTTGATGCAGAACAACTTGGAAAGGTAAGCTGACATTACACAGTACTGAAAAGGAACCCACTATTTTCCCTTTCATTTAAATCAACTGTCAAGAAGAAAAATATTGGGAGTTATAGAATAAACAAGGCATCATAACAAAGATGACAGATCTTTTATAACATAATACAAAATGAAAAAGTAGCTCCTCTTTAAAAGCTTAAAACAGTTAAAAGACCAATATGCACAGGAAATAAAGGGCCAATAAGCTCACCTGAAAATAACCATTTCTGTTAATGAGTTCAAGACACATCTGCAAATTCTTCGATATCTCTCTTTCAAATAACAGGACAGACTTAGCACCTTACTTCAAATGAAAAGAATGGGTAGAAAAGAAACTGTATACCTTCCATAAAAATAACTCATCCTCTACCTAGAATGTACACTCGCTCTCAGAATGCTTTCCTTCAGAACCTAGCTACCACGTTGTATTGAAGCCCATGGCCATATGGAGACCACTGAGTTTTGTGATAATTTGTTTCACAGCAGTAGAAAAACCAATAGTAACATAGATTGCATATGTCTCAAATATGAAAGGATTTTTCTTTAAACTGGAAAAATAACTACAGAATATCCTCTAATAAGTTTAAAAGGTTTTATTTAAGTAATACAATGTCTTTAATTTGAGATTTTAAAAATCTGAAATCTGAGATAATTTACATTCTAAATTTTAGCAGGTTTTGGCTCTAAATTTTAGAGGGTTTTTATCATTAAAGTACTGTAGCTCTAGAAAGGAGTTTAAGTGATCTGTATAAGAAAACAATATTGGAGCTCATTAAGAAAATGAATTGTTATAAAGTACTTAAAAAGTATACAACACACTGTATGAAAAGCGTTCAATAGTTATTAAGTATTAAATGAACATCAGGCACCTCAAGTTCTGCCCAGTCACTTTTTACATACTGATTAGCTTAAATTCTTATTTGGCAAATTGGCTGGTTTGGTTTAAGCAAATTATGTGTGCATACCAGTATATATGTTTTCCCATGAGTCTCTGAGGACATTTCTTGTCTTCTTCATCTCTGTACCTCTAATGGGCTTAACACAATGTTGTACGTCAAGTATTATAATTGACCAATATTTATATAAATGATCAAACTGCAATAAAGTACTTGAAGCTAACCCAACTGTCTTATAATTATGCTTTTTCTAATTTTCTCTCCCTCACAATTCATCCAGGTTAGTTGGTATGCTCCAAAGAGCACACTATATAGTCTATTGTTTCACAAATTTATTTTCAACAAAGACAAGGATACAAATGTCTTCCATACATAACTAATACTCTGTGATGCTAAACCCACTCTCTCATGTTGGGATTCTGACACACTGCTATGCAGGCTGCACACACTTCATGAGAAAGAACAGTACTCCCCGGGCTATATGACGAAACACCTAGTTCATGTCCTCTGGCTCAAGATACAGGGACCTAATTCTTAAGATTTCTATTCTATTACAAGGCAGAAATTTGTAAATCAACATTATTTCAAAAGATTATAAAGAGAGACTATTGTGCTGAAAATAGAAAAAAAACAAGACATTTAAGTTTAGTTTATTCCTCTAGTTTAGTCAGAAAAGACATCAAACTTCTTTATAATGCCTATGTTCAGACTTACACTTCTCACTAAATCAAAAACTTAAGAAAATTTATTTATAAGTTTAATAGTGTCTGAAATTAAGGAACTAATATTCAATTAAGTGATTTTTCAATACACATTTACATAAATTAAGATACTCTTAATTTTTCTGACTTCAGTCTAAACAGAAAATTTACAGTAACAAGATGTAAATTCTAGTACAGATTTTCTGGTTATATGGCCCTAGGCAAGCCTCTTTAGATCTCTGCCACAAATCAAACAGGGGTAATATTACCTTTTCTTAACCTACTTTCTAAATAGGCAAACATAAGATTATGTGGTAATATTTTTCTAAAGTTGCTAAATACACATAAGATAAAATATATAAGGATTTATTATCATATCAACTATTTTCTAATATTTGACATATATTTTTATAATTTAACCAAAAGATCATACACATTCATACTACAAAATTCTTACATAAGCTAATTAAAATAGCAAAGCTAGTCATAATAATAAATGCATTCACCCATGTGCTCATTACATTAAAAGATAATTATAAAAAATAAGTAAAGTTTTGTGAACATATTTCATATTTGAACACCTTTCTTTTTATTGTAACTTAGGAACTCTTGCCCATGTCAACAGATTGTCTAGCATTAGCCACTGCCTCAGGTACTCGAACAGTCATATTGTCCATCGATTTGGTCAAATAGATTTGGCAGCCCAACCGTGACCTGTACAAGAAAGAGAGAAGAGATGGGTTCATATTAAGTGTGTACCATTCAAAGGCAATGCAGCTGTTTAGGATAGTTTCACAATTTCTTATACAAAGAAATTAGGGAATGGGTTAATGTTTTAAATTTTCATTAGGTTGAAACAGATCTAGTTATCCCCGTCAAATAGAGGGTAACAGAGGTAAATATGAAAAATAACCTAGTGTGCCAAAGCTTCTTTTAGCCTTTAGTTCTTACCATCTATTGATCCACCAGAACCATTACTTTTTGGTGCAAGAGCTGACAAGCAATGATGTAATCAGAGGGCACAGTAGTGGGCAATAGAACTAGCAAGGCCAAGAAAATGACTAATCAATTCCCAGATAATTAAAGCCATATAGACTATAAAAGAAAGCTAAACTTTTAAATGCCTTTCACACAAGAAATTTGGAATAAATACATACCTGAGGTATCAATTATATGAGTATATTTTTCCCACATCTTTAACATCTCTAAAATCAAGATTCATCTTAAAAACAATAGCATGTTATAATCACGGCTCAATGTGAAGTAGCAGTCAGGTGATAGCTGTGAATATTTATACAACTGTCTCTTCAATTAAGTTATGGGATGTTACTACCACATTTACTAAATTTAAGCATCTTCCAAAATAAATCCAAAAAGATTACAGAAAAAAATACAGAAACATAGCAGAGTACAAATTTAGTATTTATAATTAGAAGAATGACTATACTAACATTTCCTTTTCCCTTTTTTCATAGCATTCTACTACAAATTTATTTTTATTAGTACATATTTGCACTACATAATGTTTACATTCCTTGTGTGGAGCTGATACATGTATATAATACATCTTAATTCCCTTTTTCAAACCTTTTCCCTGCCTTCTCTCCATCTCTTGAACCCCTTTCCATTTGAGAAAGATTTATCTCCCTACTTCCTATCTTTTATTTTGCTCTTTATTTATACTTTTGGTTTCTCATATAAGAGAAACTATGCAATATTTAAGCTTGTCTGATTTCACGTAACATTACATTCTCAAAGTGCATCCATTTTCCTACAGATGACTCTAGTTTATCTTTCTTTATGACAGAATAGTACTGTACTATTTTATATACCCATTTATCTGTTAATGGATACACAGACTGCTTCTGAGATTTGGCTATTATAAACTGTGCTGCTATAAACGTGTATGCATGTATCACTATAATATAATGCCTAACTCTTTCAGGAAGATACCTAGAAGGGGAATAGCTGGGTCAAATGGAATTTCTACTTTTAGTTTTTTGACAAATCTCCATACTGATTTCCATACTGATTATACTAGTTTACATTCCCAACAATGTAGAAGGGTTCCCTTCTCCCAGTAGCATCGCCAGCATTTGTCATTATTTGATATCTTGATGGCTATTCTTTCTGGGGTAAGATGGAATCTCAGCATTGCTCTAACTTGCATTTCTCTAATGGCCAATCATGTTGAACATTTTTTTCGTGTATTTCAGTCATTTCATTACACTTGCCTATTTTTTGACTGGGTCTTTTATTTTTTCATTCTGTAGGTTACCTTTTCACGTTTTGGGGGGGAGGGGTGCACAGAGCCCTATTAATTTAATATGATCCTAGCCTTCATCTGTGACTTCCAAGAGTGTTGCCTATTTTATCTTTTAGCAAATTAAGTGTTGTATTTGTTTCAACATTTATATCTGTGATCCATTTTAATTTTAGTTTAGTACATGGTGAGAGACATGAGTCCAGATTCAATCTTCTGCACATGGATACCAGTTTTCCCAGCATCATTTATTAAAGAGGCTATCTTTCTTCCACTGTTCGCTTCTGGCACCTTTGTCAAAAATCAAATAGCTGAATTGCTTGGGGTTGTTTTCTGCATCCTCTATTCTGTTCCACTGATCCTCATGTCTGTTTTTGTACCAGTACAATGCTGTTTTTAATAAAGGTAGCTTTGTAATTTAACTTCAAGTTGAAGACTGTGATGCTTCCATTTTGTTTTTTTATTCAGGGTTGCTTTTGCTATTCTGGGACTTCTGGCTCCATATGAATTTTAGGGCTCTTTTCTCCAGTTCTGTGAGAATGCTATTGGTATTTTAATTGGGATTGCATTAAAATCTGTATATCAATTTTGGAAGTACAGTTATTTTTACTACATTGGTTCTGCCTATCCAGGAACAGGGGATAACTTTCCATTCTCTAATGTCCTCTTTGATTTCCTTTTTAAGAGTACCATAGTGATCACTGTAGAGGTCTTTCATTACCTCAGGTTAATTTCTAAGTATTTAATTTTTCTTGATGCTATTTTGAGTGGTATTTTTTCCCAATTTCTTTCTCAGTGGGTTCATTATTAGTGTAGAGAACCACCTGATTTTTGTGTTAATTTTGTATCCTGCTACATTACTGAAGGTGGTTATCAATTCTAAGAGTCTTTTGTGAATTTTGGGGGGTCTTCTATATAGAGGATGTGTTATCTGCAAATAACGATAATTTGACTTGCTTTACTATACATATCCCTTTTATTTCTTCTCTTACCTAATTGATTTGCTAATGTTTGGTACTAGTGCACATTCTTGTCTTGTTCCTGATTTAGAGGAAAAGTTTTCAGATTCCCCATGTAATATGATTTTGGCAGTAGGCTTGTCATACATGCCTTTTGTCAAATTGAGATAAAGTCCTTCTTTACCTATTTTCTTCAGTGTTTTCATCATAAAAAGATGTTGGATTTTGTCAAAGGCCTTTTCTTCGTCTATTGAGATGATCATGTGATTTTTGTCCTTGCTTCTGTTTATGTGACATATTACATTTATTGCCTTGTACAGGTTGAGCCATCCTGGCATCCTTGGGATGAAGCCTATTTGGTCACGATGTATGGTATTTTTGATGATTCGTTGTATTCTAGTTGCTTGTATCTTGTTGAGGATTTTTGCATCTACATTCATTAAAGAGATTGGTCTATAGTTTGTTTGGATTCTTGTCTGCTTTTGGAATCAGAGCAATGGCAGCTTCCAGGAATGACTTTGGAAATAGTCCTTCCCTTTCAATTTCATTAGCTTGAAAATATTGGTGTTAGATTTTCCCTGAGGATTTTGTAGAATTCAGCAGTGAATCTGTCTGGACCTGGGCTTTCCTTAGTTGTAGGCTTTTATTACTGCTTCAATTTCATTTCCTGTTGTTGGATTATTCAGGATGTTTAAATTTTCTTGGTTCAGTTTTGATAATTCATACATATCTATGAATCTATCAATTTTTTCTTGATTCTCCAATTTATTGGTGTATAAATTTGCAAAGTACTTTTTAAATCTTTTTGATTTTGGCAGTGTTCACTGTGATTTCACCCTTTTCATTTCTACTTGTATTGATTTGGATCTTTAAATCTTCTTTCCTTTTCTTGGTTAGACTGGATAAGGGTTTATTTTATTCTTCTGAAGAACTAACTTTTTTACTCATTGATTCTTTGGGTTTTTACTTTTAGTCTCAATTGCCTTCATATCTGCTCCAATCTTTGTAATCTCCTTCCTTGTACTAGCTTTGGGTTTGGATTATTCTTGTTTTTCTAGGACCATAAAGTGCATCATTAGGTTGTTTGGCTCTGTATTTGTGATGTGGGCATTCACAGCTATAAACTTCTCTCTTATTACTGCTTTCATTGTGTCCCATAAGTTCTGGTATGTTGTACTGGCATTGCCATCTAGTTCTAGCAACTATCTTATTTCTTCCTTGATTTCTTCTGTAATTTATTTGTTTAGCTAAGACTATATTGTTTAGTTTTCATGCATTTGCATAATTTGTTATACTGTTGATTTCTAGTTTTATTGCACTATGATCAGATAATATGCATGGTATAATTTCAAGTCTTTTACATGTACTTAACCTTGCTTTCTTGGCTACTATGTGATCTACTTTGGAGAAAGTTCCAAGTTCTGCTGAAAGGAATGTGTATTCTATTGTTGAGTGAAACACTGCAGATGTCTATTAAGACCATTTGTTCAAAGGCTTTGCTCAACTCTGATGCTTCTTTGTTGAATTTTTTGTCTAGCTGATCTATTTGTGATAGTGGAGTATTACAGTCCCCAACTATTACTGTGTTTATCTGACCTTTTATATCCAATAGTACTTGCTTTTTGAAGTTGGGCATGCTGTTCTTCAGTGCATATATGTTAATAACTGTTATCTCTTCCTGTTAGATTGTTCCCTTAACCAATATGTAGTGATCTTTGTTTCTTTTGACTGGTTTTGGCTTGAAATCCATTTTGTCTGACTACAGGATAGCTATACCTGCTTTTTTGTGTGTGTGTTCCTATTACATGAAATGATTGTTTTCCATCCTTTGATTTTTAGTCTATAAGT
Source organism: Heterocephalus glaber (assembly GCF_000247695.1). Next base: position 5,455,069 of record NW_004624784.1, on the reverse strand, counting down.
TTCTTTTTGGGTTAAATGTGTTTCTTATATACAGCATACCACTGTATTTTGTTTCTTGATCCATTCTGCCAATCTGTGTCATTTGAGTGGGGAACTGAGATCATTCACATTGAGAGATATTATTGACAGGCACTGACTTATTCCCGTCATTGCCTTATTTTTCCTGTTGCTGATTCCCTACCTTTCCATTCTATTTAACTGCTTAACCTACCTGATATATTCATTCTACTAGACCTTTTGTCATTGTTAGCTTCATTGTCCCCACAGATCAGCTCTGGGGGAGCTGGGAGTTTTGGGAGGCATTTTGTTGGCTTGTCTTTTCATGTTCTTTTGGGGTTGGGGGGGGTGCATGCACATACATGTGTGTGTGTGTGTGTGTGTGTGTGTGTGTGTGTGTGTGTGGGTTAAATACAGTGGAAAGCTTTCTTTCTAGTGTGCAGACCTCTTTAGTTAGGGTGTCTACTTTTCAGTGGTGTCCTCTGGGTGTGGTTAACTATTGGCCTTTGCCTCTGTCCCAGGATCCAACCACTTCTGTTTACTTGAGGTGAGAGATTGCAGTGGTTGGCCCAGTACCCAGTTTTCCAAGAATGAGCCACAATATTGTTAATGATCCCAAGGTAATCCAGATATTAGCACCTCAAGAAAACCAATTAATACCAACTATGGCACCTTGGCTATAGTAATAGAATCAGCATTAATTATAGCACCAAAGACAAACTGAATATTGACTAACCCTGAGAGCCAATAATGCATCAACCTTAACCATAGCAAAGAGATCTATAATTATAGTATAAACACTAAGAGAAACCAATATTGACCTACTAATGACTTACAGTAGATATCTACTAATCGGAACAACTTTACCTCTACTAACAACAGAACAATATTCAACAGTGATAGTGTAAAGTTAGGTGGCTATCTAGAGATTCGTAAAGCTTAGTTGTTATACTAGCAACACTACAGAGGTGGGGAACCAGAGAATGAAAAAAACTAAAATTTGAAAAATTAATGAGATGTGAGGAGGAGAGAAAAGTGAGGTAGGGTGTCCTATTGAGGAATAAAAAGTTTAAAAAGTCACAGAAAAGAATGAACAAGAAAATGAAGAAAAAAGCAAAACAGAGCAAAATATGGAAAATGAAGAAAGAAAAAAGTTGAAAGGGGAAAAAAAGGGTCAGGGATGTAGCTCAGTGGCACCGCACCTACCTAGCAAGCGCAAGGTTCTGAGTTCACTCCCTGGTACAAAAAAAAAAGAGAAAAAAGGACAGAAAAGAAACTAAGAGGGAAAACAAAAAAAATCCTAAGCCCCTAAAAATTAGAAAAATCAAAAAAAGATTGAATCAAAGAAAAAATTCCTCTGTGCTTTTAAATCAGTGTTTCTTTCCAGGATCTGGAATCTAACCAGTCATGATTCTCTCCACCTGCCTTTAGGACCTATGGGCTTTTCAGTTACCCTCCCTGCACAGTAAGCCCCTCTGTCCAGCTACCCCAGACTATGGTTACTGTCCAACAACTCCTTGCTCATGCTAGTAGATGGGAAATGTAATCAGCTCTCTGGTCTCTGCTAGATGTAGGCCATGGGGCAGAGATTCAAGTGGACTTTTGGACTTAACGTCGACCCTCGTGGCACCTGGTTGCTCCCTATGGAGAGCAAGGCAGATGTCCCTCCCAACCCAAGCATATACTTTTCAAGGCAGCCCCTGTCTGCCTTCCTGTCTCTCCACAGTGGCTCTCACATCTATCAGAACAGTGTCTCAAACCTCTACAGACAGCAAGGCTCCCTAGAGTTCATACTGTTAGTCCCACAATCCTCACATTCACACAAATCTGAAGTTATTTTCTCCATCACTCCTGCCGTATTTCCCTGACTGAAAATATTCAACAATACTGTATTTAGTTCTGAGGTATAGTTTTCAACTAAGAAAAGCAGCTTGAAATAGTGAAAGTCCAGGGTCTCTGCTCAGTGTAACTGGATTCAAATTAGGGCTCTAGCACCCACTCGATGGGTGGCTTTGAACAAATCTGGGATAGCTAAACCTTGTTTTCCCACCTATAAAAATAGTAATTCTGTAAAAATAATAATCTTTATTAAGTCCCTCGGCATTAAATAGTACCCAATATGTAAGTTGATACCACTGTAGTTGTAATGTTAACAACAACCGTTTAATGAATGACTTCTCCGCCATCCTAAAGAGCTTCACATATATTTATTCATTAACTCTACACAGCAATCCTATCAGGTAACTACTATGATTGTCCTCAGCTCATAGGTAAGAAATCTGATATCTTTGTATAGATTATCCATGAAAATAGGTAACAAGAAGCAGAGACAATCATCAAATGTAGATTCACAGATAATTTTTTGAATCTCCCTATCCATCGACTATCAATTCTACAAATAGTTGGTGGCCTCCTATTGTGAAATCAGGCACTAGAGATACAATGATGAAGGGAATGAAATAGGACCAGCATGGAAAGACCTTATGAGGCCATGTTTTACCTTAACAACTAAAGATATCTACTTTACTACACTTTTAAGTATATAAACTAAAAAGTTTACACATAGTTACTAGCTTTGAACACAACTCTTTCCATTCTAATTATGTCAAAATGCTTTGTAAGTGCTACAGGAAATCCACTGTACTTTCTTCACAAAGTATCTCTGCTAAAAATTCTATGTCCTTAAAAATACCAGCTATGAAACACTATAAAAGCTGTTTCTTGCTTTCCATTATGGCATTCTAAAACTTGGGGATCTTATAATCAATGTTCATGACTAGTTTATATTTATTTACTACAGGCATTTTATATCTTTCTATATTTGTCTCTTCTATAGTTCTTCCCTTTCCCTTTATTGCTTTTGCTTTTTGCTTTATAATACCATCTACTATATACACCTACAAATTTTATCAGAATAAAAAGGTAAGCCATTACCTATGAATGAATCCTCTTACTTAGGGATAAGATTCTGGGCTAAGAATATACCTTAGTGGTAAGTAGAGTGCTTCCCTAACCCTGGGTCCTAGGTTCAATCTCCAGCACTGCAAACATGAAACAGAAATACAAGAGACAGAATTCTCAGGATCAAACTAATGCAAACATTGGATGTATTCTTTAGGCAGTAATAAAAAGTGTTAGCAGAAAATGTGGCACTGAAAACGTGAAGGGGAGGGGAAGATGGCAGCCACAATCTGCTTTGCTTTGGTGTCTAGAGAAATACTATTTTGCCAGTATCACTTCTCAAGGTATTAGTTTCATCTCCATCAAGAGAAAAATGAGGACTGAGATGTACTTCAGTCACAAGAAACCTGCCTAGCATGCTCAAGTCCCTGGGTTACATTCTCAGCACCCTCCCCCCCAAAAAGGAGGGGAGATGAATTGTGAAAAGAACAAAATGACTCTTCATCTCTAAATACAAATGATGTAAAATTTTTATAAACATTAAATATGATAGTTTATTTTACATGTCTAATAAAATTGAGGTTATATAATAACACATTTGTGGTTGTTTAGAAAAATTACTTTTCCTTATAATCACCAAATTACAGATAAACAAAGTGCACCTTAATTAAGTAAATAAACCCTCTTATCCCTTGAAACACTAAAAAGCTATACTTTCCTTGACTCAACCAAACTAGATAATTTAAAACAAGATTATCACACAATGTCACCTACTATAAATCTTACCACATTTAAGAGTATCTCCACCTATTAAATAAGCTCTTATTAATTTACTTCAATGTATACTTAGAAAAAGAACTACTCATCTTAACATAATTACTATTACATGTAAACTTCTTTGAAAATTCTTACCTCTCAAACAGGTAAAATTTTCCACTATAATTCTGTTCAATTATCAAATCTGTCCTTCAAAAAATACTATAAAAAGTATTACATTTAATACCATCTGTTAAATTGTGATAAATATTAATTTCTGGAGTAATAATAGACTAAAGAAGATGTATTAGGATCTAGAACTTATACTTATAATACTTACAATTAATTTTTTCACTTTTGTAATAGGAAAGTTTCATAGGCACTAAACTGTGGAACAGTGAAAGAGAAATGCCACATATACGACACGCAAAATTTATAACTGTTCTTTAAACTAGAACACTACTGCACTTCCAGGTGTGGTTTAAACAGACACAAAGCAATAAATAGTGGGCATTCTCAGGGTATTAATACAACTGAAGCAGATCTTAAAATCTTACCTGTCTGTTAGTCCATAAGCCAGATCAAGCATATCATTCTCCTCATCAGTGATCGGATCTAACTTCTCATATATGTGATCTTCAAAGATGAGGTGGCAAGTAGGGCAAGCCAAGGTTCCCTCACAGGCACCTGCAAAAGCAGCAAACACTGAACATATCCCGCTACATTTCCATAGTCAAGACCCAAAGTTAAAATACTGCTAAAATTTAGAATTAGCATTATTAATAATAAATGATAAATGAAAGAACTTTAATAATGGTACAGCTTCCCCTTACACACACACACAGTGTTTGAAATCACTCGTACAGTATTTCACAAAGGTTCTGGACTAGGTTCTATGAAAAGAAACATGAAACATGCAGTTCTGATACCAAAGGCTTACAATTTTATAAGACGAAATATGATATATAAAAAAGTATATCTTTGAATATACATAGAAATAATTTATGTAACGGCCATGCAAGTTATTTACCTTTCCTGAAGAGTTTGACACAATTTATGAACACTTGTGTTATATGAGGAACTAGAAAGCAACTAAATCTATACCCAAATACCGTTAAATAGTCTTTCCTCTCAATCTCCCATGGTAATCAGGGCAGAATTTAAAGAAGTCATTTTAGTAGTCACCTTGATTTTAAATGAGGTAAGACTATTTCTCCTGTTCCATTTTTAAGTCATTAACAGTTACTTATTGAGTTCCTCATATGTGCAGAACACTGAAAAAGTCATCTTGTCCAACCAGACTATGATGGAATATCCCTCTGCAATATCCCTCTCCCAGGTCACGCGGCCTTTGCTTAGAAATCTCCAGATAAAGAAACCTATGCCATACAAGTTACCAATTTCACTCACCTGGCTTCCACCGTGCTAGAATCTGCCACTGTAACCTTCACATATTTTGTGAAACTGAACCTAAGCAATAACTTTCTGTCATATATGAGGCTATAAATCTTCTCCAGCCAAGAATACCCAACTCCTTCAAATTTTTCTTACACAACTCAGCTCCAAATCCAAATCCAAAGCCCAGCTAGCTGGGCTTTTCTTCAGATAGGGTATCATATTAGATATTGAATACACATTAGTACTTGAAGGAAAGGGACAATCGGTCATGCAGAATCAGGTTCTGACTAAATGCAACATTTAAAAGTTTTGGGGGGTTTTAAAATAATTTTTAAAAGCTACCATAGAATTCTAAAGACTAGCACATTAGGAGTAACTTCAGTTTTGGTTGCATTCCCTTTTGGTCAGTACATAAAATATGTAACAGAATTGTTAATAATAACTAGTAACCTTGATTTGCCTCTAGATGAATCATTTTAATAAGAGTTTTCATCTCATAATTTCAACACTTGTTATTCATATTATCTTTAAAAAGTAAACAAAGAAAAAGAGAGGTTTCCCTTAACCTTTTTTATTAAATCCAATTCGAAGCTGTAATAGGGTCATGGGAGACAGAGACCATCTAGGCAAGTACAGGAATTAGGAGCATGTTCTGGGGCTAGCTAGACTCCCTGGCTTCAACCATAGGTCCTCTGTTTATTAACCATGTCACACTAGACTACTGTACTCTTTGTGCCCCAGTTTCCTCAACAGTAACTATATCAAGCTTGCATGGCAGTTGCAAGAATTACCTATGAGTACCCAGTTACATATGTTCACATATGTAATGGCAACCATGACTGGTAGACAGTAAGCACTAAGTGTTGGTAATTATGAATATTTGGGAATTATAAGAAATCTTAATAATTCAAATTTCTTTTACACATAAAAATTTAACCCAAAAAGTTAAAGAAATGGATTAAGATCACACTACTAGTTACAATGAGTTGTGATTTTGGCTAAAGTTTCCAAATGAAGACTAGTTCTTGACATACAATAATATGAGTCACCTTATTAAACACACACACAAATACCTAAGTATGTTCTATATAAATTATAAATATATCCTGTGATTATACCAAGTTGCTTACTTTGATATTTTTGTGTAAACATGAATACTTCACACAAAAAAGGTAAATGGACGTAACTCTTAAAAGAGGGAAGGGTCTTCTTTACTGCAGTAAAAAGAGAACTGATGCAGTGGGGCCTTGAGGTCAAGGTCTGGGCTCTAGCTGAACCAACCCCACCACTATTAGCTGTTTAATTGGTGAGACTCAAGGCTTGGTCTTCTCATCTGCATAATGAAACAGTGAGGCAGGTTATCCCTAAAGTCCTAATGGCACTGTTATCTTCTGATATTACAAAAAGGAGTTATAGTTCTTAATGGATTTTTCCACTAGTATCTGAGAAGTATCAACTTGTCTTGATTTCTATTTTCATCTTGCCAATACCCAATCCAGACAAACTCCAAACTAAAATGGTAAGCCCCTCTGGAGATAATACAGAAAGAAAAACAATCAGATAATCCAATGTCTTTTGCCCTAAAAACAAAAATGTTAAATTTAACAATGCTTAGAAAATATTCCTAGTTAAACAAGTCTGGAGGATCATATGCCATGTGCAACAAAAAACGCAAGGAAAATAAAATTCCAGGCCAGGGGTGCTGCCGAGATGGATAGTGGCCCTCTACATAAGCAGCCTGAACTTGTTCTATCGGTCCATTATTCTCCATCTTGTTTCCTAACACACTGGTGAGTAACTCACACACTCAAGGAAGTCTTTCACACCGAGGTGCCATGGAAGTGATACTACCAAGGGGACTATGAACACTCATCCCTCCATTCCTCTTTTCCTGGATCTAGCCTTAAGGACAGTGATGGCTGTGAACAGGTGCTGTAAGTTTTGGAAAGTGAATAAAAGATTTAAGAAGGAAAGTAACATGGTACACTTCATTTTAGATAGATTCAAGAGGAACAACAGACAAACAAAAGCCATGGATTTCACCAAAGGAGAATGGAATAAAGTGGCAAGGAAAGGAGGTAAGGATAAGGACAGCCAAGGGCAGACCTCTCCTAGACAAGGGGAGTTAAAGTGCGCATGGTTGCTAAGGTAGAGAATCAAAAATGTGTAATGTCAGAAAGCCCCAGGGAAGAAAAATGTACATACAATGTACACCTTGGAATGGAAAAAAAGGGTTTATATGCCAATAATTCCCTCCTGAAAATTTTAGTATATTCATTTCTGTAGCACCTGGATGAAAGGAAGAATTACCATCCCTTTTACAGCCCTTCATGGACTTTAAATTCCACTCCACTCTCTTCCCCAGAAAATTTCAATTATTTTAACTTTCTTTTATAGGTATTACCTTTATTTTCCAAAAATTTTCGGGAGTCGACAATAACAAACCCAGCTGCGGTCGTGTCCGCTGCCCTGCCGAGCCCTCGGTGCTGCCTCGGGGTCCCACAGTTGCCCGGGCCCCTCGGCTCTGACCGGCCGCGGCCCCCTCACTCCCAGCCTCTTAGCAAGAGCCGAGGGGCCCGACCCCGTCCTCCGCCCCGACTGCTCCTTTCTACCCGTAGTTCGGGGCTGCAGCTGGCGCACCGGCGCCCGAACGCCGGCAATTGTGTCAGTCGGCGGTGTGGAATGGGCGGTTGGTAGCCGCTGCCAAAGACTAGGCGGCGGTGGAAGATGGTGCCTGGGGCCGCCGGCGGAGGAGGAGGCGCTGCCGGTTCTCCGAGTTTAACCAGTAATGCCATTCAGTTGCCAGTATTAAGCAAAGCAAACATAAGCCAGTTCTGATCTGCTTTTTAAGAAAAGTGGTAGTGCTTTTCACAGTGCCAGACGGAACTGTATCAGAAGGTGAGGCTTAAGCTCACAGAATCCAGAGAAATCATGAAGTTATATGTATTTCTGGTTAACATTGGAACTACTCTAACATTTGACACTGAACTTACAGTGCAAACTGTGGCAGACCTTAAACATGCCATTCAAAGCAAATACAAGGGTGCTATTCAGCATCAGGTGCTGGTGGTCAATGGAGGAGAATGCATGTCTGCAGATGGAAGAGTATGCACCTATAGCGCTGGGACGGACACAAATCCAATTTTTCTATTTAACAAAGAAATGATCTTATGTGATCATGCGCCTGATATTCCTAAAACTACATTTTCAACAGAAAATGACATGGAAATAAAAGTTGAAGAATCTCTTATGATGGCTGCAGTTTTTCACACTGTTGCTTCAAGGACACAACTTGCTGTGGAAATGTATGAAGTTGCCAAGAAACTTTGTTCTTTTTGTGAAGGTCTTGTCCATGATGAACATCTTCAACACCAAGGCTGGGCTGCAATCATGGCCAATCTGGAGGACTGTTCAAATTCATGTCAAAAGCTACTTTTCAAGTTTGAAAGTATTTATTCAAATTATCTGCAATCCATAGAAGACATCAAGTTAAAACTTACTCATTTAGGAACTGCGGTTTCAGTAATGGCCAAGATTCCATTGTTGGAGTGCCTAACCAGACACAGTTACAGGGAATGTTTGGGAAGACTGGATTCTTTAAATGAACTCGAAGGCTCAGAAAAGGCTGAGATGAAACAATCCACTGAACTGGTGCTCTCTCCTGATATGCCTAGAACAACTAATACATCCTTGTTAACCTCATTTCACAAGTCAGTGGAACATGTAGCCCCAGATACTACGGATGCTAAGAGTGGCAAAGAAATTAGGGAATCTAATCAAAGTACTGTACAGCAAGATGAAACTTCAGTAGATGCTAAAGACAGTGATCTACCTTTTTTTAATGTTTCTTTGTTAGACTGGATAAATGTTCAAGATAGACCTAATGATGTGGAATCTTTGGTCAGAAAGTGCTTTGATTCTATGAGCAGGCTTGATCCAAAGATTATCAGACCATTTATAGTAGAATGCCATCAAACTATTGCCAAACTTGATGATCAGAATATGAAAGCCATTAGAGGGCTTGAAGATCGGCTATATGCCCTGGACCAGATGACTGCCAGCTGTGGCCAGCTGGTGAATGAACAGAAAGAGCTCGCTCAGGGGTTTTTAGCTAATCAGATGAAAGCTGAAAATTTGAAGGATGCATCTGTATTACCTGATTTGTGCCTGAGTCATGCAAATCAGTTGATGATTATGTTGCAAAATCATAGAAAACTACTGGATATTAAACAGAAGTGTACCACTGCCAAACAAGAACTAGCAAATAATCTACATGTCAGATTGAAGGGTGTTGCTTTGTGATGCTTCATGCTGATCAAGATGGAGAAAAATTGCAAGCTTTACTCCGCCTCGTAATAGAGCTGTTAGAAAGAGTCAAAATTGTTGAAGCCCTTAGCACTGTTCCTCAGATGTATTGCTTAGCTGTTGTTGAGGTTGTAAGGAGAAAAATGTTCATTAAACACTACAGGGAGTGGGCTGGTGCTTTAGTCAAAGATGGAAAGCGATTATATGAAGCAGAAAAGTCTAAAAGGGAATCCTTTGGGAAAGTATTTAAAAATTCCTTTTTAAGAAATCGTCTATTTAGGGGACTGGACTCCTGGCCACCTTCCTTTTGTACTCAGAAGCCTCGAAAGTTTGACTGTAAACTTCCAGATATTTCATTAAAAGATTTACAGTTTCTGCAATCATTTTGTCCTTCTGAAGTTCAGCCATTCCTCAGGGTTCCCTTACTTTTTGACTTTCAACCTCTACACCAGCATGTACTTGCCCTACAAAATTTGGTAAAAGCAGCACAAAGTTTGGATGAAATGTCGCAGACCATTATAGATCTCCTGAATGAACAAAAGGCATCCATGAGTCAAGCATCCCCTCAGTCAGCTTCTTCCCCAAGGAAAGAAAATGCAGCAGGAATTACAACTACTACCTCGCCAAGAACTCCCCCTCCACTCATTGTTCAGGGTCCCTTGTGTCCTGCAGTTTGTCCCTTAGAAGAATTATCTCCAGATAGCATTGATGCACATACATTTGATTTTGAAACTATACCCCATCCAAACACTGAATAAACTATTCACCAAGTTTCTTTAGACTTAGATTCATTAGCAGAAAGTCCTGAGTCAGATTTTATGTCTGCTGTGAATGAGTTTGTGATAGAAGAAAATTTATCATCTCCTAATCCTGTAAGTGATCCCCAAAGTCCAGAAATGATGGTGGAATTACTTTATTCATCAGTTATCAATGCGATAGATAGCAGACGTATGCAAGATACAAATACATGTGGTAAAGAGGATTTTGGAGATCATGCTTCTCTGAGTGTCCAGTTGGAAAAATGTAGAGTTGTTGCCCAAGATTCTCATTTCAGTATACAAACCATTAAGGAAGATCTTTGCCATTTCAAAACATTTGTACAAAAAGAACAATGTGGCTTCTCAAATTCTTCAAAATGTAGAGATAGAAATAAGAAGCATTATTAAAAAAGTAAAATGTTCCCTGGAAATAACACTAAAAGAAAAGCATCAAAAAGAACTACAGTCTTTGAAAACTGAATATGAAGGTAAAAATCAATGTATTAATTAAGGAGAGTGAAGAAAATGAAAACAAAATTAAAAAATTGAAAGGAGACTTGGTATACCTTGAGGAAGTATTACAAAATAAAGATAATGAATTTGCTTTGGTTAAACATGAAAAAGAAGCTGTCATCTGCCTGCAGAATGAAAAGGATCAGAAGTTGTTGGAGATGGAAAACATAATGCATACTCAATATTGCGAAATTAGCGAACTGAAGCAGTCACGAGAGGTTGTGTTAGAAGACTTAAAAAAGCTTCATGTTGAAAATGATGAGAAGATCGAGTTATTGAGGGCAGAACTTCAGTGTTTAGAGCAAAGCCACCTAAAGGAATTAGAGGACACATTGCATGTCAGGCACACACGGGAGTTTGAGAAAGTTATGACAGACCACACAATTTCTTTGGAGAAATTAAAACAGGAAAATCAACAAAGAATTGATCAGCTACAAGAATCTCAGGCCATAGCTATCCATGAAAAAGAACAGCAGCTGCAGGAATTAAAACTCAAGGTTTCTGATTTGTCAGACATGAGGTGTAAGTTAGAGGTTGAGCTTGCATTGAAGGAAGCAGAAACTGATGAAATAAAAATGTTGCTGGAAGAAAGCAGAATGCAGCAGAAAGAAACATTGAAATCTCTTCTTGAAAAAGAAATGGAGAACCTGAGAACAGAGATAAGTCAATTAAACCAAAAGATTCACGATAATAATGAAAATTATCAGGTGGGCTTAAGCAGAGCTAAGAATTTTAATGACAATTAAAAAGGATCAGTGCATTTCAGAGTTAATTAGTAGACACGAAGAAGAATCCAGCATACTTAAAGCTGAATGAGACAGAGTAACATCTTTGCATCACCAAACATTTGAAATAGAAAAAAACTTAAAAGAACAAATAGTTGAACTGCAGAATAAACTGGATTCAGAATTGTGTGTTCTTGAAAAACAAAAAGATGAAAAAAATCACCCAACAAGAAGAGAAATATGAAGCAATTATACAGAACTTTGAGGAGGACAAAGAGAAATTGGTTATGAGCCATGAGCAAGAGAGAGAACAGTTAATTCAGAACCTTAATTGTGAAAAAGATGAAGCTATTCAGACTG
>NW_004624784.1:5384620-5406674 GCF_000247695.1 Heterocephalus glaber | reverse complement strand
GGCGAGCAGGAGCCGGGAGCCCCCCGCGGCGGCCATGCTGCGGTCATGGAACTGCCGCGTGCGACCCAAGGCACAGTCAAGAGGCTGAGCGAGGGCCCGGTCCACGGGGTCTCCACGAAGCCCGGCTCCCAGCGGCGCACCAAGACTACGTCCTCGGGCCGCGTGACCTATAAACGCCTAGGCTGCCTGGGCCTTGGGGCCCGGCCGCTCTTAGGCCTCCGGGGCGGGGCGGGGCGGGGCGGGGCGGGGCTTCCCCTCAGGGCGGGGCTAAGCGCCTTGGAGTGTCTCCTACTGAGCCCTCTTCAGTTTCCGTCTGGCACCTTTCTGCCTGTCTGAATATGGCTCATAAGAACAATGAATTTTAGAAGGTAGCAGGAAAGATCTACCGGAAAGATACAACTGGAAAACCAACTCAGGGTAACGAAGCGACTTTTGCTTTTCCAGCACTTCCTGCCTCTCCCCCAAAACAAAACACCTTGAAATTCAAATTACTGCAAAAGAGAATTCTGGGCACTGTCAAACAAGGACAGTAAGAAACTTTAGAAAGTGTCAGAATGCCAGTAGACTATTCAGTGAGGAACAATTATGATTAGACGATCATAGCAACAATTTAAAGATGTAGGGCTGTTGTAGTGATAGAGACCCGTAGGCAGGGAGAGATGAGGGACACCCCCCTCCCCTGAAGAGTTCAGATAGGCAGAACAGGCTTAACCACCCGCGAAAAGCTGACAGTCTGTGGTTGCACCTCCTCTTCGCGCTGTACCCTGCAAAGCTTGGTTTGCTAAGATCAAAAGGAATAAACCTTGGCCCTAAGATGTAAAAGACCCCTGAAGAGACCCTTCCCTGTTGTCCCAAGTAATGAGCTAAGTTAATCATTAACCAATCAAGTAGGAGCACCCTCAGCCAGAGGCAGGATAGGGGCCCCAAGTACTAAAAAACCAGTATCTTGAGCCCCCCTTCAACAGTGGCTCCGTTTCGGGCACCCCTGCCTGTCTGTCTGAGAGAAGACAGCTGTGGTCTTGTATGCTTGCTGAATAAAAGTACAACTTTGCTTCTAAGCTTTTGGTCTCTATCTGATTCTTCCACAACCTTCTGCGGCATCGGGAGAGTTAGGCCTGGAACTGCAGGCACTCTCCACCTGTCTCTGCCTGCAACACTATAAAGAAGGCAAGTAATAATCCTAGGCCTGGACTGGCAAGTAAATGGTAATTGAGTGCATGAGCTGGAGCAGAAAACCTTTTGATGAACAGAGGTTTCTTTTTAAAAATATTAAAATACATTTTATCATGGTTAATATGTTTTGGAAAGACAAGCTTTGAGGTCAGAAATAGTAATGTTTAAATCCAAGGTCTGTCTCTGAGAGAATCTGAGACCTTGGGAAACTGTTCTCTTCTGAGGATCAGAGTTTGCATAACTCAGATAAGACAGTCCAATGTTTCAGGGTCATTCGGAGGGTTAGACAAGGGAAAAGAACAGTGAGTCACAAACCTGTGGACAATAGGTCCTTCCTGAAACCTGCCCCTAAGGATACCATACACAAGACACAAAAGATCCTTTAAAATAAGGATATTCAGGACAAAATAATATAGACCTGGGTAAATCCTCTCCACAGGAGGTAAGTGTGAAGTGTATTTAACCTGATGGCAGAGCAAAAAGTCATTCTGCTCCTACTTGCCTCAATCTTCAGATAAAGAAAAAAGAACAACCCTTTACAAGTCATCTTAAAAAGGAAGTTTTAAAAGAACAATAACTTTTTTTAAGATCAAATCTGCAAGGTGAGATGATATAACTGTCAGAAGAGAATAGTTGGGAGGGGTTGCACATGTTTCTTCTCTTGGTTCTGCTGTAGTAAATTAAATCCAGCATTGACTTGGTTATGGCACAGTGTTTTGTTCTGTAGGATATTTCTTTGTATAAATAGGATAGTTCTATAGTCATCTTAGTAGCTACTGTAATGCCAGATACAAAGTGTTGAAGATGTCATGGGTTCAATAAGCATTTGTGAATAAATTAATGCTGTCATATAACTTCTGTTAGTTAGCATCTGAATCCATTATCCATGTGCAAGGTGACTAAGGATGGAAAAAATGTTCTCCAGGGCCAGAGATTTAGCTCCTTGGCTCTGCACCTGTCCCACAAGCTCAACGTCCTGAGTTAAAAAAAAAAAATGTTCTTCAGATTTTCAAAAACAAGAGTGTTAACTCCAAAGATTATAGACATCAACATTCACAGAATACAGTGAGGATTGTAAGCATATGGTTTGTGAACATAGATAAAGCAACGTGTAGTTACCGAGTGTTAGACCCAGCGAGAAAGAACCAACCAGAGACCAATATTAAATCTGTACAGAAGTTTATTACCAGCCGGGACCCAAGTTGAGCATCGGACTTGAGCCCCGACTAGGGGGAGTCAAACATGTTTTATATATCTTTGAGGCCAACAGTTTTTAGGCCCCCTATGGGATAGAACTAGCAAAGCAAGCAAAAGGTACAGAAGCGGAAAGTCCTACTGTTAGAACATTTGTAAAACAATAGTTGATTAATTGTTACTTTTAAAGGGACTTTTTAAGGGGAGGAGGTTTCTAAGCTTCCTCCTTCTGAGTTCATCTAAAGGACAGGCAGGTGGGTCAAGCAGCAATATGGAGTCTGTCTTGCTAACTAGGGTCCTTCATTCCCCACTGGTTTTTGTAACTTAATCAAATCTTTGATTTCTGTGTTTATTTTTTTGATTTTTTTTAAACGTCTTTTAAAATCTCATAATTTTGTCTCAACACCATCAGTTTAACTGTATCAACCCTCTGTCTAACATATTTAGTGAGAGTATTTATAATGCAAGGTCCCATGAGCACAAGTAGAAGTAAGATAACTAGGGGGCCTGCTACAGCAGAAACTAGGGTAGTTAACCATGAGGACCAGTCAAATAGATTTTGAAACCAATTTTGATCCTTTTGTTGAGCATATTTAGTCTTTAAATTTTTCCTGACCATAGCTAGGGTATTTCTAGTGGCATGAGACTGATTAGCATAGAAGCAACAGGTTTTTCTTAGGGCTACACATAATCCTCCTTGTTTCATGAATAGGAGGTCAAATCCCCTTCGATTTTGCAGGACCATCTCAGCTAGGGGATCAGCCTGGTTCTCTAATCTGGAGCTCAAGTCTTTCAGGTGACTCATATTTCTGGCTACTTGGTGGCTTAGGGCTTTAAAATTTGTGTCCTGAAGGATTAGGGAGGAAGTTTTAATAGCCTCAAACCCGGCTATTTCTAATCCCACCAGAATAGGCACTAAAACAGGGGCAGCCCGTTTACTCTTACAGTGTTTAGTGGTTAATCCCAGATGTTCACAGCCCCCTTTTTCATAATACAAGACTTGTGGAACAACATATACGGTGACACAAAATAAAGTGGCAGATTGGGTAGCCAAGACTGATTTGGGAATGCACCTAGTCAAGCCCTTGGTGCAAGCAAACCAAGCATCTTCTGGAGCCTTGTAATACAGTTGGGAGCCTGAAGTGGGGTGACTATTATAACTATTATTGCATAGATCTCTATAAGGTGACGTGGCTAACCTGTAACCCAGTTCCATTAGGTACGTTTCCTTTTCTTGGATATCCCCCAGCGTAAGCCGAGGGTGATTCCAATCACAGCCTGTTGAGGAAGTCAAATTTGGATCAGCCACGAGTCCCAACCCCAGATAACATGGGGGCTTGGGGTCAAGGCAGAGCCAACAATCTTTAGCCTCCTCAGGCCTGGATTTGTTGAAGAGTGAATGGACATTTCTCAACATTTTCACTATAGGGGTAGGGGTTTTTTCTTGTGGTCTTACTGTAGTTGGTAACACAGCCAGGGAAGTGGTGGGTTTTGGTCTCTGAGTGGGCTTGGGTACGGGCTTTGCTTTGTTACGGGGATAGGTAGGGCAAAGTCCTTGTTGGGTCCCATAGGTCGCACGATATGCTGGCGAATTTTTTGGATGGTAAACTCTGACCCAGGGTCCCACCCGGCTACATACAATCTGATTCCCCATGTCATTTCTGACATCCACTTAGGATCATCCAATCTCTGTACTTGAATAATTGCCAGGTAACATCTACCAGTGACACAGGGTTTATCATGAGTAAGAGTGGTGGGAGACATTTTTAGCCAGGGATCTGTGATTTAAACTGACCAGGGAGCTATGGTCTCACATCTCCATTTGGAACAATGATAGTCTCCTTGGCTACCATCACAGTGTTTCTCCTCATTAGCTGGACACACATAGTATTGGACGGGATGGGGAAAAGTGGAATCAGTGAAAATGTAACACCCAGATGTTTTACAGCCCCCTTGTTTAATGTCTGGTTGCCACTTTTCCTCAACCAAATTACATAAGCTTACTTGGAAGATAACTTTAGACTGGTCTGGTCCTCTTTTTACTCTTGCCATGACTCTCCCATTAGAAGTCATCTTTAGCTCCCAGGTTTCTGATTGGGGAAGGAATAGGTTATTTGTTTCCCTGAGCTGGCACAATTGACAGAATATATATATCAAGAGTATTAGTCTCCTTTTTTCAACTTTAACTTTAAGTCTCCCGGGGCACTTAGAATCTTTTATCGTGCTGGCTCCAGGCTCTCTGCTGGTGTTGACTTGACCTGGGTGTGATGAATCCAAGCTGTAACCCCGGCTACTTTGACTGTGGAGGGGGTTACCAAAATAACAGGGTATGGCCTCTTCCAACGAGGCTCAAGGCTCTTAGTCTGATGTCGGCGTAACAGGACCAGGTCTCCTGGCTTGAAACTGTGGGGCTGGAATGTTGCAAAGGGTTTTTTTTGAGCCTGTTGTATTGTAGCCTGGATCTCACTCTGAAGAATCTGAAAGTCTTGAAGAGACTGAAGTAAAGGAACACAAGAATTCTCTGTTATCTGTTCAAGGTTTAACTTAGGGAGGAGTGGTGGCAGCCTCCCATACAAGATTTCAAAAGGGGTAAACTTGTCAACATATGGGGTACATCTAACTCTTAGCAAAGCTAGAGGAAGCAGATCGGGCTACCTACCGCCAGTTTCTAGAATGTATTTAGTCAAGGTCTCTTTTAGGGTTTTATTTATCTTTTTTACTTGTCCTGAGCTTTGTGGCCAATAGGCACAGTGTAATTTTTCATTGATGTATAGTGTCTTTGCCAATAATTTAGATATCTGTGCCATGAAGGCAGGCCCATTGTCAGACCCCAGGTAATGGGGGAATGCCAAATTGGGGAACTATATCCTGGAGCAAAACCTTAGCTACTATGTTGGCTGATTTTCCACGGGTGAGGAAGGCTTTTACCCAACCTGAGTAGGTGTCAACTAATACCAACAAATATTTGAATTTATTACTGGATTTTATCTAGGTGAAGTCGAGTTCCCAATGTTCCCCTAGCTCTCTTTCCCATAGTTGATTACCTTTGCTCTTTGGTCCCATTTTAGAGTTTACCTGTGTACATGCCTGGCACCTGGAACTGATGTCCTGGACCATGGAGGTCAGTACTGGGATTGAAAACTTACAGCTCATTAGTCTTTTTAATTTTGATTCTCCCAGGTAGGTCAAGTGATGTAGCTGGTGAACGAGTTGTTGCCCCAAGGCACGGGGGAGACTAATTCGTTCATCTGTCCCTTTCCACCAGCCCAAGTCCAATTTTGTGCCCCCACACTTTTGGTTTTCCTCTTTTTTCTCTGGAGTATATGTGGGTTTTTCTGGTAGGTAGCCAAAGCGTCGGTTGGGCAAAATGTCTATTGGCCCCACTGGTTCTTTAGCTACTCGTCAAGCCGCATTATCAGCTTCTCAGTTACTGCAGCCCTCAAAGCTGTCTCCTTTTTGATGGCCTTTGTAATGGATGATGGCCAAAGCCCTGGGTTTCCAAAGTGCCTCCAATAAGGCCAAAATTTTTTCTTATTTTTGATAGTCTTTTTTTTTTATGTCAATAGCCCTCTCTGTCTGTAGATGTTGCCATGCATTTGGGCAGTGGCGAACACATACCAGCTGTCAGTGTTGATGTTTACTGGCTTGTCTCAGCCCAACCTCAGGGCTTGAGTTAAAGCAATTAGTTCAGCCCTTTGTGCTGAAGCCCCCCCCCAGCTTAATGTCTGTGTCCAGTGCACCTGTCCTCCTGGACTGACTATGGCCGCCCCCGCATACCTGACTCCGTCTTTCAGGAAGCTATTTCCATCGGTGGTGAAGAAGGTCTCATCTGGGCATTGCAGGGCAACATCACTCAGGCCTGTGAGGTTGGTGGTGGAAGTTGTCAGAGTGTCCAGACAGTCATGGAGGGGTGCACACGAGTTGGAGTCTGGGAGTAAGGTGGCCGGATTGAGGGTCGTTTTTCAGGTGAATTTGATGCATGGCACATCCAGCAACAGGGCCTGGTACTGAGTCAGGTGGGCATTGGAGAGCCATCATTCTGGGGCTCCTCTCAGCAGTGTCTCCTCCGCATAGGGTGCAGTGACGACTAGGTCCTGTCCCAGACTGAGCTTATCTGCCTCCTTGACCAGGAGGGCAGTGGCTGCAACTGCCCTCAAACAGGTGGGCCGTCTGCTTGCTACAGGATCAAGTCTTTTGGACAGGTAGGCTACAGGCCTGTTCCAGGGCCCTAGCATCTGGGCTAGCACTCCTTTGGCTATGTCCCCTCACTCAGCCACAAATAGCCGAAAGGGCTTGGTGACATCAGGTAGGGCCAGGGCCAGTGCTGACACTAAAGCTTTCTTTAAGGCCAGAAAGGCAGCTTCCTCTTTTTCTGTCCATACTAGGGGAGTGGTTCCCCCCACCCCACCGCCACAGTGGCTGAGTAAAGCAGTTTGGCAATCTCGGCAAAACCCAGAATCCACAGCCTATACAATATCCCACCATCCCTAAAAATTTTCCCACTTGTCTCTTAGTGGTGGGCAGGGGGATTTGTAGGACAGCTTGTATCCTCTGAGGAGAAAGCAGTCCGTTTCCTTTAGTGAGCTGGTAGCCTAAGTATGTGGCCTTAGTTACACATAATTGGGCCTTCTTGGCTGAGACCTGGTAACCTAGTTGTTTTAACAACTTTAAAAGATCTTGGGTAGCTTTTTGATACATGTCGGTGTCTTTTGTTGCAATCAACAGGTCATCTACATACTGTAGTAGAGTCACCTTCGGGTGGGTGGCTCATAACGGGGACAAGTCTCTGTTCAGGGCTTCATCAAAGAGAGTTGGGGAGTTTTTAAAACCCTGTGGTAATTTAGTCCAAGTCAATTGACCAGAGTAGCCACCATCTGGGTCCACCCATTCAAAGGCAAATAAGGGCTGGCTTACCTTGGCCAGTGGGATACTGAAGAAGGCATCCTTAAGATCCAGAATGGTGTAGATCTGTCTCTCCGGGTGAATTAAACTCAGCAAAGTGTAAGGATTTGGGACTGTGGGGTGAATGGTTTCCACCCTCTTGTTGACTTCTTTCCAGTCCTAGACTGGTCAAAAGTCATCTGTTCCTGGTTTCTGGACTGGAAGGAGAGGGGTGTTCCAGGGGGACTTACATGCCATGAGGATTCCAGCAGCAAGGAGCCTCTCAATGTGAGTCCGGATTTTTTCTTTGGCCTTTTGTCTGAATATTGTTTTACTGCAATTGGAGTCACAGTGGCATGCAGAGTGACCACCACTGGGGGTTGATGGGTGGCCAGTCCTGGGGGGTTAGTTTCTGCCTATACTTTAGGACACAAGGTGATCAATTCCTGAAGAAATTGAGAGTCTGGGGTTTTTGAGTCTATAGGTGTGATAACGGGGAGCAACAGATATTTCTCTGATAGGGGTCAAGTAACAAGAATTTTGGTAGGCTTGTTACCAATTGAAAGATTAGCATGCTGGCCCTCAAAGGATATTGTAGCTCTTAACTTTTTGAGTAAGTCTCTCCCCAGCAATGGGTATGGGCAATCCAGGATCACAAGGAACGAGTGTGTCACCCTGTGGCACCCAAGGTCCACTGTCCTTTCTGTAGTCCAAGGGAAGCCTGTAGTAGCAGTCCCAGTGGCTCCCTGAACAAAAGTTTTTCTTTTGGTTATTGGTCCTAGTGGTTGGGTCAGAACCAAATGTGCTGCTCCTGTATTGACCAGGAAATTTATAATTTTGCCCCCTACTTTGGCTTTTACCCTGGGCTCCCAGGGGCTTAATAGATAAGAGCCCTGACCCCCCTAGTCCTCTTCCTCCTGTATCATCAAAACTTCCAGCTTGTTCTTCTTGGAGGGGACTCCTTTTTTCCCATAGGGACACTCATTTTTTCAATGTCCAATTTTCTTCTATCTAGCCCATTGGTTCCTCCCCAAGCGGGGATGGTGTGACTCCCCAAGGGGCTTCCCCTTCCTTCTGTCTGAAGGGACTGTGTCTTGTGCCTAGCGTGCAGCAATAGTGACTTTCTCCAGTTTTTTGGCTAGAACTTCCTCAGGGGCATCACGGTTATCATAAACTTTCTGGGCTATGTTCAGGAGTTCAGTCCTATTCTTTCCCTCAAATCCCTCCAATTTCTGTAATTTCTTTTTAATGTCTTGGGCCAACTGGGAAACAAAGGCCAAATTTAAAGCTGCTGCATTTTCAGGAGCCTCTGGGTCAACAGGAGTGAAAACTCTATAGGCTTCAAAGAGTCTTTCTAAAAACGCAGCTGGAGACTCCTTTTTTCCCTGGCAAACCTCACTTACCTTACTCAAATGAGTGGGCTTTTTGGCAGCTGCCCACAGTCCCCCTAATAAGTGCTGGCGGTAGGTCCCAAGCCTCCTCCTAACATCATCATCATTGGGGTCGCATTTGGGGCACCACAGCAGAACTGCTGCTTCAGCCCTAGCCGAATACCCCCGGGGTTCTGGGAGTGATGCCAGGGTTTGGTCCCAGGGCCTCTTTGACTGCCTGTTGATAAATGTAGTCCCACTCCTCATTGGTGAACAGGATCTGTAAAAGCTGCTGGCAATCATCCCAAGTTGGCTGATGGGTATGAAAAACAGACTCTTTAAGAAGAGAGATTAATGCCTGAGGTTTTTCAGAGAAGGGGGGATTTTGATGTTTCTAATTGTAAAGATCACTAATTGTAAAAGGGACATAAATCAATCTTCCCCTGGGCTCTATCTGTTTTAAAGGAAAAAGGGAGGAGGAAGACAGGGCTGATGGACCATAGTCCTGTCCCGATCAAGTATGGGGAGGTGAGTGGATCTGGTCCAAGGAGGAATCAGGAACCAGGGGGCCTTGGGTGGGAGATTCAGGGGCCCTACCCCGGGCACCAATTCCACCCGCGTGATAAGGGAGGGGTTGGTGCAAATCATTCTCAGGGTCAGACTGGAGAACCCCTTTACTGGTTGACACAATGATCAGAGAGGGACTCTTTTCTGGTAGGTTCCAATTTCCCCTTCTCTTCCAATTTAGGGTTGCCGAAGGTCGATCGGGACCTGTACATTGTATAAAATATTTAGGGGGATCTTTCAACATATTGATCCAGATGTTGATATATGGGAATTGATCCAGATGCCGTGGTGTCCCAACTCCCATGACCACATTCCAAACCTTGTGATCAATGTGTATAGAATAAGTTCCCACCGGGGGCCAACTGAGTCCAAAACTGGGCCATTCTAATTGACACAGGGTTCATAATTTGCCTTTAGAAAATTTCATGCCATATTTATCTTCCCTGTCTGTGGAATAAATTTTTTTGAAGTTATTTAAAACACAATCAAGTGGAGTTCCTTCTGTGGACTGTGAGAAACCCATAATTTTAGCCTGTGAAAATGTAAAAGGCACACAGAGCAAGCAGATAGATAACAATAAACAGACAAACACAAACTTTGGCCAAGTAAAACCTCTGGGGCCAAATGGATACGGACTCCAACCCAGGGAGTTGCCCTTCTGATGACTCCCACCCAGTGAGTCTGCTTGTCATCTCGAAGAGGCTCTAGATAGGGGAACCTGTGCTGCGTCTGGCTTCCTCCTATCTACCCACAGTGTACTAAGAATGATTCGATTCTTACTTCTAGAGGCTTTCCCGATAAACTCCTGCAGGTCGGTTGATCGGCAATAGGGCCGACTGGGACCAGCCTACCCAGAGCCCCAGAATACTGTCGGTGTGGCCTCTCCTTCCACAGACTGGTGTCCAGAGGGGCCAAACACCACCGATGTCTGATCCTGGTCTCTCCTAAAAAGAAACAATTGCTCCAAGATAATAAGCTCCAGAGCAGCTGGCTATCTCGCTGGGGCCTCCAAGAATGTTAGACCTAGTGAGAAAGAACCAACCAGAGACTGATATTAAATCCACACAGGAGTTTATTACTGGCCGGGACCCGAGATGAGCATCGGAGTCGAGCCCCGACTCAGGGGAGACAAACATGTTTTATACATCTTTGAGGCCAACAGTTTCTAGGCCCCACTATGGGATAGAACTAGCAAAGCAAGCAAAAGGTACAGAAGCGGAAAGTCCTACTGTTAGAACATTTGTAAAACAATAGTTGATTAATTGTTGTTTCTAAAGGGACTTTTTAAGGGGAGGAGGTTTCTAAGCTTCCTCCTTCTGAGTTCATCTAAAGGACAGGCAGGTGGGTCAAGAAGCAATATGGAGTCTGTCTTGCTAACTAGGGTCCTTCACTGAGGACATCTTTTTGCTAGTCTCTTTGCTTATGTATTTCCTTGTCTATAAAACTCCCACCCTTCCATCTTCTAAACCTATCAAATCCACTGATATTTTCATGTGGCTATAAAATAATACCACCGACTGGGTAATTTATAAAGAATATATTGTCAGATTAAATATGCCTATTTCTTTATTTATCATTTCTTTATGGCAAAAACTTTCAAAATTGTTCCCATTTTTGAAATGTACAATTTATTATTGTTATCTATACTTACCTTATTGTGCTATAGCCCACCAGACCTGATTTAAACATTACACAATGTAAACATGTATTGAAATATCCTATAGTACCTCACTAATATAGACGATATTTATGTATTTATATATAAGAATAGGAATTCATTTTCTCACAGTCCAGGAAACTGGGAAAATCAAAATCAACATCCCACCAGGATTGGTATCTTCCAAGGGCCCAGTCCCTTGCTTCCAAGGTGGCAGTGTGTTGCTGTGTCTTCACATGACAGAAGTGGTAAAGGCAAAAGAATTTAGCCAGGTCCCTTTAGCCCTTTAGCCCTTTCCATCCATTAGGATGGAACCCTTGTTACCCCATCACCTCCTCATAGCCCCACCTCTTAATATTGGATTTTGCAGGCAACACAAACATTTAAATCATATCAAATTCCACCTTTCTTATTAACCTATGCCTATTCATACCAACAGATCAACTCATCTTCTGCTGAACACCTAAGACCTTTTTTATTCTCATAAAATGTTTTGTATCCTTTATTTCAAATGGGATAATGTTTGTGAAAATTGCCTTGTGAAGTATAAAGTACCACAAAAATTGAGTGTTTATTGAGCACCTACTCTGAGCTTTATGTCACTTTCTGTTCCATGACACATAATTTGTGTAATTTTTGTAGACTGAAGCTTCCAAAGAATAGGTATACTGTCTTATTCATCTTCACAGCCCCAGAGCCCACCACAGTGCCCTGCACAGAGAAGGCATTTAATAATGTCTTTGTTAGGAGTTTCTAGAATTTTTAATCTCACTTAATATCAGCAAGTCTATATGGTGGCTGTGTCTCTAGTCAGCTAGAGGGTGTAACTATGCTAGCACTGGATAAATAGCAGTAAGACAGTCTCTGCTCACTTGCTTTACAGATAAGAAAACTGAGACTCACCATAGTCACTTTATTTTATTACATTATATTAGTATTATATATTATCTATATTAATATATCACATATAATATATTAATATAATATAATTATAATAGTATAATTATGTAGGTATATAGTTATTATAATAATATATTACTGTTATATGTGATCTATTAATAATTAAAATTATATGTGATATATTAACATAGTAGTGTTTGTAGTATTTTTAACTCTATGCTCAATGTTGGATATTTAAGATTCTGCACCATGTATATAATTTAGAAATAAAGTAAGAAAATATCATTATCTGAATTTTTTTCATTGTTATAGATGGAAACCAGAGGCTATGTGTGCCAGGCAAACAGTATACCACTGAGCTGTACTCCCAGCCTCTCATTAACTGAATTTTGTTTAAAAGCAGAACTAAATTTTATTCAAAGAAATTACCACTCCACCGCAAGATGATTAATAAACATTGCCAATGATGTTGTTGATTTTCTTACATTTAAAGCTATAACTGATATTTAAATTGTCAAATAAGTCCTATTGATCACCCTGTCTGTAATCTTTTTTTAATTTTATATGTTTGCAGTACATGATGTTTACATTTACTGTAGAGGGTTGGTATATGAATATAACACATTTCAATTCCCTTCTTTTTTCTCCATCCACCCCTTTTATTTTTTTCCACCATCATTTATTTATAAGACCATTAAAGTTAGTTAGGATATATACAGATTAAAAACTAGACTAATATGCCAAAGAACATATAAAACAAGTAAGACAATTGTACTAAGTCAAACTACACTTTTAAATACATTATCTGCACTGGATTACAATATTTTTCTTTTATTTCATACTATATATATATTTTTTTCATATATATATATGAGGTTTCATGTAAGAGAAACCATGTAGTATTTAAGCTTGTGTATCTGAATTACTTCACTTAACATTATGGTCTCAAGGTACATCCATTTTCCTGCAAATGACTCAAGTTTATCCTTTTTATGGCAGAGTAATACTCCATTGTATATAAATACCACATTTTTTATCCATTTATCTGTTGATGGACAGATAGGCTTTCCAAGATTCAGCTGTTATGAATTGTGCCGCTATAAACATGGTATGTATATATCACTGTGGTAGAATGTGTTTAACTGTTTGGGGAATGTTGTTGCCAGGGTTTAGAAGGGAGCAGATTTAAAATAGGATAC
This sequence comes from Heterocephalus glaber, assembly GCF_000247695.1. Next base: position 5,393,733 of record NW_004624784.1, on the reverse strand, counting down.
ATATTTTATAGGATTATTTTATAATATTTACCCAAAAAGTCAAATGCATAGAAGTGCAAGAGATCTGTCCACACACTAGAGAACTGAAGAGTCCACCCAAGGGCCTGGATCCCACACCAGTGTCCCTCACAAGTCCAGCTAAAGGCCTAGAGTCCAAGGCAAAGTCCACCATAGTCCACCCAGAGGCCTAAAGTCCACAGAAATGTCTCTTGCAAGTCCACACTGAGGATCTGCACTGGGAAGGCCCAAAGGCCAGTGGTGGAAGCTAGAAGGCCTGCACCTGCAGGGTGAAGCATTTGTGCCACCAGGCTGAGGGATCTATACTGGAGCCAGTAAGCAACACTCAAGGTGAAGATGAGAGCTCCCCTGATGAGAACAGTAGCTATTCCCAGTGACAATAAGCTCCTAAGCTTCTCCGATGATGAGAACAGCCAAGTTTGCAACTTCTCCAAGAAAATCAACAGCAAACAATCTTCTCCTCCAGTTCTCTTTTATGCCATTGGCAACAATCTTCAGGTGGGTCTTCCACACCCAGAACCACACTGATTCAGTTCAGCTGAGCCTTCCAAATTGCCCATAAGTTAATCCACCACAAGGAAGATACCTGGAAGAGGAATAGCTAGGTCAAATGGAAGTTCTACCTTTAGTTTGTTGAAGAATCAATCCCCTTACTGATTTCCATAGTGGTTGTATCCATTTACACTCCCAGCAACAGTGGAGAAGGGTTTCTGTCTCTGCATAGCCTTGCCAGCATTTGTTATTGGTTGATTTCTTGATGGTAGCCATTCTTCTGGAGTGAGATGGAATCTCAGTGTTGTTTTAATTTGAATTTCTCAAATGCAAATCAAATGGCTAGCAATGTTGAACATTTTTCACGTATTTATTGGCCATTTGTATTTCTTCATCTGACAAATATCTGTTCATTTCAGATGCTCATTTTTAATTGGGTCTTTAAATTTGCGGGGTCTAATTTTTTTGAGTTCTTTATATATTCTAGATATTAGTCCTCTGAGGAACACCTGGCAATTTTTTTTCCCAGTCTGTAAGTTGTCTCATTATTCCATTAGTGGGTCCTTTGCTATGCACCTGGCTTCAATCTTGTCTTGATTCCAGTGGAATATACAGCATATGGTACTGCTTATCTATTCCTGACATGTTTCTTTTTAACTTTTTATTTCAAAATATGTTTCATGTTCATATAACAAGTTCCATGTTCTTGCAAAACATTGCTACCTCGGTGTACCCAATTGCTATTTATGCTGTAATACAGTCATTATGTTCCAGTTCTATAGCTAAGGAATAAGAGAGGAGTCAATTATTTCCTGTTTTACTGTCCTACAGGCCAGAAATCTATAATAGGAATTAGAGCTAATGTCAAGCCACTGGCTGGAGTACATTCCTGTCTGGAGTTTGCCTTTCTGCTTTTTTCTTCTACAGGCTCTTTGTAATCCTAGACTCTTATCCTGTCTTCAAAGATAGTCAGTGTTCCTATCTTCAAAGGCTTGTGTAGCCCTCATCTGGCATCTCTCTGGCCCTTCTTTCATCATCACTTCTCTCTGACTACAATAAGAAAAACTTCTCTCCTTTTAAAGACTCAGTTGATAATTTGGGGGCCATCCTAATAATCCAGGATAATCTAGCATGTCGAGGTCCCTACTTCTAATTATATCTGCAAAATCTCTTTAATCATATAAAGTAGCATATTCACAACTTCCAATGGTTAGGGCTGGACATCTATAAAGGGCCTTCAGCACCTGGGTTTAAATATTACAGAAATTCAGCATTAACATTAACCACTAGCTAGTCCTTTCTGTCACTTACTTTCTGTGCTGCTTTTGATCACTATGCACTGGTTAAGGTTTTAAGACTTTCTTCAACATGAAGAAATAATGTGTATGTGCCTACCATGTCCTAAATTCTATTGTCATAAGAAATTTCCTACTAACAAAAAGAAAACAAAATAACCAACATTGAGTGTTTACTCTGCACCAAATACTCATTTAGGTGCTTTACATATGGAGATTCATTTAATCTTCACAAAAGTCCCATAAGGTAGATATCAGCATCATTACCATTTTGCTGATGAATAAACTGAGGCACAGTGATGAATTAAATGAGTCTTGGGATGTTAGAAAAAGTAATACTAGATGGGCTTTGGTGTAGTAGTTTTTAGAACATACAAACACAGCAGATGCTATATATATTTTGCTATAGCATTCTACAGAAGAATGGATTTATTCACCCTAGAGTTGAAGGGATAGTAGAATGGAACCTACACTTTTTCTATTTCTTTTCTTTAAATCTTAAAGATATGCTTGTGCTGAATGGCGGGGGGGTAACTAAATATCAAAAGAAATGTTCTCTAGTTCTGCTTTTGATCTTTTTTCTGCCATTTTGCTCTAGAACATATCTCTAAAACATCTGGTGTGGATTTCTGCCTTTAGAAATGTATTAATATACAGCCATAAATGTGAAATTATTAAAATGCAGGCCAACTCAAAGTCCAACAATAAAGAAAATTCAATGTTGTGGGGTAGTCAAGGCCAGTTCTCTGGAAGGCAACATTGATCTGTCAGTTGAAGATTGAGTAACCAAAGGCCAGGAGTGTAGCTCAGGGGCACCTGCCTGGCAAGCTCAAGGTCCTAAGTTTAATTCCCGGTACAGCAAAAATTTGAGTAACTAAAGAGCAATTGCCAAGTTTCCTTGAACTTGGCTGATAAAAAACTTTGGGTTATAGACAAAGAATTTGTTCTGTTCCAGTGGCATTTGTTATTTACAAGAGTTTCTAAATTTTAGTTAATTGCAAAGTTTCAGACTTGGAAGATGCTTTGAAAAATCCCTTCCTCTCAAAGCTTACCTTTAATTCTGATGGACATTTCAATGTCCCAGCCCTTTTTATAAAAGCTTCTTCAAGCAAATTAAAATCACTCTGCATGCATTTTCCCTATCAAGTTGTTTTAGAATTCAATATTTGACAATACAATATGGAAGTGATGAGGAAATAGGCACTCTGACACATTGCTAGTTGGTGTACAAAATGGTTCAACTTCTACTGAGGGCAATATGATAGTATTTTTTTAAAATTACAACTTTGTTTACACTTTCATCCAAGAATCCCACTTCTGGGAATTTATCCTGCAGATATCAGTATAGAGTTATGTGATACAAAACCATGTCTTCACAGTGTTATTTGCACCATTTTGTGTAATAGTAAAATATTACAAACACAATTCACTAGGTTAGTTCAATAAATCATGGTCCTGCTCTAAAACTGAATAATATAAAGCTGAAAGGGAAAGAAAGCTCTTTGTATACTAATGTGCAGTAATTTCCAGGACATATTTTAAGCTAGTGTTATGACTTTTGGACAGTGCATTCACATCATGCACTACCTAGTCCAAAATAAATGAAATAAATAAATGAAATGATTAAAAGAGAAAAGACCAGGTGTGTTGGCACGTGCCTGTAATCCCAGCACTCAAAAGACTGAGGCAGGAGGATCACGGTGAATTTGAGGTCAGCATGGGCTACATAAAGAGTTCAAGGCCAGTCTGAACTACATAGCAAGACCTTGTCTCTAAAAAGAGAGAGAGATAAAAGATTGCTCTCTTTATTTGTCATATATTTTTCTCAAAATGTCCTTTTTGTAATCTTTTATATAAACTCAAGGGAATCACTGAGACAAACACAAAGGAGGAAAATATCAGCCTCTTTAGAGAAAACTTGAGCCAGCGTGTGAGAGAAACTTGATCCAGAAGCTCATATAGTGATAAAATGACATAATTTTCTAGCTAGAAAGATCTAAATGGTACTTTATCATTTTTATAGATTAAGAAAACTGAGGCCCAAAAATTTAAGGGGCTCACCAGTCAGAAAGCCAGTGTACAGAGAACATGACTAGCTAGAGTCTCTCATTTACAATCTCAATGCTTCTTTCTTTGTATCATGATGCACCTCTACTGAGTAATGACATCCTCTCTAATGAGATCAAAATAGATAACATTTTCAAAGTGTTTTAAGCATTTTGACATAGGTTATGCATTTTGATTATCACAGAGTTGTTTTATTATAAGGTAGGATAGTGTAATAGTTAAAACCCTACGCTCTGGAGTCAGACTTTGAATCCCTGCTTCATCACTTAAATGCTGTGTGACCTTAGAAAATTACTTAATTTTTTAAGCTTTGGTTTCCACATCTGTAAACTGGGGATATTTTGATACTTACCTCAAGGGATTGATCTGAAGACTAAATGCGCACAAAGGACTTGACCTGAGATTTAGTAGTGCTTCCTATATGTTTGTTTTGTTACTGCTTTTACTTTACAGATGAAAACCCAGTTCAAGGACACAGTTGAGTACCCTGCCCAAAGACACACAGTTTACAAGTAGGACCCTGGGAACTCAATCTAGATTTTCTCATTTTAAAATTTCATACTCTTTCCTTGCCTATGTAACCTATAGTTTTAACACACTTTATTTTCCTCTCATTCTAGTAGTTTTTCTACTTTGGTTTGCAACACAGTCATTTTGATCATTTTTCCAGAAAATATAATGGCCTAATATGTTTGGATGGAAAAAAGTTGTTTGGCATGCAGTCAGATGTTCTTTTTGCTATCATGCCACAATCCAATGGATAATCATGAATATATATTAATTATTCTATATGTATTACTCAGCTTTCCATTTCTAGGACAAAATACCTGACATGCACAGTTTAAAGGAGAAAGGGTTTATTTTGGCTCACAGTTTCAGAGATTTAGTCCATGGTTGGCTGGTTCCAAGGGAGAAACATCATGGTGAAAGGATATAGCAGAGAAAAGCTGCTCAGTATATGGCAGCCTGGAAGCAGTGAGAAAGGGAGGGGGCCAGAGAGGAAGGAGCCAAAGACCAGATAAAGTCTTCAAGGTCACAGCCTCATGATATACCCAGACACATTCAGTAATGTACTTCACTAATCTAGGTATCTTTCAATCCACTCAAATTGGCAATCAAAATAAAACATCACACTGTGCATACCGACATAGTATTCCTTGATATCAAATTGTTGATGAGAGAAGCTTTTCCTCATACAAAGAAATAAATATCACCCAGATAGAATTGAATATATATAATTATATATTTGGACATACTATATAATATTCAATTTATTATATGTGAAGCATATATATCTTCATACTGTTCTAATTTTTTGTCCTCCCAGTTCTTTTCGTTATACATTAGATCAAGTTATCTTGCCTTTTTAATACCTTAATTTTGTCAACACTATTCATTGTCCTTTGTGCTTCTTCTCAAGTGACTATTTAGAAAAAGTAGTTTATTTTTTCATCTCTCTGCGCAAAGATAGTTGCCTGGGCATTGACATCTCAAGAGCCCAAGATTAAATACAGCTTAGCATTAACATAAAAATGTGTACTATAAATCTATAACCAAGAGTCTAGAACTAGGTAATATCCAAAATCATTTTGATTTCAGAGTATAATGAGCAAAAATTGCCTAGATAGGCATATGATCTATATTGTCCTGCAACATAGCTATAGGATTAACTAGAAAAGGAACCAAGAAGACATCTAACTTAAGTAATCATTCCTGGAAGATTCTAAAGCTCCTACAAGATGATGGTTGGAAGTTTGTGAGAGAATATTATCTATCAAGTCAAAGAGCAAGGTCCAAAATCTGAGTAGTCCAAAAGGAGTGTGTTCCAGAAGGGAAAACCATTTGAAAGTAATAATACATAGACAACGTTATTGCCACATCCAGTTGAAAGTTAAGAAAATAAATCACAAGTCAAAGAAGTAACAGGCTCATTTATCAGGCTTTTACATCATTTTAAACCACAAGATAATTGTTTTCAAATCTAATGTTTTGTTTCTTTGATGTGATTTGGCAGGCTCTCCAAGATACGTATTTGCCAAAGAGGCAGAGTCACAAATGTGAAACATGAAAACACAGTGGCATAGGCTAGTCAGTACTAGCTGGAGAGTGGACAGGAAAGGCCATTATTTCTCTTGAGCCTAAGTTACAAATGGCAAATTGCCCAGAGAAGGTACAAAAAAAGGGTAGAAGAGAAAGTGTGGGTTGTTTAGGAAATCAATACTTCAAGCAGCATCCATTTTCATTGTCTACTGAACGAACATGCAGTACTTTTCTTTTTTTCTTTTCTTTTCTTTTTATTTTTTTGGTACCAGGGATTGAACTCAGGACCTTGCATTTGCAAGGCAGGCAGTGGAACCACTGAGCTAAATCCCCAGCCCAGTACTTTTCATTTTTAAAAGGTATCTTTCTGAATTTCAGTTCCAGCTATTATTAGCTTAAATAGTCCTTCTACTTGCCAGCACCACAGAAAATATGTGAGGCTACTGTTTCCAGGTATTAAACAATCAGCAGATAAGACTATGGTTCCGAGAAAACAGAGCTGATGTGATAAGCCTCATCACTTCAAGAAAAAAATGGAAAACATACATTGATATATTGGTACATTTCTTAAATGCGAACATACCTCACAATGAACTATTATTCTTTTTTTACATTTCTAGAGTTTATTTGCCAATACATTATTTGAGAAGTGATTTCTGTGTTTATGTTAAGAGGAGGTGTTACTTTATAACTTCCTTTTTTTCTTGGTCAGATTTAATATCAGACTTATGCTGACCTCGGTTTTTTTGGTATAACAATATTTCCCTCTTTGATAAGATTAATCAGTGAAATCATATGAGCCTGGAATTTTCTTTGTGAGAAGTTTTATTATAACAAATTTATATTTATTTTATGTTTCCAGGAACATGATGTCAACAAAAGAAGCCAGAATACAGGCCTGAGTTAGAGATATAAATTTATGCTTCAGCAACATATATATTATATATATACACAGATATATTTTAAACTCAGGATCTTTCTTGAGATCCCCCAAAAGAGACAGGAAAATAGAAATTTTAGGATTGATCCTTGGGACACTCTAAAATTTAGATTTGGAGACATGAAGACAACCCAATAAAGGAGACTGAAAAGGAACAGTGGCTGAGATGTGTGGTGCAGAACTAAGAATGACGTCAATGGAGATAATGGGAGGATCTGGGTATTTGTAAAGGACATAAAAAAAATCCTGTCGATGAAGGATTAACAACTGACTGTGATATTTAGCTATGGAGAAGTCACTGATGACCTTGACCAGGGTGATTTCAGTGAAGTGATGATGTGAAAGTTGAAGGTAATAATTTCAAGAAAAATAGGAAGAAAGAAATGAGAGAGTAGATTTAACTGTCCCAAGTTTTTCTGTTAGGAGGGGCAGAAAATGGAACAACTGGAAGATAATGTGGCACCAAGAAAATATATTATTAAAATCAACTTCATCAAAGCATAATTTACAATAAAATGTTCAGATCATGAGTGTACTCTTCTATAGATTTTAACAAGTGTATACACCTCATAGCCACACTACAATCTCCATATAGGATCTTTCCACAGCCCCAGAATTTTTTTCTCACATTTTTTTGTTTCTGTTTTGTTTTTGGTTTTTTCTATCAGTACTCTCCCCTGACTACACACTCAGCATCTCTACCTGGATGTCAAACAGGCACCTCAAATTAACATTTGCAAAAAGGAATGACTGATTTCTGTGTCATCCTTCACAAAAATAAACAAACAAATAAATGTTCACAGTCATCCCATTTCAACTAATTGTTCCATCTTCTGGAGCAGGTGGGGTTGTTGTTTGCTTTTGTTTTGCTTTGCTTTTATTTTTAGTGCTGGAGACTGAACCCAGTGTCTCGCACATGCATGTATTCTACCACCAAACTACACCCCTAGCCCCAGTCATCAGGCTTTCTTGGGCAAAACCCTTGCAGACTTACTTGAGAACTCCTTTATTTCTGACCCCACAACCAGTCAACCAATCAGAAAGTGCTGACAATTCTCGTGGTAGGATATATTAAAATCAGACCTCTTCTTACCCTCCATGACCACCCTGGTCTAAGCTACCATTCACCTTTTGCCTGGATTATTGCAATAGGCTTCTCTTTATCTCTCTGTGTCTGCATTTGCTCCTCCTATAATGTCTTCTCCCCACAATCATCAAAATGATCTTATAAAAATGTAAGTCAGATCATGCTACTTCTCTGCTCAACCCATCTCATTGAATAAAGAGTTAAAAGCCATACAATAGCTTACAAGGTCACAGTGATCTCCCTCCAGCCTGAATACTCATGTTTCCTACTCTTCACCTGTTCCTTTCCAGTCACACAGTCCTTCTATCTCAGGGCCTTTTCACTTGCTATTTCTTTTGCCTACAATGATTCCTCCCTATATAGTCACACATCACACTCTCACTTTCGATAGGTGACTTTTCAAATTTCACTTTATTAGTGAATCTTTTGTAAACCATAAAATAACAAATACCCTAGCACTTACCAGTCATCTCACACAATGTACTTTTACTTGCTTATTGTCTGTGCCCATAGCAACCCCCCAGAATATATGCTCTAGGAGGATAGCAGCTTTAATTTACTTCAAATGCCCAAATCAGTGTTTTGCCTATTGTAGGTAATCAATAACAACTAGCTGAAAGAATTAATGAATTGAAGAAACTCATCCCTGGACTTGAGAGTCAAAGTAAAGTGAAAGAGCCAGAAATATAATTCCAAGTGTTAGAAATGGATAAATAACCTTGTTAACCAAATTTCCCTGAGAAAAAGCACTGGAAAGTTGTATAAGCAGTGTCTTCACTTGGGACCGAAGGCTGAGTTCAGTTCCTGTGATCCTGTTAAAAGTAAAAATTATGATTGAAAAGTCTTTCAGAAAGGCAATTCTTGCACACTGAAAACAACCGTTGAGAATCCATGACATGAATGGACAGCTACAGCTTCTGGATTATTACTATTAAGGAACTAGTCCAAATTATTACTACAGTACTAAGGGACACTAGAACTTCCCTCCAAGAAAGAAAATGTGTTCAGAAATATGATAAAAAGTCATTTAAACTCTTTGTGTCCAAAAAAATAGAGCAGACAGTTTTTTCATTTTATGTTTTTAAGTTCTTTTATTGGTACATTTTAGGTATACAATTCATTTACATTTATCATTGGGTGTTTGTACCTGTACATGATATATCTTGGTTCTTTT
>NW_004624784.1:5327057-5380997 GCF_000247695.1 Heterocephalus glaber | reverse complement strand
AATTAGTTTTGGTTTGAAATCTACTTTGTCTTTAGAGCAGACAGTTTGAAAGATGCAAAATTAAATATAATAGCTTTGGAATCACTGTGTGTGTCCAACCATCCCTCTGCCCATTCATATGTTGGAATCCTTCTCCCCAAAAGGAAATATTAGGAGTCATCCTCTTTGGGAGATGATTAGGTCACAAGAGAAAAATTCTGTGAATGGGATTACTACTCTTACAAAAGAGACCCCAGGCAGTTCTTTTGCCCCTTCCACCATGTGAGGACAAGCAAAAAGTTGCCTCTATGACAAAGCAGGTACAGAATCAGTTGCACTCTGACCTTGGACTTTCCAGTTTCTAGAACTGTAAGAAAAAAATTGTTATTTATAAGCTGCCTAGTTTATACTATTTTGTTATAGAAACCTAAAGAGACCACAATACTAATTTTAAGGGAAGATGTCTTATATTAGAGCCCTATCCAAATTGAAGATTGTAAACAAAGCCATAATGAAGAAAAGTAGGCAGCACTGGTCATTTTAGTCCACTAGATGGAGCGAAAGTATAAAGAAAATGGTCACTGACAGCTTGCAAAAAAAGGGGTTCATACTAATCCACTGTGCATTCCAACCCCTAACAGTCCATTAGGCCTTCCTGCCAGAATCCATCCAGTTTGGTGTTCTGAGAGGAGAGAATGAGACTGAAATGAACTAGTAAAATAAAGGCAGGGCAAAGCAATGTGCATAAAAATAACAACAAATTTGATTTCAATCTGAACCCAAAGAATTTGTTTTTTGAATGTACAAAACTTTGAACCTTAGAAAATCAGTGGGTTAAAGGTGGATTTGTGAACCTCTCTGGGTTAGAAATAAAATATTAGGGGCCGGGGATTTAGCTCAGTGGTTCTGCCACCTGCCTTGCAAGTGCAAGGTCTCAAGTTCGATCCCCCGGACCAAAAAAAAGACAGAAATAAAATATTGATTACATTAAAGTTGAAGTTTTAATAATGGTTTTATGGTAAGTGTATATTTGAGGGAGATGGAGAAAACAAAATATTTAAAAGGTCTGTCATTCCTCAGATAATTGTATGGAGTAATTAAAATTTCTATAAAATTTCATCATTGTGATGCTAATAAAATGCATTGGATTAAATATGCTGAATTATAGTTCATAGATGTACCCACTATTCTACCACCTTTTGAATGTTCTCTCATGCATCATCATCATCACAGCAAATCTCAAAGACAGAAATTGATGATTTGCCCACCAACTAGTAAAAATGGTCATGTTGTAAGCTCCTGTCAGCTATCAAGAGTCACCTGCCCTTTTTATTTTTCATACAGGTTTCGTGGGTGTGGCTGAATAAGGCACCTTTCTGGAGGGAGGAGAGCTGTGTCTGAAGAGTGGACTGTCACATTGTGGGTGCGGTGAGTGGCAAGGGGAGCCAGGGTTCACAAGTCTGCCCCTCTCATACTCACCAAGGGAGGCAGAGCAGTGGTCCCATCTATGCTCCATCCTCTCCTCATCAGGCAGGAGTGAGCAGTCTGTAAGACTGTGGGGCAGAACAAGAACCTCCATAACTTTAAAGCAGGATCAGTTAGTTGTCTTAGTATGTTCAGGCTGCTACAACAGTAATTCATGACCAATAGAAATTTATTTCTTGCAGTTCTAGAGACTAAAGAATCTAAGTTCAAGGAAACAGCAGATTCCAAGTCCTCACAAATGGAACCTATTCTTTCTTTCTTTTTTTTTTTTTTTTTCAGTTCTGGGATTTGAACCCAGAGGCTCATGTGTGCCAGACAAGCACTCTACCACTGAGCTACACTCCAAGCCCTGGATGATTCCCTCTTTCTGCATCCTCATTTGGCTAAACGGCAGTCAGGGCAAACATGCTCTCTTCAATCTGTTCTATAATGGCTGTGTAACCTCATCCACAAGGACACAGCCCTTGTAATTTAATCATTTCCCAAAAGGCTCCTATCTCTTCATACTATCACATTGGGGATTAAGTTTCAATATATGAATGAAGAGGGTGGGGTACTATTGGAGGCTGGTCAGACCCCCAATCACCTGACCAAGGGTATGGTGGCAGGATTCTTAAAAAACAAGATCTTCATGCAAAAAAAAAAAAAGATTTTAATGCATAAATGGGGGGCCTAGGACAGTCAAAGCTCTTATCTGGCTAAGTTACTGTCTCCTGGAGCTTGCCACTGTTTATTGAACATACAGCTTCTCGAAAGGGTAAGGGATGGTAAAGGGAACAGTGAAGTGGAGAGCACTAAAGTAAGCAGGGGAAAAGCCAATTTATGAATTTGTCACTTGCTCGGGGTATTCTCCATCAGGGTGTTCTCCATCAATATTCAGGCCATAGCAAAGTCAACTAGGTTGTAGGCTACTCCACCGTACTCCATGGATGCAGATATGAGGTAGGATGGAGAGGTGTATTTAATCAGGGTTGGGGCTTGGCTCAGTGAGTACAAAGTGGCATGAGATGGACAGGGGAGTTTAGGATCTATTCAAGGAGGTGAATTTAGGTTGGTGAGGATGGAAAGTCACAGCCTATTCTCAGTGTCCAGGGCTACAGAAGGACACAGGCCATAATAAGACAAGGTGGAACCTTGCACTGCTGGCCTTGGACAGCAAGTAGAACTCAATCTCTAAGTCAGTGATCCAGTTTCTTCTTAAGCAGCTCTTGGCACCAGTGACTCATCCTCATTCTTCAGGGTGCAGGGAAGCCTTCCCTGACCTCCTCAGCTAATTTAGCCCATCCCTGCTGATAACTGAGTTGCTTAAAGTGTCAGACACTATGCTAAGGTTTTTATATACACTTTATCATTGATCTCCCACGAGTTAAACATTTATTATGGAAAAATTAAATTTTAAGATTAAATAATTTGTCCAAGGAAATGCAACCAAGCCAATATTTGCAACCAGGTCTTTTTTGATTCTGAAATCCCTCCATCACCTTAGCAACTTTCAAAAACAAACACTTCTGAAAACCAAGCAAAAGTGTGATATGCTAAAGTTTCACAAGATAAAAAAGAGGATCTGGGGAAAAAAGTGATTGTAGCCAAAACTTATGTTACTCCTATGTCATTGGCTCATGTATCACGCATTCCATATAACTCAGAATTAAATGTGTTTTTTAATATTAGGTTCAAATTTTAAAGGAGAAAATGCAAGATCCTTATTTAAGATCTTTCTTCTCTACTGGCACAAAAACAGACATGTGGATCAATGGAACAGAATAGAGGATACAGAAACAACCCCAGGCACACTCAACTGTCTGATCTTTGACAGAGGGGACAAAAACATGACCTGGAGGAAAGACAGCCTTTTTAATAAAAGGTGCTGGGAAATTTTACTGTATGCATGAAGAATATTGAATCCAGACCCATATCTCTCACTAGTATTAAATTAAAATCAAAATGAATCAAAGACCTAAATATTGAAACAGAAGCACTTAATCTTATGGAAGATAGAATAGGAAAAACTCTTGAAAACATAGGTGTAGGCAAGGACTTTCTGGACAGAACTCCAATTGCACAAGAAATAGCATCAAAAATCAACAAATGGGATCATATCAGATTAAAAAGTTTCTGCACAGCAAAAGAAAGAACAGAGAAAGTGAAAAGACAACCTATAGAATGGGAAAAAAACTTTGCCAACTACACCTCAGGCAGAGGACTGATGTCTAGAACATTTAAAGAATTCAGAAAAATTACACCCCCTCAAATAAAAAAACCCAATCAAAACTGGGAAACGGAAATAATTAGACACTTCTCAGAAAAAGTATAAATGACCAATAAATACATGAAAAAATATTCACCATCTCTGGTCATTTAGAAACACAAATTAAAAGAACCCTGGAAATCAACTATGGAAATCAGTATGGAGATTCCTCAAAAAACTAAAATTAGAATGTCATTTGGCCCAGCTACTCTACTTTTAGGCATCTTCCCAAAAGAGTTAATGACATCATATTACCGTGATACATGCATACTCATGTTTATAGTAGCACAGTTCATAATAGCTAAATCTTGGAAACAGCCTCTATGTCCATCAAGAGGTGAATAAATAAAGAAAATGTGGTATTTATGCATGATGGACTACTAGTTAGGCATAAATAAAGATAAATTTGAGTCATTTGTAGAAAAATGGATGTATCTGAGACCATAATGTTAAGTGAAATAAATTAGACACGTGAGCTGAAATACCACATGGTTTCTCTTACATAAGACACTCAAAGTATAAACAAATTAAAGAGCAAAATAAAAGATAATAGGAAATAGAAAGATAGAACTTTTGCAAAAGAAAAGGAGAACAACAGATGAAGGGAGGGAGAGGTAAGGGAAGAGAAAGGAATAAAAAAGAATTAAGATGTATGATGTACATGTACCAAATCCCCACAATGAATGTAATCATAATACACTGCAAACATGTACTAATGAAAATAGATAGCTAAAAAAGTCTTTTTTTCTTATACTTCTCTCTTCTTTTCTTCTTACCTTGTTCACAGCTTCCTTTCAACTCATTGTCTCTTCACTTTTTGGCACACTCCAAAAATGGAAAGTTAGAACTAGGTCCTCATACTATGGCAAAAGAACAGGCATGGGACAAGTATAAGAGAGTCAAACTTAAAGAAGAATACTAGAAAGTATGAGAAGTAACAAAGTAGAATAAACAAACATCTAGACCACTCATAAAGGCCCATGAGACCAGAGACATGTGTGTTTATGTGAACATGAGGTGGGAAGTTTAGGAGTGAAAGAGAACAAAGCCAAATGAAAGTGACCCATATGTAAAAGAAATGGAATGCTGCAAAAATTGAGGAGTTGCTTCTCATATTAGGATTGGAACAAAAATATGATTCAAGTTCATTTATTCTTTTAATAATATGAATTAAGACTGAAACTAAGACCTGCACAATGGTATTCAACTTTAGTCCCAGTGCTTAGGAGCCTGAATCAAGAGGATTGTTTGAACCCGAGAGCTCACCACCAGCCTGAGCAACGTGACAACAGCATGAAATGCTACATTAAAAAAAAAAAAAGCTAACAAGAATAGAAACAAAACGTCCAGGTTGAAATCTCAAGATTTCAGAAATAATATTCTTCTATCTGCATCTCTTACCACTGCTACAGAAATGACTTAGAAGGTCCAGAAAGGAACTAAATTATACTGCTTTTAACAAAACAATCATCCTGGCCTACTCTAAAATGTCTTTGAGTGAGTGAAAAGAAGGCTGAGACAGAAAAATTCTTATTCACAGTCTTTGTAAAAACTCCCAGGAAGATAACTGGCTATTTGCTTTGGGTGTACCAGAAATGTGGGAGAAACTTGAACATTTTGAATTCTTTGAGGTTCAATGTGAGGAGCAGTCAAGCTGGGGACCCCGGAAAGTATGATTAAGGATGCAGCTTGCTTTGTCTTCTTACCACCCACTGCATGCACTGCAGTGACAGGCATCAAAGTCTTAGCTCCTTTCAAGGCTGGAAAGGGCCAGAGAGGGCATAAGGGCATCATTCCCCAACCCACACAACCTCCCACTGTTGTTTGTCTGTAGAAGTAATGCGATGTGCCTATAATACGCCAGCCTGGTGCCTGGCACTGGGACTGGGCTGTCCTCATCAGATGAGAAGTGGCACTTGCATAAGGGGCTTTCTGTTCACCACCCACAGACAGCCATGTCACTCACTCCCCAGAATCCAAAGTGAGCAAAGGCAATTTTTCAAAATTACATCTATTTTCTCCACTTCTTTAAAAAAATTGTACTTGTTATAGGAAAATGAATGGTTCTCTCCACTCTCTCTCCCTCACTTCTCTGTCTCTGTCTCTGTCTCTCTCTCTCTCTCTCTTACTCTTACTGCATCTATTCTATTCTATTCATTCTTGTGTGTGTTTTCCAACATTCCCTTTTTTATTTATGTATTTTATTAGTATCCGTGTGTAGCATATAATGTTTACTTTCCTCATGCAAAGTTGGTACATGTATATGCACATCTTAATACCTTTTTTCTTCCCCTTCCTCTTCCTCCCCTCCCTCCATCTCTTGCTTCCCTTCATATTTGAAAAAGATCTCCCTACTTCCTGTTATCTATCTTTTATTTTGCACTTTATTTATATTTTGGATTTCTTATATAAGAAAAACCATGCAATATTTAAGTTTGAGTGTCTGATTTATTCCTCTCAATATTACAGTCTTAAAGTGAATTCATTTTATTCATTTTATCAAGTTTATCCTACTTTATGGCAAAGTAGTACTCTATTGTGCATAAATACCACATTTTCTTTATCCATTCATTTGTTGATGGGCCCATAGGCCGTTTCCAAGATTCAGCTATTATAAATTTGTGCTGATATAAACATGGATGTACCCATATCTTTGTATTATGATGATTTTAATCCTTTTGGAGAAGGATTTAATTTGCTGGGAAATACAATAGGTAAAACTCTTGAAGACACAGTGTAGGCAAGGACTTTCTGAATAGAATCCCTATGACACAAGAAATAGTACAGAGAACTGACAAATGGGATCACATCAGATTAAGAAGCCTCTACACAACAAAGGAAACAACCAATAGGGTGAAGAGACAGGCTACAGAATGGGAAAAGATTTTGCCAGCTATTCTTCTGACAGCAAACTAAGATCTAGGCTATATAAAGAACTCAAAAAAATTAGACTCCCCCAAAATAAAAGACCCAATCAAACAATGGGGAACCAAAATGAATAGACATTTCTCAGAAGAAACACAAATGGCCAATAAATACACGAAAAAATGTTTGACATAGCTGGCCATTACAGAAATGCAAATTTAAAACAACAGTATCCCGAAAAGAATTGCTATTATTGAGAAATCAAACACTGGTGAGGCTATGGGGGAAAAGGAACTCTTCTGTAAAATTGGTGGCAATGTAAACTAGTACAACCACTATGGTAATCAGTATGGAGATTGTCCCCAAATGAACTAAAACAAGAAATTCCATTTGAGCCTTTTTTTTTTAGAGCTAGTCACCTCTGTCAGTCATGGCACATGCCTGTAATCCCAACACTCAGTAGGCTGAGGCAGGAGAATTGCTGTGAGTTTGAGGCCAGTCTGGACTACACTGTGAGTTCAAAACCAGCCTAAACTACATAGTGAGACCCCTATTTCAAAAAAATACAAACAAAACAGAATAGAGCACCTTTATTTCATCTTGACGGGGAAAAGATAAAATATTTAATAGCTGGTCTCTGAGATAGAGGGAAGTGTCATTCCAAATTAAATTCAGTTGTATCAAAGATTTAAATGCATAAAAAAATCCAAAGGTACTAGAAGAAATGTGGAAAGGATGCTCATTAAATGTGATGGATTGACCATATGCTTTTATCTTCTCTCCCTTGTGATAAGCTAAAAACTGCCTCCCAGAGATGTACCTACCCCCTACCCCCCAGGATCTGCTAATGTTATCTTACATGGCAGACTTTGCAGATATGATTCAGCTAAGGATCTTGGGATGGGGAGATTATCCTGGAATGGGCTCTCAGTGCCATCACAAGTATCCTTAGAGGAAGGAGTTAGACTGGATTTGACACAGACTGAGAGGAGGAAGCAATGTGACCACGGAGACAGAAATTGGAATGATACAGCCACAAAACAAAATACCAGTAACCTCTAGAAGCTGCAAGAGGCAAGGCCAAGACTTTCCCCTAATGCGCTAGAGGGAATATGGCCTGCTGATACCTTCATTTGGAGGCAGTTAAACTGATTGCAGGCCTCTGCCTTACAGAACTATGACACAACAAATTCCTGTTGCTTTAAGCCACTAATTTTGTGGTAATTTTTACAGCACCCCTTGGAGTCTATTATGCTCCCCAAGCCACCCACACTCTACTGAAGCAACAGTTAAGGGAGGGGAAGACAGCATAATTCATGATAAATGGTAAAATATAATTTTGATAGATATTTGGAAGATAGAAAATGAATGAATGAAAGTCAACTCACTTACCCTAAAAAAATAACAATAGTAATAATAATTAGCAACCAAAAGCTGGGAAAGGGAATGTGAAGAAGACATGGGTCAGTTCTCCCTAGAGGGCAGACATAGGCTCACCAAACAGGGGAGGAGTGAGTGTGTGGGGCAGAAACTGGAGATCAAGTGAAAGTATAAGGACAGACCTTGGTTCCCTTGTGCCTTGACTCCTTCTCTGATACTGGTTGGCCATGAGCTAAATACATCCCTGGCCCTCACCCCAAGTTGATGCCTCAGCCCACCACCACCATCTGAGCCAATACTCATCAGTTCTGCTCATCAGTTCCTTCAGTGGGAAAGAACTAGCTGTGGGTTCTTCCTGAAGGCAAGGGGCCTGGAAAATGCCATGCTGGGCCAGGCCCAGGCTTCCTGCATCTGCTCTGCACTGTGGAAGGAAAACATGCTTTTTAATGGGGCCACAGCAGTCTCCACCACATGCTGTAAAGCACACCAGCCTAAAATTTCAGAACACTTGGAATAAAGACAACATCCTAAAACTTTCCCGAATGAAAAACCAGGACACAAACTGCCTCCAGACCAGCAATCTTGCTGTCATCAGACTTTCAATAGAATACAGAATTCTAGATAGAGCAACACTCTCGAAATGCTGAGAAAAAAATTATCTTATAACAGTAATGTCTATCATACCTAGAAGCAACAGTCACAGAAAGCTTTGGAAGCATGAAAAAAAACCATCTAGGGAGAAAAATAGAACTAGAAATTATTTAATGTGTTCGAGAATTTGAGGGCAAATTATTACCAAGAGTTTGCCAAATCTGTCAGAATCCTTGGGGGAAAAAATGTTCTATGTAGAAAATTAAGCAATTGGCCAATGATGAGGGGAATTAGTCCTTTTATGTTTTTTATGTTTATAATTGTAAATTGATAAATGATGGTTGTATATATTATGGGGTACAAAGCAATGTGATAATTAGGAATACATACAAAAAATGAGCAATTAACATATCTGTCACTTCAAATGCTTATCATTTCTTGTGGTGAGAACATTTGAAATGTACTCGGTGATTTTGAAATGTCCAACACATTATCATTTACTATATCCACCACATTGTGAAATATATCTCAAAGGTTAAAAAAGGAAAATGTATTCCTTCTAACTGTGGCTTTGTATCCCCTGAGCATCATCTCCCTATTCCCCTCACCCTGGATCAGCAATCGCTAATGCCAGGAAAAGCAAATTCTACAGGAACGAAGACATAATTATAATACACTATTCAGTTTAGTGGTGAACAGCATTTGGTAGGCACAATAGTGTAAACACTAGCTATTGACTTAACATTTGATATAACTACACTGGAAAGCATGAGGGGAGCCAAAGGGGGAGGTTTGGAGTTTGGTAAGATATCAAAAGCCTCAATAATTTACTTTCTAGGGTCATAGTCTATATGTGCATTTTACATGTGTGCAAAGACATATGTACCAAATCATTACATCACTGAACAAGAAATAGCAAAATGAGGCTAAATATCAGTTGAAAACTACACAATCACACTTAAGTGGAATATAATGCAAGCATTTAAAATAAAAGAGTCAGCCCAATATGCTAACATGAACTATCCCACAATGGTGAAAACAGAATAAAACACACAAACAAAAGAAAACTTAAGATACATGGGTCAAGAATGCTGTCATTGTGGAGAAAAAAATGAATATACAAATTACTATGTCTACACATGCATTAGCATTGAATCTAGCATCTGCACAGACTATTTCTGGGAAGATTGGCTCTGTGGAGGGGAATTGTGGCCAGAGTAAGTAGGGAACCTACTTTTCACCAGATACCATTTTGTCATTTAAAGTTTTATACTAGTGAATGTATTACCTATGTATTTAAATGAATAATTTTTAAAGGTAGAAAAAACAACTTGGTAAGAGGGAAAACAAAACATAGAATCGACCCCCTTAATATCTCAGGTTAATAAATCAATCATCTTAAAATGTCATTTGAGTATTTTAGGTGTTTTCCTTTAGATGGCAGTAAGCGCTTTTTTTGTAATATCCAACTGACCAAACTTTAAGATCAAATCAGTAATAATGTTAGGACATCTTGGTTTTCCTTTTCATAATAAAATAGTGGTGCTTTGTTTATGGACAATTTGGTTCACAAACGGAAGTGTTTGGCAAAATTTTGTTTTTGTTTCCAAACTGCATCAGGCGACAAACACGACCACAGCTATCATTCCCTCAAGAGCACGAACGTGGCCATCTTTTCGAGAATCATGGAACAAGTTAAGTTTATGAACCGTGGTACCACTGTATGTCTTCAAATGTTAAGGATACATTTATAAAATGCATGGTGCATTATTTTGAATGGCACTTTGTACAGAGGAGGAGAATCCATTTATGCTGTGTGTACCACTTGTAGACCACCCAAAACACCCCGCTCTGCTCGGCGACGCCGGGCAGCCGCTCACCCACTCACCCTCCCACAGACGTGCCAGCCAGTGGATTATTTATTGTAGAAAGTGTATTCATTTGCTTTATAAAGAAAAATAAATTTGCAAAGGTACATTGATATGCATTTTTATACAGGCACATAACAACTCAACTTGGTTTGGGAGCAGAATGTGTGGTGTGGTTCTATAAATGACTCTGGCCTGTGTGTACTTTGATTTTGTACCTTGAGATCTTTTGTTTACAATGAAGGCCTTTCTGTAACATGTTTTAATTTAGAACTTTGGTAGCAATAGAACTTTGGATACATTTTTGTATGGTACATACGATGTATATAGAATTATTACTTTATTTTTATTCTTAAAAGGTAAAGCATTATGTTAGGGGATAAAAGTAGGGTGGGTTTCCAAATTTCCATTTTTTATATTAAAAATAAAGTCAGTATTTTGGGAAAAATGCATGGTGCAATCAAACAGTTATAAAACACCAATTATTTACAAAAATGTTAAGAATCATTATGTCTTGGTGGTAGAATAAACAGGTGAATTTGTTTTGCTTTTTGTGCTTCTCCAAATTTTCTACAGTGAATGTGGTATTTTTAAACATCTTGTTTATTTTCCAGTCCCAATCTTTGCCTTTGGAACTTTCTTAGGCACTGGATAATTGAAAAAGGACTTAAGTTTTATTGGCACCCAAGTACTTACAATACAACCAAGCCCTTTAACTTTTCTTTGTATGAATTCTTTATTTTTTATTAATATATGTTTGCAATATGTAATGAATACACTTATCATGGGGAGTTAGTACATGTACATATCTCATCTTAATCCTCTATTAATTTCTTAACTGTGTAGTGAAAGTGACAGAAACTTATGAAATTTACCATGAAACAAATAAAACTTATAATTCAGGCTTCTTCCTGCTATTTGCACCAATCCCTTTCTAAGCCTTATGTCTAATTCTGAATTCATGATTTTGTTTTCTTTTTCTTAGGGAGACTACAAATTATCCAGTTTCAGAATCCACCAAACCCAGACTCTCCATGCCAAAGCACTCCAACTCTTCGACATTTTAAAAAATATTCTTGGGTGAGGCAGTCTAATCCATGATTTGAGGCAATATTGTGGGGATACCTATAAGCTCCTTACTACCTAACCTCCCCAGACAGGGGACTGACCTCATACACTTTTGTATTCCCTGTTGCCTAGCACATGTCTGATACTCTTCAAGAGTTCAAAATCATTTGTAGAACTGTTGACTGAAAAATCCTATGGAGATGTAAAATCCTCCGCATTTCCTTATTCGTAGAGAATTTGAGAGCAAGTTCTTACAGAGCTATTGCTAGTGGCTGGCAGAAAGGTATTCCTGTCTCATATAAAGAGGTCACAGAAAAGTTCCCTCATTCCCAGAAGAGTTCTTGGGACAGGTGTGCAGATCCTGTCAAGTCACCACAATGGTACAGTGCAGGTTGGCCAGAGCTAGGCCAGGGATGGCGAACCTTTTAGAGCTCTCAATGATACAAACAGCCCGCTCTGGCACACATGCCATAGGTTCACCACCACTGCTAGGCTGAGGAAAAAGAATTCACCTCCTCTCTCGGAAAAGATGTACCAGCATATTTACCTGTGAGACTAAGGTGAAAACAAATATTATACATGATTTATAAATCCCTCTGTCAGAAATGCAAACGATCATGAAACACCAAATGAGAGCGAGAATTTCAAAAACCAGGCGCCACATGATGCAGCAATCCCACTCTGGCTATACACCAGGAAGAAATGAAAGCAGAGATTTAAACAGATATTTGCACACCCGTGTTCATAGCAGTGTTATTCACATTAGCCTAAAGGTGGAAGTAACCAAGTGTGCATGGACAGAAGAATTAAAGAACACAATATGGCATGTACAGACAATGGAATATTCAGTCTTTAAGAAGAAGACATTCTGACATATGCTACAAGAATCTTACAGACATTGTGCTAAGTGAAATAAGCCAGTCATAATACAATAAATACTATAATATTCCACATATACAAAGTTTCTAGAGTAGGGAGATTCATATAGATAGTGGAATGGCAGTTGTCAGAAGCTAGGTGGAGGAGGGATGTAGAAGATACAGTTTGAAGGGTACCAACTTTAAATATTTTTGTTTTGTTTTGTTTTTTGTTTTTTTGGTACCGAGGATTGAACTCAGGTCCCTGCAATTGCACAGCAGGCAGTGAAACCACTAAGCTAAATCCCTGGCCCCCAACTTTAAATATTACAAAGCAGAAAGAATTCTAGAGATGGGTAGTGGTGATGACTGTACAACAATGTTAATATAATGTCACTGAGCTCTACACTTAAAATGGTTAACATGGTAAATTTTGTGTTACATGTATTTAATTGCAATTTTAAAAAAACACCAAAGGAAGACTATCTAGGCAAGCCTGTAATCCCAGCACTCTTGGAGGATAAGGCAGGAGGATTGTAAATTTGAAGCCAACCTGGGCAATTTAGTGAGACCTCGACTCAAAATTAAAAAGGGCTGGGGATGTAGCACAGGGTGAAGGCCATGAGTTCAATCCCCAATACTGAAAAAAGAGAGAGGGGGGAGAGAGAGAGAAAGAGAGAGAGAGAGAAGACTATACAGATGGAACCAGGAAGTAATTAATATTTTCCTATATTTTGCCAATATCTTACCAAAAAGAGATTGGAGGAACTGTTCTATAATGTAAATGTAAATTATTTCCCAGTGTTAGTGATTGCTAACATTTAATAAGATCATTACTATATGTTAGGGACTGTGGTAAAGGATTTATGTATATTATCTTAATTTTGAAAATAATCTTATAGATATTATTATTATGGTCACTTTAAGGTTCATAAAATTCAGAAAGTTTAAAATATTGGCCCAAGTTTCATGAGTGATAACCAGATTTGACTTCAGATTTACTAACCGTTAAAAACATTGCTCATTCAGTTTGAGTTCCATTTTGTACACTAAACATTTTGTAGGTATTTTTCATGTCTTAAACATTTCTTTAAGGAATTTCTCCCCCCCCCTTTAAGGAATTTCTAAAGATAGAAATCTGACTTAGGTGAATCTAAATGACATTTATGGGCTGAGAGTATAGCTCAGTAGTAGAAAATGTGCTTAGCATGAGCAAGATTCTGAGTTTGATCCTCGGAAGAAAAAAAAAAAGACATTTATGTGACCAAAGGACAAGAATTGGGCAACAATTCTTACAAAACTGCCCAAAACAATGTCACAGGCCCTCATATTTACCCGTGGAATTAGGGTAAACAAGTCCCAAGGGAAAGAGACTAGGAAAGCTCTAGTAACAACAACCAAATCTTCCTTTTTAGGTACAAATAATTTGTGTCACTTTTAAATGTCTTTATTTCCACTTATACATAGTAATTCTTGACATTGTTCAGCATTATTTTAAAACAATTATAAACTGGGAAAAACACTGAAACCAACCCAAAAAGTCCAGAGATTCAAAAAAAACAAAAACAAAAGAAATCCAGAGATTTATTGAAAATTTACAGGAATCCATCTTCCTCTAAAGGAGTAGCTGGGTGCTTTATTGTGTTTGCTTTTTAAGTGCACATGCATGTGTGTGTACACACACACAACAGTGGTGAAGCACATGCATTTAAGTGTCAGCAAAGATTCTTTAAAGAAAATGAAATAATAACAGCAAATAGAAAACAAAGAGAAGCCACAGCACACAAAAAGCTTTGAGAAATTTCTGAAAGATTCAAAATGGATAGGTAAATGAACAAGTACAGAAGAAACTGCAGGCCAGCACACAAGAAATGAGCATGTGTCTTCCCAGGGGAGCCCAGAAAGGCTCCACATTCAGTCAACAATTTGATGATGGGCTGTGGGGCAATTATCAGTGGCCTCATTACAGAACTGGATTCAATGCCCTGGGACAGCTGGGCCCCTTTCCTAAGACTTGTGTAAACAGAACTTGGCAGCTGAGACTTCTGCCCTCCACCTAAAAAAGCCAAGGCACTGCCCTTTGGAAAGCAAGCAATCAGTCCAGAAAAGATTCCTAATGAGGGTCTTGTGACCTAAGAGGAGATGCTGAAGAAACTCTGAATCTCTAATAGTAAGCTCAGAGGTAAAACAATTCAACAAATTCAGAATGCATCTTCTCCTTCACCTGTGATCCTCAGGGTTCCTAACCTGCTTGCCTGCTCTTTTTTTATTTGTTTTGTTTTGTTTTTTGGTACGAGGGATCGAACTCGGGTCCTTGCGCTTGCGCAGCAGGCAACGAAACCACTAAGCTAAATCCCCAGCCCTCTTTTTTTATTTGTAATTGACATATAATAATTGTAAAAGCTGGATGTGGTTACATATGCCTATAATCTTAGCACTCTGGGAAGCTGAGGCAGGAGGATTGAAAATTTGAACCCAGCTTGGGCAATTTAATGATTTAGTGAGACTCTATCTCAAAATAAAATAAAAAAGGTCTGGGGATACAGCTCAGTGCAAGGACCCTGGGCTTAGTCCCAAGTACTGGAAAATAATAATAGCACATATTTATGTGGAACAGTGAAATAAATCAATATATGTAAATAGTGTGTAACTAACAAACCAGGATTATTAGAATTTCCATCTCTTTACCATTTATGTTTGGGACTTTTGAACACCTCATTCTTAGTTATTCATAAAATATATAATGAGGTATATATTGCATAACATATTATAATAACAATTGGACTGGGTACACATTACTCAATCTCCCTCTCTGTCCCTCCTCTTCCTAGCCTGTAGTAATCACTATGCTTTCCTCCCCTTTGAGATAAAGTTTTTGCTCATAGGAAATTCTTTAGGGAAACCTTGTCACAAGTCCCACTGAATTTGTACAGTTGTTCTATTTAAGAGAAAAGCTTCCTGAAGAAACAGACCTAAACAACTGCAGAGGAAACCCACAAAGATATTTACACTAAAGCAAGCTGCCTGTTTAGTTTTTAATTCATTCATAGGAATGGACAACAGGGAAATTAGACTGTTGAGAAAAATACAAAAGTGAAAGCTTCACACAAATAAAACAATTTGACCTAAAGGAAAACAGACAATCCATACAGAGGAAGAGAATTACTAAAAAAAAAAGAAAAAAAGAAAAAAAAGAATTAACACACAAATCAATCACATTCCCAACACGCATGTTAGCCCATTAGGAAATGAATATTTAAAACAACATGGGGGTCAGGGATTTAGCTCAGTGGTTCTGCCACCTGCCTCAAAAGTGCAAGGTCCGGAGTTCGATCCCCGGTACCAAAACAAACAAACAAACAAACAAAAAACCATGGGCTGGGGATGTAGCTCAGTGGTAGAGCACTTTCCTAGCATATAGGAGCCCCTAGGTTCAATCCCCAGTACTACCCTCTCCTCCTAAAACAATAAACAGTGGAAAAATGTATTTAGGATTATCAGAGGACTTTATAACTTATTACATTCTTAAGACAATTACAGTTTGCTATGAAAAGTAGCAGTGGGAAAATGCAGAAGAATTCTTAGAAATTAAAAGTAAAAAGATCAAAGGAATTGTTAACTAACAGTATAGACATGTATGAAAATCTATTTGGTAACCTGGAAGATAAAGCAAAATGATAGAAAACAGTACAGAAAATAAAGACAAATTGAAATTAATTCTAGGAAATCTAATATTACAAAAATGTCATATTAGAAGGTATAAGGAACTATGGAGAAAAAATAACCCAGAAATAATGAAATAAAATTTCCAATGCTAAAGTGCTTTTAGACTAGAAAATCCCACCAATTACTAAGCAGAGGAAGGAAATACCCACACCCACATCCACACCAACACCCACACCCACACAAGCACACACACACACACACAAGGACATATTGGTGAAATTTTAAAACTTTAAAGAACAAGAAGAAAATCTTACCAGATTAAATAACAGAGAGAAAATAATAATTATATTGTCATTCAATTTCCTTTAAGCAATTCTAATCACTAGAAGAGAATTCATTATTAACAAATATATTGAGAGTGTATGGTGTGCTGGATTTGTCCTATGTCTTTGGAGTAAATCAATGAATTAAACATAAAAAATTTTAAAATAAATTTATTTTATTTTATCCCCCCTCAAACTCCCTCCCCTCCCTATGTACAAAACCTTTGTTTCCATTTTTCCTTCTATTTTCACTTTTTTCTTGTCCCTTCCTTTCTCCCTCCCTCCCTCCTCCCTTGTTCCCCTTCCCATTTGGACACTTTCTTCCCATTTCCCAACATCCATTATACATCTCAGTCCAGAGAAACAATGTGGTATTTAAACAAAAACACACAAAAATTTTGACTTCATAACTCTTACATTCTATGGTAGAATGTTTTCAAAATTCTGAAAAAATAATGGATATTATAATTGAGCCTGGTCAAACCAATAGTTAAACATGAGGGGGAAATGAAGGCATTATTTAAAGTACTAAAATTCAGAAAGATTGTAACTAATACAAAAGAAAGATCAGAGAAGTATTTTGACAAATTCAAGGCAATCCAAGAAAACAAACAAGAAACACTGCCATCTGAGTATTCTCGGAGGAACTATAGATATCCAGAAAAGGGGGGGAAATAAACACAGGAAGGAAGGAAGGAGGGAAAAAGGAGAAGGAAGGAAGGATACTAGACTTTAAAGCTTAGAAGAATCTCTTTTGAGGTGCAAAATTTGAATTCAATATAATTACATTTTCTTTCAAATGGTTTTTTTCATAATACTCAGTTGATAATTACAGTTGACAGTTGTAGAAGACCCATGTGCCCAGCACTGTGATCAGTGCTTTATGTGAATTATCATTTTAATCGTCAGAAGACTTCATTATAATTATGTTGCAGAATATAAATACTAAAATCATGAATGTGCAGGTAAACACACACATTCTGTACATGTAACTGAGAAGTGGACCCTCTTATAAGTGGGAATAAAAATCTTTCATCTAGATAAATAAGTACAGAAATAGAAGTTGTAGTATTAAAGTAATAAACAATAATTTTAAATAAAATATTTAATTAAAAATATAATAATCTAACACAAATGGAAGATAAAAGGGAACAGGGAATTTGAGAGGAAGTTCAAATACAAGAAATTTCTCATCTTCATACATGGAAGTCAGTAGATACTTTTTAAAGTTGATAAATAGGAAAATAGAGCTATAAATATATTATTTTAAATTACAATGATAACTGTTACATAATTTAACAATAGCAGCAGCTAACAGCACATGTTTATGAAGATTAAACCAAGGCTGAAATGGGAAGAAAAAGATTCATTTTATACCTTTCTGTACTGATAAGTCTTTATACACATATATAGTTTTTATAATAATAAATGTCAGGGCTGGGGATGTAGCTCAGTGGCGCAGCACCTGCCTGGTAAGCACCAGGCCCTGAGTTCGATTCCTGGTACAAAAAAAAACCCAGAACAATAATAAATGTCGGTAATAATAAATATTTGTAAGTACACGACATTATATATATATATATTTTGTGTGTGTGTGTGGTATCAGGGATTGAACTCAGGACCTTGTCCTTATGAGGCAGGCACAGTGGCACTGAGCTAAATCCCTGGTCCGACATTATATATTTTAAATAAATAATTCATGAAAACATGTCAAATGATCTTTCCCACAACATACCAATAATATTTAAAACACTACACATAATTGAAAGCTGGGTTGCTTAGTCATAGCTGATAATAATCCTGAAGAATACTGCCAAAGGCTCACAGGTTTTAGGGAATATGTCTTTGACCATATATACGTGTATAGACTTATTAGTACAGAAAGGTATAAAATGAATCTTTTTCTTCCCATTCCAGCCTTGGTTTAATCTTTATAAACATGCGCTGTACTAATGTACTAACGTACTAATTATTCTGTCTTTCTAAATCCAAAAGACAAAGTAAAAATTTCCTCTCTAGATCTTCTGGTTTTGAGTTTGGAGAAAGTTGCAAATATAGCGTATCCTAACCCTTTGACTTTTACAGATGACTCAAAACTGTTCAACTGAACACTTGGAACATCTCAGCAAAGGAATTTATCACTGAGGATTACTCATCTGTCAAACCCTAATACAGTGTAGTTCTGTACTAGGTGACCTTCTTTAGCAGGTAATATTTATTGAGCCTGGGAATGCTGCAACTCAGGAAAGACTGCCGGTCAGAAAGCCTTTCTGTCTCAGCTGTCTCCAGCCAGCAGAGTGACCCAAGGCCACCTGCTTAATCTTTAGTTCGCCCATGTGAAGAATACGGATAAAATAACTCTCCTCATAACTTCATATTGTCTTCATGAGGGTCAGAAAGGATAAATCAAATGAGAGTCCTTTGAAACACTACAAAGTACTATGAGATTACATTGTAGTATTATTTCTATCACAGATTTCAAAGTTGGAAAAAATTTAGAAACCATCTGGGCCAAATTTCTTCAATTCATCATTTTTTCCCAGTCCATTACTTGCTCAGAGACACCTCATACATTATTATCAGTCTCACAATAGAAATTAAAATCATATCCACTCCTAAAATTTCAAGGACTCATAGACAACTAAGGCTGCAGGATTTTGCCAATCATCTCATCTCAGCCCCTTATTTTAGGCATGAAGCAACAGCAGCCCAAAGAGGATGACTGGCCTAAGATAAATCCAGGACAATGAACTCTGAATTTGGATAGGAACCTTGATTCCCACACAAGCCTTCCCTCTATGACTGCTGAAACCAGAAAAGAAGGCCATTTGTGGATAAGCAAGCATGCTAACAATATGTGCTGCACTGATAAAATTATACTAGTTATTCTCATGATTTTTGTAATGTTCAAAAGACTTTATCTCCTCAATAAACAATTATATGGGCCAGGGATGTAGCTCAGTAGCGCTGCGTCTGCCTGGCAAGCACAAAGTCCTGAGTTTGATCCTCAGTACCAAAAGAAAAATAAAAAGCAATTATACAAGATAAACAAAATAACAATAATGTAAACATAAAAGGAACACTCTTTTAAATAAACAAGAAAGTAATAATGCTTGAAAAATAATATAAGCACACTCCAATCTGTTCTCCTAAGATTGCATCAGAGTAATTAGGTACTTAGTCAAATTAATCACCAATATTGTAGTAAAACTTGATATCACTTAGAGCCCTTAATACAAACCCTTGGAAGAGAAGCAGAAGAGGTTATGAACACTGAGTTTAAAATCAAAGAGATGTAGGTTCAAATTCCAGTTGTGCTGGCAGGCACAGCCTGTAATTCCAGCAGTTAGGAGGCTGAGACAGGTGGATTGCTGTGAGTTTGAGTCCAGCCTTGGGCTATGTAATGAGTTCAAGGCCACCCTGAACTACAAAGCAAGACTTTGTCTAAAAAAAACCTTCCAGCTGTGCCATTTACTAGATATGTAAATTTTTTCATGTATTTTATCTCTTTAAACCTCAATTTCCTCATCTGTATTATGGGAATAGTAATAATAATTATTTCATAGGGTCATAGTGAAGATTAAGAAGTAATTCACATAATTATGTAAATGGGACCACTTACTGTGATCACTTGATATTTTTATAGATGGAGAAACTGGAACCCATAGCAAGTATTTGCTTAAGAGTGTTCAGCTCCTAAGTGGTGAAGCCAAAGTGAAATCCAAGTCTTTCGTCTCTGCTCTTTACCAACCTCCCTGCTCAACCCTTCATTAGTTCATCTTCACTTTAAAAATCCTCCCCTAGGGGTTACAGCTCAGTGGTAGAACATTTGCCTAGCCTGTGCAAGGACCTGTGTTCAAGAGATAAGTGGTATCTTTAGAAAAGACTAAAATGATTTAAAAAAAAAAATCTTCCCCCCAACAAACTGCCAGCTTTATGAGAAGCTCTAGCTCAGTGGTGGTGAACCTATGGCACATGTTTCACAGCAGGCTGTCTGTTTTCATTGAATGCTCTAAGAGGTTGGCCATCACTACTCTAGCGCTTTCCACAACCAAAAGAGAGATTTTCTTCCTAAGTAGAACAGCTCTTTCAGCCAATCTCAGATGATACGCCCTCTAAAAGCCTGTCTTTTTTATCCTGCCAAATGTAGTCACCTGTCTCTTATGTTCACAGATCCCATGTGCTGGGTCTGTGCTGAAGGGTGGTGGTCAGTCTGTGTCACACAACTCTCTATTGTGTTCTTAACCCTCCTTGCTGTCCCTGCCCAGCCCATGTCCCACGAGGAAGTACAAGCCTTTATTCCTGACCCTCCATCCTCAACCCCAGCTGAAGCTTTCCTTGCCTGGTCTGGGAAGGCCTTCATTCTTCCTCATCCTGGGATTTGAGTACCAGCCTCTGAGCATTGTTGATTTTTCTCTAAGGAGCCTCATAAAAATTTGACTTATCCTAGAGGTTAGGAAACCCTGTCCTTTTTATTTTTGAAACCCTCAGAGCTGACACTTCATTATCACTCTATAAATGTTTGCTGGGGGAAAAAAAAAAAGGTTGAAAGGAAAGAAAGGAGGAAGCAAGGAAGGGAGGGAAGGAAAAAGGAAGAAACAAAAGAGGGATTAATGATTTTACTTAGCATTTTAGATTTCCTGAAACAGATATAACATAACAATAAGGTTAGTTCATTAGCTCCAAAAGCATCTGAACAATATTGATACATTTATCTATTCATCTGCTTATCTATATCTGAAAGTATTGATCACAGAAACCCCACTTTAATTTTAGTCTCAGAAACCACGTTTAAATTTTAGATGTGTATGTGAGAGAGACAGACAGAAAAGGCAGGCAGACAGACTGACAGAGGCTTGGACCATGAAAGTTGAATTGCAGACATGAATAAAATCCAATCTTGGGATATGAAAACTGTGCTGGTTAGTTTTATGTGTCTAGTCAGCTGTAGGAATGCCCGAATAGCTGATGAAACACTATTCCTGAGTGTATCTGTGAGGGAGTTTCTAGACGAGATCAGCATTTGAATCAGAGCTGAGTAGGGAAATCACTCTTTAAGCAATGTGTGTGGGCATCATCCAATCCCTTCAGGGCCCACATAGACCAAAAAGGCAGAAAAGGATGGATTTGCACTCTGTGCTTGAGCTGAGATATCCATCTTCTGCTGCCCTGGGGCAGCAGGTTCTCAAGCCTTCAGACTCAGCCTGGAATTATTCCACTAAGTTTCCTGGCTCTGCAGCTTGTGGATAGTATATTACTGCACTTCTCAGCCTCCATAATCACATAAGCCAATAATAAATCTCTTACATATAACTATATAGTAATCCCTTGGTGTCCATGGGGGGATTGATTCCAAGATCACCTTGAACACCAAAATCCAAGGATGTTCAAGTTCCTTCAATAAAATGGCATAGTATTTGCATAGAACCTCTGCACATCTTTCTGTATGCTTTAAACCATCTCTAGATTATTCATAACACCTAATGCAATGCAAAGAGTCATTATATTGCATTACTTAAGAAATAATGTCAAGGAAAAATCTTCACATGTTTAGTATAGACACGATTTTTTTCAAATATTTTCCATGTTCTCTTAGTTAAATCTGCAGATATGGAACCTATGGATACAGAAGGCCAACTGTATATCCAATTGGTTCTATTTCTCTAGATAATCATAACTAATACAGAGATTAAAAGTCCTAAATTATTTTGAACAGCTAAGCCTGTAAGCTACTGTGTGACCCTGGGTAAATCACTCTCAAGATTGTTAAAATGGAAAAAATACTAAAGGTTGTCACTTTTATAAAGTTTTCAAGGACAATAATTATAATGTATTTTAAATAGTCAAGATTTTGTGCGTGTGTATGTGAGACAGGGTCTTTCTATGTAGTTCAAGCTGGCCTTGAACTTCACTATGTAGCCCAGGCTGGCCTTATAACTTGAAGTGGTCTTCCTGCCTCAGCCTCCTGAGTGCTGAGATTATAGTCACCATGCCCTGCCAATAGCCAATTTCTTAAAAAGAATAAAAGTGTTTATTATACCATCTAAATTTTCACAATCTTTGAAGTCCAGATTATCACTTGAATCTTTCCTATTTGTACCTTCTTCCTTGCCTCAAGTAATATCTCTAGCATTAATAACTTTTGGCCATACAGTCATTTGTACCCATTAATTCTATTGCTGAAATGACTTTTGAATCTGTTCTTTGCCTGTCTGTTCCCACTGAAACTCCTGCTCTTTTAAAAATTCTCACATAGGTGCAAAAGCCTCCTAACATTTATGCTTTTCTCTTCAGCTGATCATTCTCTATTAAGTCTGCTACATTCTAGGACACTAAAAAAAATTTAGACTGCTTATGCCATTTATCTATGAGAATACTGAAAAGTTCAGTTTGGGGCCAGCTGTGGTAGTGCACACCTATAATCCCAGCATTCAGGAAGGCAGGAGATTTGCCAGTTCAAGGCCAGTCTGGGCTACACAGTGAGTTCAAGGCCAGTCTGAACTGCTGAGACCCTGTCTCAAAAAGGAAAAGCTCAGTTTTTGGCTGCAGCTATCTTGGCTATATTCAATGTTCTCTGGTCTCCAATCCCTTCGCTTTCTGTTCCAACTCCTGATAGTAGCTGCAGATTCTTCTTGCCTTGAATACCTGTTTAGACATGAATCTCTATCACTGTCTGCATTTTCTCTCTGATATAACATCATTCTTATTCACACACTTCTCCTATGTACAACTGTATATAAAAAGTCAGGGCAGGGGATTTAGCTCAGTGACACTGCCCCTGCCTTGAAAGTGCAAGGTCCTGAGTTTGAACCCCTGTACCAAAAAAAAACCACTATTATTAAAAAAAAAGACGAGAAGGCACTAGGGTAGAACTCTTACCTAGCACATGTGAGGCCCTGGATTTGATTCTCAGCACACCAAAAAAAAGTGTTTTTATTACTCCATTCTGGCCATATTTGTTTTGTTGTAGCCCACTATTTCACCCAACATGAGGAGATCTAACAAAACCTGTCATTAGAGTATTGGTTTCAAAACTTCAATTATAATATGGTAGTCTCTGATTTATTCCAGGGCCAGCAACAAAATTTCAGTATGTTTATTCAAGATTTTGAACTTGTTTGGGTATGAAGCACAAAGGATCTTTGGTAACAGAAAGATGTGATAGGAAAACAGGACCAATCTTTGAGAATATCTGCCACTGGTGTGGAAGGTAGACTGGAAGTAAGTGACCAAATTGCAAAGACAGGCCCTGGAAAAGGTCATTTGCTAAGTAAAGGACAGAAAATTCAATAGTCTAAACTCACCAATGCAGAAGTTGCTGGTACTGCTATGGACAAAGAGGGGGAGTGATAAGATGGACTACCAGGAAATTACACTCTTCAAGTTTCTACCTTTGAAAGCATGCAAATAGACTTGGGAGTGTAGCTCAGTAGTAGACCATTTACCTAGTATGTGTAAGATACTGAGTTTAATCCCCAGCACACCTCCCCCAAATAAAGGGAATACATATAAATCTTTTTTATACCTCCCTTCATCCCTTCAATACATAGGCCATCAGCTAAATGGCAGGCATAGTATTAGTTACTGGGTACATAGCAGAAAATAAAACAGGCTTTGTGAACTCAGCAAGTTTTGTTAAATAACTTGGCATGCACCATTCCTTTTTATTGTCTTGTCAATATTGGAGTAGTATTTATTTATTTATTTATTTATTTATTTATTTATTTATTTTGAGACAGAATCTCACCATGTAGTTCAGGCTGACCTTGAATTCACTATGTAGTACAGGCTGGCCAAAAACTCACAGGTATCCTCTTGTCTCAGCCTTCCAAGTGCTGGGATTACAGGTGCCCACCACCAGGCCTAGCTTGGAATAGATTTTAGACCAGCATATAAGGCCTCTAGCCAATACAGTTATGTAAACAATTCTTAGATATGCCATGAATATGTGGCCAAGAAACATTATAGCCTGTCTTCCTGTTCAGCAATAATGACACTTTTTCAATAAATTACATCCTTCAAAGGCAAATTGTGCACATTGAAAATTTCTGGGTGCTGTAAATTTTCTAAGCAGTTTTTTCAAATAACCATCCCTTTATACTCATTACAAAAAAAAAAGTCATAATGTGAGATCTTGGAGAGTTAATCACCACAACAAAGTTTCCAGAAATATACCCATAGATTTATGCTAACTGTCAAGAGTCTTTGGTAATCCAAAATGAAGTGATTACATTTTGTTGAACTTGCTTCTCACAGTAGGATTGGTAATAAAAATATCTCTAGAAAAGAAACTAGTTCTTATCACTATGAGTCAGTGTCCATCAAAGTGAAACACTTATATAAATAAAGTGGCATGTCATATTCTTGGCTTGGAAGACATGCATTGTTAATATGTCAGTTTTCCCTAAAACTAACCAAAAATTTATCACAGCCCAGTAAAAATTTTTTTGGAACTTAGCAAAATATTTAGTTTGTCTGGAAAAATAAAAATATTTAAAAATAGCCAAGAAGATCCTAATATCAAAGCGTATTAGGGAAGACTTTGCCAGTTAAACTGCAGTACTTACTGCTCATATACTGCTGCAAGAATACAGATAATCAATAAAACAAGATATTGACTAGAAAAGTCGATCCAAATATAAATAAGACCAGATTATATAATAAAATGGTGATATTAAATGTGTTATTGAGACAACTGGTTAGTCATTTGCAAAAAAGATAAATTCAGATCCTGTTATGGCTTATATATGGATGTCCCTCCAAAGCAGTGATGGCAAACCTACAGCATGTTATCACTGAAAGCTCTAAATAAGTTTTGCCATCACTACCCCAAAGCCACATGTAGTCACAGGTGAAGAGTTTCCAATGCGACTGGATTAGGTTGTGTGAATGTGGATTAAGGGTGTGATGCTGGGATTAAGAGTATGGATAATGCAAGCCCCACCCTAGATATGGGTAGCACCAATTAATAGGCTGGTAGCCTGGATGGAATATAAAGGGACAGAAAGAACGCAGGCCTCCTGATGCTGCTGCCACTGCCTCCTCCCTGCCCTGCCATGGACACCTCTGTCCTGCCTTGGAACCAGCCGACTATGGACTGAAACGTCTACAAACTGAGCTAAAATAAACCTCTTCTCCTTTAACTTGTGGATGTCAGTTATTTTGCCTCTGCCAAAGGAAAGTAACTAAGACAGATTTCTACCTTGAACTTCCAGATGGAATAAAGATTTAAATTTTTAAAAATATCATAAATCTCTAAAAGCTTTTAGATGAATATTTTTAAGACTTTCAAAGTGAAAGAGGACTTGAAGCCTGACACTTGGCCGTCCAGGCAACAGATGTCCCACTTCCAAGGGAAAGTGTCCCACTGTCAGCTGTTTTGATATGACAGAGTACCCTGCCTCCTACTTAGATCCATCACCCCGACTCCTGACCACACATATGGCTCTCTGGGGAACTCTGCTGTAACTTTCTGATTAAAGAGCAAATGTTCAATACTGGTTTTCAGACAGCTCTTCCCAATATATAGACACTAGCAAGTTCTACCCACTTAGGGGAGCCCTTGAAGGACAATTGAGATGGAAAACCTTCTCATTGTTTACCTTGCATCTCATTGTTTACCTTCCTGGAAGAAGAAACAACTTTAGGATTTAGAATCCAAGGGGTAAAGGTATCAGTCAAGGCATACATTAAATATTCCAATGAATTGGGGCCAGGGATTTAGCTCAGTGGTTCCGCCGCCTGCCTCGAAAGCGCAAGGTCCTGAGTTCGATCCCTGGTACCAAAAAAAAATATTCCAATGAATTGGAAAATGAAACTCCTACTTTGCCATTTCTTGGCAAACAGGAAAGAAAGCTCAAGCATAGGCTGGGTGATTAATTCTGACTATAAAGAGAGAATAAAGTACTGCAGCAAAGTAGGGCCAGAGAGGTGATGCCCCTCCTTCCCCCACTGCATCTCATACTCATGACAGGGTCCATTCAGGTAAGTAGAACATGCTAGTAACACAACACAGGCAGGACCACTCAGACTCAGATCCCTTGGAAATGAAAGTTTGGGTCATTCCAACAAGAAGACCAATCAGTGAAAGAACAAATTGGGAGCAAGGAATCTTTTTTGTTGTTACAAAAATAGTACCCATGTATTTTGACTTGTGAATCCCAGACTGGAATCAGGAAGCAGACTGGCTAATTTTAACTTGTCAATATATCCCCATTTTAAGCATAAAATCTGTTCACATTTCAGAGAAGATAGATCATCTTGCCTGCTAATAGTCCCGCAGAGGAAGTTTATATCATCTCCTTTTTTTTTTTATTTTGTTCTCTCTTCAGCCTCCCTCATCCTCAACCTCCTGTCCCTGTGAGTTCTCTCTCTGAGGTTTTCTGCTGTAGGATACCTCACTACTCATTACCTCTCAGTTTACCAAGCGTTTCCTTCCTGCATCAACTTGTACTACCTGGAGCCCTCCCTCCCTAACCCCTTCTATGGCTGGTCACCTGCTGCCAACTGACATTCAGCTGTCTTCTCTGAGGCTTCATCAGTAAACCTCCCATAGCTGACTCCCTCCTTACCGCTTTCAGAGTACAGCCAGTTCTCCGTATCCACA
The DNA here is from genome assembly GCF_000247695.1 of Heterocephalus glaber. Next base: position 5,354,061 of record NW_004624784.1, on the reverse strand, counting down.
CATTCAACCAATCACAGATTGAAAATATTTTAATTCCATCTGTATTGAACATGTACACAAATTTTATCATTTTTATTCCCTAAATAACATAACAATGATTTACATAACATTTACATTGCATTAGGTATTATAAGTAATCTAGAGATAATTTAAATTATATGGGAGATGTATTCATTATATGCAAATATTACATCATTTTATATAAGTAACTTGAGCATTCATGGGTTTTGATTTTAGAATCAGATACAGAAAAACAATTTTACCTATAATATTTTATAGGCATTATGAATTTACGCATTTGTCTCCACTTCACAGACTTATCTTTAAAATTCCAGAGCTTAGCTCATATGAGGTGCTCAGTGATACTTGTGGGCTAAACTAATGCATCACCAGTGTTACAGGCAGCAGTAAGGTTGAGAATGAAGAGACTCCTGGCCACAAGCTAGGTGGAACAAATATTCCTCTAGGTTTATTCCCCCTACAAAGCTAAAGCTTATATCCACAAATACTCGGAGTTAGAGCTAATTCTGTACTCTGGACCATGTAAAAAACAACCACTTTTTAGATTCAATATTTAAGAAGGAAAGGTCAGATCAGCTTCCAGGCCTGTGTGTACAAATAGATCAGAATAACAACCAAATTAGACCTTTTCTACCCTTGGCCTTGGTCAAAGTGACTCTCCCTTTCCTGTTCAAAGGGTGAGAGGAAGATACATAAGCATACAATAAGCAGTCTTTAGTGCATTTTGCAGGAATCACAGCTACAGTGGTAATTAGGGCTTGGAGGAATTCAATACTATTTCTATATTTCAACATTTCCATTTTTGTTACAAACTTCAGTCACTCACAATCCAAATTCTGCTTCCTTCCCTAACATCTTTCCCTAGGTTTTATAATTTGTTTGGTAAATACGCTGTCTATTAATAGTCTGTAAAATTTTGGAAATTTTTTCATTTCCCTTCTTTTTTCTCAGATGCTTTTTGTCAAGCGGTCCATTTTTGTCCATCATCGTTATTAGGGATGTATTTAACACAAAAGGAGTGTTGTGACAATACAAGCAAGATTGCTGAGGGCTCAGAGCCCTAGGAAATGAAAGTTTGAGTCACTCCAACAAGAACATGACTAGCTAAAGAACAAGCTCCCATTTCAAATAGTCCCTAATTCCTCCTGCATATATTTCAGTCGTCTTTGCACCTTGCTAGCCTAATTTTAATTATGATTCCACTAGGCACAGGGCTGTCCACTTCTAGGGTTTTGTTCTGTATAGTACTGATTGAGGCAGATTTTCAATCCACATACTCAGAGCAACTTAGGTACCACTGGAAAGCTACATTAAAGCTTTTGGGTTAATAGAAGCTATTTTATGCATTAAAGCAGTAATTTATCCAATGTTCTTTAGTGGTATGAGAAAACAATACAGTTTTTCATGCATGGTGTTTGATTTGATTCCAAGAAAGGAAAAGCCTGAGATAATGTAAACAAATAGGTAATCTTAGACCTTACCTTTCCTAAAATCAATACGAATTGCCTAAGGAAATGAACAGGCACAGAAAATACACTCAGAAATACAGATCTGGCACTCTAAACACAAAAATGCTTCATTTTCCTCTCTCAAGAAAATAACCTATAGGGAAGTTCTATTTCCATCTCATCTCTTCACTCAAAATTAATAATTTTCACATGCAGTAATAGTTACGCATTTATTTCTAAATCTCAGATTACCAAATATTAGACATCTCATATATATTTACATTGTAGTCTTGAAACACATTCACCATTGAAGCTCAGAAAATCAATATTCAGCAACATAAAAGTATAGTCATTTTTCATTCTCATAAAGTCATCCCTAAATCCTCACTCTATAACCTCGAGGGAAATCTTCACAATCATAATTAATCTGAACAGAGTGAAATAGTCCACAAATATCTATTGGCACTGGGCCAATGAGATAAAATGGTAACTAAAAGATACATCAACTTTACATTCATGAAATTACAACAGACCTGAAAAGATTGATATAAATAGATCTTCATATAATAAAAGCCTAACCAAAACTGAGAGTTTGGTCTCAGCAATGTACTGAGTTTATTCAACTCAAGATCATTGCAAACTTTCATATGACTGAATCCAACAGCCAGTTCTTAGTCAATCTTAGCCTCTCAAAACACTGATACGGTTTATCGCACCCTCCTTTTCTAAGCATTTCATCTACTGACTTCAAATTCTGTGATCTTTAAGTACATATGACTCCTAAATCCATATTTTCAGCTCAACCATTCTTCTAAATTTGTCACTTCTTCATTTATCTCCCTCCTCAATATCTAGTCTCAGAGTTAATAACACCTCAAACTAAACATACCACAAACTAAATGCTGAGTTCCCTTCTCTACTCCTCACAAATCTAAACAGGATCTGTATTAATTTAGTCAGTCAGGCCAAAAATCTCAAAATTAACCATTACTTTTCATATACCACACTCAACTTAGCAGGAAGTCCTGTTTAATTTACTTTGAAGCTACATCACAATTTTCTCATTTCCCATTACCTTCATCACTTCTCTCTCAATTCAAGAAATCATTGTTTACTATCTGGATCTTTCCACTACATTCTCAACTGATCATTCTGATTCCACACTTCTGTTTTCTCTATATAAGAGAGAGCTTCATAAGTCAGGTCATATTATTTCCTTCTTTATTTATATCTTTCTAGTGACTTTCTATTGCACTTAGAACAAAATCTTTATTGTGGCATTCAAGTCTTTACATGATCTGATCCTTGTCTGCTTCTCAGTTCACTTTCTCTCCTATTCTCCTGACCATTCTTTGAGTTTTCTCTGTATATTCCCAGTTTGGGACATTGCCATGTTTTTTGGATTTTGGGGGGGGTTTTTTGGTACCAGGGATCAAACTCAGGTTCTTGCACTTGCGCAGCAGGCGGTGAAACCACTGAGCTAAATCCCGGACCCTAACATTGCCATGCTTGTTTCTCTGCCTATAATGGTATTCAGCTAGACATTATTCTGGTGGATTAACTAATGGTCAACCTGGAAAGCCCAGCTAAACTGAATCAGCATGGTTTGGGTATGGAAGACCCACCTGAGGATTGTTGCCAATAGCATAAAAAGAGAACTGAAGGGGAAGACCACGGGCTGTTGATTTTCTAGAAGCTATCTGTGTTTGGTTTTCCTGATGGGAACTTGGCTATTCTCATCAGAGGAGGAGCTCAGGTCCTCACTGTCACTGGGAATGGTTGCTGTTCTCATTGAGGGAGCTCCGATCTTCACCATGAGCATCACTTCCTGGCTCCAATGCAGATACCTCAGTCTAGTGGCACAAATCCTTCACCCCACTGACACAGGCTTTCTGGCTTCCACCCCTGGCCTTTGGGCCTTCCGCATACAGATCCTCCATACTGACAAACATGAAACATTGCCATGGGCTCTAAGCCACTGGCTGGACTCATGGAGGACATTGTCTTGGCTCTAGGCCTTCAGCTGGACTTGTGTGGGACATTGCAGTGGGATCCAGGCCCTTGGCTGGATTTTTTGAGTCTCTAGTGTGTGGTTATATCTCTTGCACTCCTCTGGATTTGACTTTTTGGGCGACTATTATAAAATAATCCTATAAATTATATGTCTGGTATTAAATCTATCTCCCTTGCAAACCTTGACCACAACAATTATTATGGCCCTCTTCTTCAGTTCATACATATATCTATTTACATATATCTATTTAAATGTCAATTTTTCAGAAGGGCTAGTCTGAAAGAGCACTCTCTTTACATCTTTCTCTCTATCCACCTAATCTGCTTTATTTTCTTTCTAGTTCTTATTGCCCTTTGACATTTTATGTGCTTGTATGTGAGCATGTATGTATGTGTTTTATTTGTTTATCATGTCTCTCTTCTTTGAGGATGTAAGACTCAAGAACAGAGGACCTTTGCCCACTAACTCTTGTACACCAGTGCCTACAAGAATGTGTGCCTTGCCAGGTTCGGGCTAGCAAACTCTGGTAGAGACTCGAGAGACAGAGAGAATATCTTTGTTAAGGGCCCAGCAGTCTTCAACAGAATAAAGTGAAGCCCTGAACTGACTCAAACCCCTGGATTTACTGAGGAACAACAAAAGCAATAGTTTTGCTGAGTGCAGATGTTTGTTTTAGGTAGCAAGGCAGGCAAACAAGGCATAGTAACAGTTTGGCTGAATAATTAATTTTTGTCTGCTTGTCACCTTGGAAGCTTCCTTGTTTTCCCCCCAAGGCTCATCTTTGCCTGAGCTGGTACATTTTAGATACTTATCAAATATAAGTATATAAATGAATATGATAATAGTATAAAAATTACAATAGTACATAATACATGAAACTAAGTTACACTGATATCATTAAAGGCCATGAGGAAAGTAAACATGCATTCTGGTAAATGCCTATACATTGAGATCACATACACAAATGTAGATAGCAGAGTTCTATAACACTCTCTAGGCAGTTGCTCATCTCTCCTCCTCGGTTGACCCATTGATGATAAGCATAAAAGCTCTATTGAAGAAAAATGGTTTTTCATGTATAATTTGATTTTGCTTTTTCCCAGAGAAATATGACCAGCAATATCTCATTTATCTGTGTAACAGATAGATAGTTGGTCAAGAGAGATGAAAGAAGGAAAAAGAAAGGAATAAGACCAGCTTTGTCTCTGATAAAAAGGCAAAGAAATAGGGAAGTCTTGTGACATACTCAACATGATAGTGGTAGAGCTAGACATGTAATAGATCTTTTTAACTTACTACTGATCTCTGCTTCTAGGACCTGAGATGGGAATAAGAAAAAAAGAAGTGTCCATTTATCTATCCAGAGTGGATATAGTTTCTCTCAGACCTCTTCAACCACCTATAACTCTGATCACAACTCACCTAATATCTGCAGTCATATGGAAGAAGAGGAAAGGTGTGGAATGAGAGGATTGGTGATCTACAAATATCTTGAATAGATAAATTAGTTGGGAAGGGAAAAGGGGACGAGAAAGGTGATTTTATAGTGTATGTATCTATGTATATTCATTCACACGTGCACACACACAGAGCTACATTTCTAATGACTTGGACCTATGTAAAGAAAAGGAATTTAATGGTACAAAAAGAATTGGATTTATAGAATTGGAATATGGAATTAGTGGAGAATTTATCTCTATTTATCTACCCTTTGTGCTTTTATTTTCAGTGATCTTTACCATATAGTTCTCATTCATGTAAAAGAAAGTTGTCTTCAAAATTATAAAGAAACAATATCTGCCAAATACAACTTTATGAACATATCAGATTTAATTGTGTAGCTTGATGTTTTCCTGCTCTAGTCCAAGCATGTGGTAAGATTAAAACAGGAGAAACCAAGCAGTGCCCATTTGACGTGGTCCTTACAATTCCTTAAATCTTGCCCAACTAAATATGGGCAGGCTTCAAAGCATGTTCTTTGTTGTATTCACAAATCTGGCACATTGGCCGCAGCACAGCCTCTGGAAGTATCTTCCCTTTGGCTATGGAATGGAAGTTGTGGGTCCCCAGCCTTCAGGCTGTTGCTTCTCTATGTCAATCTGACTGTGATTCTTGCCCTGCTCTTCACTCCCACCTCTTCCAACACTTCTTATCCCCTGCCTATATTTGTCCCTATTTCTCATGCTCAGCACGCCCTTCTTTTTCTCTTCTGAGACCTACAAAAGTAGTCATTCTTATCTATGGTGCCTGGAGATTCAATTTATGTAATAAACTGCTATGACACAAGTACCAGAACATGTGTTTGAGAAATGAACTCTGCCTTATTTCTTATTCATCAGGAGAAAATGAAGGGTTATGAAAAATAATGTTGAATGGCTACTCCAATGCCAATGCCTCCCACCATTTGGCCTGAAAAGCAGAATAGTTGCTTTCCTTTTTTTCTTCATACATCTAGGAATGGCTCTGGGACCCAGTTCTGGCCCAAGGGACATAATTGAAGCCTGTTGGTTAAGGGAGAAGGACCCCTGAAAAAGCTTATGTTCCCTGGGAAAAAGAAAACAGATGAGGCTGCAGTTGCCCTTTCCCTTCTATTCCCTTTTTTCTCTCTTGAATGCAGAATTAATGGCTGGATCTACAGTGCCAAGAGAGAAAGGTCAGAAGCACAGATACACAAACCCTGTGTTATAGCTTATATCTAGATGTCCCCCCAAATCTCACATGCTCATAGATGGGGCTTTGGGGAAATGAGTGAATCATGGGGGTGTGATATTCATCAGTGCATTAGTTCATTGATGAGTTTATAGCTAAATGTGATTTGGAGGTGAAACCTGATGGCAGGAGGTGGGTCACTGGAGTGTGGTCTGGAAGGGTGCATCTCCCCTCTCTCTCCCTTGATCTCTGTGCTTCCTGTTGCCATGCCATAAAATGTTTTTCCTCTGCCATGCCACCCTGCCTTGGAGCCAGAAAACTGCACACTGAAACCGTTACTCAGTACAAGCCAAAATAAACCTTTCTGCCTTAGAGTTGTGGGCATTGGGTATTGTGTCTTGGTGAAAAGAAAGTAACTAAGACATCTTGACATCATCAGGTTGGAGAACCAAGACCAACAGCCATCTAAGTGAAAAAAATAAATCTATGTTTGTTCAAGCATCCATAAGTGTTTGTCAATGAATGTAAGCCTAACTGATACACAGTACTTCCTTACCACCATACTCCAACTCTCTTTAAAGAAAGAAGCCAGAGCTTTGTGCACTAAATGCTAAGTCTCCTTGGACACCATGAAAAAGTAAGATGTACTTATTTTTTAGTTGGACTAAAAAGAAGATAGAGCTAAATTATACAATACTGAGAAGGATGAGGAAGTATTAGATTCTACAAATGGTGTGGGTCAGTGTCTCCTACCCTGTGTTTTAGAGGGATAGGACCTCAGATGGGTCTCTCCTGAGTCATCAAATGCTGCAAGCCCTGGTAGAAGTAGGTATTGTAGTCAGGGTTTGCAAGGGAATAGATTTTATATAGGATACATAATTTGTAGGAATATTTTATAATATTTACTCAAAAAGTCAAATGTAGAGGAATGCAATAGATTTTTCCATACACGAGGGACTCAAAGAATCCAGCTGGGGGCCTGGATGCCATGGCAATGTCCTGCATAAGTCCAGCTGAAGGCCAAGAGCCCAAGGCAATGTCCTTCATGAGTCTAGCCAGTGGCCTAGAGCCCATAGCAATGTCTTGCACAAGTCTGCATCAAGGATCTGCCCCAGAAAGGCCCAAAGACCAGTAGTGGAAGCCAGAAAGCCTGTGGCAGTGAGGAGAAGGATTTATGCCACCAGACAGGGATCTACACTGGAGCCAGGAAGCGACACTCAAGGCAAAGATCAGAGCTCCCCTGACACAGCAGCCATTCCCAGTGACAGTGAGTTCCCAAGCTCTTCAGATGACGAGAAGAGCCAAGATCACATCAGGAAAACCACCCATGGCAAGTTTCTCCAAGAAAATCAACAGCAAACAATTTCCCCTCGAGGTCTCTTTTTATGTCATTGGCAGCAATCCTCTGGTGGGTCTTCCATGCCCAGAACCATGCTGATTCAGTTCAGCTGGGCATTACAAGTTGACCACAAGTTAATCTACCACAGTAGGGTTCATATAGCAGTCTGTGATTAGCAGAGGAGCTCGTTGTAAAGGGCATCTCTCTGCCCAGTGAAGCAATGAAGAACAACTTTTTAAAAAATGGCATCATGGAGCAATGGAAGGAACAATTGAAATCCTAAAGTTGAGGCCTTCTACACTAATGACTAGGCCTCCTGCTTACCTGCAGGTTCTTATTTTCCTATGCAGTCTAATTGTAGGTAGAAAAGGGATAGCAATGATGCCTGATATTGGACATTTGTCTATGCTAATAAATAGAGCATTAGACTAGATTTTTTTTAACTTGTTTATGTCTTTATATTTCAAATAAATTTTTTTTAAATAAATGTCTTCTACATAGCCATTCTTGGTTTGTGTCTTCTTGTGCTGAAGATTGAACCTAGGGCCTCATGGATTCTAAGCAAATGTTCTAACACTGAGTCCTTTATGACTTATCAAAATGATACTTCCTGTTGTTTAATTGGTATAGAATATTTTATTTAATATAAATGTTGATATGAGTGGATTTAAAAATATCTCATCTTGTAGCTGTTTTGTATTTGTTCCATCTGTTCTTTGATCTTTTTTCCTCTATTTCTATGGTCTTTTTTTCATATTAGATATATTTTATTAACATACCCAATCAGCCATACCCCATTTCACGTCATTTCTTTTCAATTTTTTAAAAATTTCTTTCAATTTAAATCAAGTGAAAACATTTAAGAGCAAGAAAGATATAAAAACAAAAAAATTTTTTTAATCAATGAGCTCCTTCTAGCATAACTGTACCATTAATGAAGCAGTAACATAATAGCAAAGAAAAGGAATGAGGAACAAGAGCAGAATAGGATTCACTAAGAGGTTAACCTGTGTCCTTATTTTTGAAGGGTGGTGGGAAGGAGTCTTGCCTACAGGAGTGAAAAGATATTCCATGCAGTAAAAACCAATAGCCTGTTTCCTCTGGTTCCATTTGTTCTGAATTAATGTGCAGCCTTTCCAAGCCCAAGCATCTTCCTGTGGAATAGACATGTCCTTTGCTTCATTCATCCTCTTCACTAGGAGGTTTGCAGTCTTTTATTTTTAAATTTTATTTTTTGTTTGTTTATTTTTTGAGACAAGGACTTGCTGTCTATCTCAGGCTGGACTCAAATTATTTGTTCTGCCTCTGCAGGAACAGGAAATATCTTTCCATTTTCTGATATCCTCTTCAATCTCTCTTTATTTTAGAGTACTCTAGTTTTCATTGTAGAGATCTTTCACTTCCATGGTTATATTGATTCCTAAATATTTTATTTTTCTTGATGCTATTGTGATAGGTGTTGTTTCCCTAATTTCTCTCTCAGTGAATTTATTATTGGTGTACAGAAGTGCTATCAGTGATTGACTGTTGACTTTGTATCCTGTTACATTACTGGATTTGGTTATTAATTCTAGAAATCCTTTGATGGAGTTTTTGAGGTCTTCTATGTAGAGGATCAGGTTATCTGCAAATAATAATAATTTAACTTTTCCTTTGCTAGCCATATCCTTTTTATTTCTTTCTCTTGTCTTATTGCTCTGGCTAATGTTTTGAGAACTTTATTGAATAAGAGTGGTGATAGCAGAAATCCTTGTCTTTTTCCTGATTTTAGAAGAAAAGCTTTCAGCTTCTTTTCATTTTGTATGTTGTCTGTTGGTTTGCATATATGGCTTTTATCAGGTTGAGATAAAGAACTACTCTGCCTATTTTCTCCAGGGTTGTTATTATGAATGGGTGATGGATTTTTGTCAAATGCTTTTTCTGCATCTATTGAGAGTGGTTTTTTTTTTCCCTTGGCACTGTTAATATGGTGTGTTATATTTATTGGTTTGTATATATTGGACCATCTCTGCATCCCTGGAATAACTGCTATTTGGTCATGATGTATGATCTTTTTGATGATTTGCTGGATACTGTTTGCCAATATCCTACTTTTTTTTTTTTTTTTTTTTTTTTTGAGACAGGGTCTTGCTATGTAGTTCAGGCTGGCCTTACACTATGTAGCCCAAGCTGTCCTCGAACTCACAGCAACCCTCCTGCCTCAGCCTTCCTAGTGCTGGGATTACAGATGTGCGCTACCATGCCTGGCTGCCAATATCTTATTGAGAATTTTTGCATCTATATTCGTTAAAGAGATTGGCCTTAGTCCTCTTTTTTGGTTAGGTCTTTTTCTGGTTTGGGGGATAATATTTGCTTCCAGGAACGACTTTGGAGTACTGGTTCCCTTTTGATTTCATTAAAGAGTTTGAGGAGTGATGGTATTAGATTACCTCGAAAGTTCTTGTAGAATTTGGCAGCAAATGTGTTGAATCCTAGGCTTTTCTTAGTAGGTAGTATTTTTATTGCTTCTTCAATTTCATTGACTGATATTGGACTGTTGAGGATTTTTATGTCTTCTTGGTTCAAGTTTAGTAGTTTGTATGTATCTTGGACTCTATCTGTATCTTCTGAGTTTTCCATTTTATTAGAGCACAGGTTCTCAAAGTAGTTACCAATGATCTTCTGGATATTGGCAGAATCTATTGTGATTTCACCTTTTTCTTTCTAGTTGTGTGGACTTGGGTCTTTACTTTCCTTATTTTTGGTAAGATTGGCTAAGGGTTTGTCTACTTTGTTTATTCTTTCAAAGAACCAACTCTTCAATTTATTGATTCTTTGTATTGTTCTTTTTTAATCTCAATTTCATTAATTTCTGCTCTGATTTTTATAATTGCTTTCCTCATGTTAGATTTGGATCTGGATTGTTCTTGTTTTTCTAGGACCTGAAGGTACATAAGTTATTTGAGATCACTCTTTTTCTGATGTGGGAATGCACTGCTAAAATCTTCCCTCTTACGACTGCTTTTATTGTGTCCCATATTCTAATATGTTGCATTGGCATTATTGTTTAATTCTAGAAACTGATTTCCTTCCTTAATTTCTTCTGAGACCCATTGATTATTCAAAAAGTTATATTTTAATTTCAATGTGTTTGCATAGTTTTGGTTGCCAATGAATTTTAGTTTCATTGCACTATGATCTATCTGATAATATGGAGGGGATAATTTTGATTCTTTTGCATTTATTTAAGCGTGCTTTATGGGATAGTGTGTGGTCTATTTTGAAGAAAGTCCCATCTGCTGCTGAGAAGAATGTGTTTTCTGTTGTTGGATGGAACACTCGGGAGATATTTAGTAAGTCCATTTGTTTGAAGGTTTGGTTCAATTCTGACATATCTTTGTTGATTTTTTTTGTCTGGTTGCTCTTTCTATTTATACAGAGATTATTGAGGTCATCCCCCATTATAATTGTATTGGTGTTTATATGACTTTTTCATGTCCCACAGTGTGTGTTTTATGAAGTTGGGTCCGCTGGTGTTAGATGTGTATATGTGTATAATTGTTATCTCTTCCTGTTGGACTGTTCCTTTATCAAAAAATACCAATAGCATTTCTTATAGAACTAGAGAAAACAATCCTAAAATTCACATGGAACCAGAAGAGTCCTAGAATAACAAAAACAATTCTGGACAACAATAGAAAGCCAGGAGGCATCACATCCTAGACTTAAAGTTAATATTACAAAGCTATAGTAATTTAAAAAAAACAACAACACAGTATTGTTAAAAATAAAGAAAAAGACTCGTGAATTGAAGGAACAGAACAGAGGATGCAAAAACAACTCCAGGCAGCATAGCTACCTTATCTTTGACAAAGGGATCAAACCCTTCTGCTGAAGGAATAATAACTTGTTTAACAAACGGTACTGGAAAAACTGATTATCCACATGTTGAAAACTGAACCTAGACCTATATCTTTCATCATGCATGAAACTATAATCAAAATGGGTCAAAGATCTAAATACTGAAACAAAAACTTATCAGGAGTGGTAGTACATGCCTATAATCCCAGCACTCGTGAGACTGAGGCAGGAAAATCATTGCAAGTTTGAGGCTAGCCTGGGTTACATAGTGAGTTCAAGGTCATCCTGAACTGCATGGAGGACCCTATCTCAAAAACAAAACAAAACAAAACACCATAAACAATCTGCTGGAAGAAAACCAGGTAAAACTTCTGAAGACATAGGTGTAGGCAAAGACTTTCTCAACAAAGTCTCAGTTGCACAAGAAATAATTCCAAAAATCAATAATTGGTATTACATCAAATTAAAAGGCTGCACAGCAAAGAAAATCACCAATAGAATGAAAAGACAACCTACACAATGGGAATAATTGTTGCCAGCTACTCATCAGATAAAGGACATATACCTAGGATACATAAACAACTCAAGAAAATTAGACCCTCCCCAAATTTAAAGACCCAGTCCAAAAAATGGTCATCTGAAATGAATAAACACTTCTTAGAAGTACAAATGACCAACAAATACATGAAAACATGTTCAGCATCGCTGGCCATTTCAGAAGTGCAAATTAAAACAACACAGATTCTATCTCACTTCAGCAAGAATGACTATCATCAAGAAATCAAATAATAACAAATGTTGGAGAGGCTGCAGGGAAAAAAGAACCCTCCTTAATTTTTGGTGGGAGACTGGTACAACCACTATAGAAATCAGTATGGAGTTTCTTCAAAAAACTAATTCTGGGGGCCAGGGATTTAGCTCAGTGGTTCCACCACCTGTGTCGCAAGCAGAAGGACCTGAGTTCGATCCCTGGTACCAAAAAAACAAAAACAAAAAACAAAAAACAAAAAAACCCCCAAAAATAATGCTATAAATTCCATTTGATTCAGCTGTTCCCCTTCTAGGTCTCTTCCTAAAAGAATTAAAGACATCATATGATAGTAATACATGCATATTCATATTTATATCAGCATAAGTCATAACAGCTAAATCTTGAAAGCAGCTTATATGTCCATCAACAGGTGAATGTATAAAGAAAACGTGGTGTTTATTATGATGGAGTACTACTCTTCCATAAAGAAGAATAAACTTGAGTGATTTTACTTTGAGGCTATAATATTAAGTGAAATAAATCAGACACACAAGCTTAAATATTTCATGGTTTCTCTTATATGAGAAACCTAATATATAAATAAACTATAAAATAAAAGATATATAATAGGAACTAGGGAGATAAATCTTTCTCAAATGCGAAAGAGATCAAGAGATGGAGGAAGGGAAGAGAGAGGGGAAGAAAAAGGGATGAAAAAAGAATTAAGATGGTTATATACATGTACCAATCCTCGTGAAGAATGTAATCATTACATACCGCAAACAAGCACTGTACTAATAAAAATTGGAAAAGTATGCATATTTAATTCATTACAGTCCTCTTTTAAATAATATTATACTATTTCATGTGTTGGATAAGGGCCTCACTCTAGTGTATTTCCAATTTTATCTTTCTATCCTTTGTGCTCTGGTTATCACGTATTTTACCTATACTATAAAAACAAAATACATTGATACAACTAATTTTTTAAAAATAATCAGTTATCTTTTATAGCAGTTGAAAATAAGAAAGAAATAATTTAATATTTACCTTCATTAATGCCAGAGTTTTTGATTTTTTTATGTAAGTCCAAGTATGGAGCACTGTATTTCTTTGTAGAGTCAATGAAAATAGTTTCCTGAAGTTATATAACAAAAACTAGCACACTGGCTAAAGAACTCTACAGCAGAGACTACAGAAGATGAGAAACATTAATCAAACTTTCTCCTTAACAATATATGCATGTATAAAATTTCTTACTAGATAGTATATCATTTTTCTTCTTTAAGAAAACTTTTTAATATTTTCACACCTTTATATGTGTTCATGACATTTCCATTCAAGTATTTATATAAAGTTCAAATATTAAGATGCTTTTGGATTTCATATCATTACTCCTACTAACCGAATGTGAAAATGATTCAAAACATGTTTTTATGGTCTATGCTGATTAGACATTCAGTTGTGGCCTATTTATGTGTTTGTGCCAAATTCCATAAAAATAGCCTAAGTTTTAAACTGAAAGGCAGTTAAACATACCAGAAGCATTTTAAGAGTCCTGAAATCCTGGGAATCTATTGTTAGACATTTAATAAATGAGTTTTTTAAATATTATTTCCAAATTTATAGCACTTTGTTTTTGAACTGCCAGCAAGAAGCACAATAGGAGGAAAATGAAATGGTGCCTCCACGGGAAGCCAAAAGCCTGTTATAATCAACCTCTGACTTTCACATGTTATGCTTAGTGGGACTGTGAATTCAATGAATGTTGTAATTCTACAACCTAAATTTTATGTTTGATTTTCAACAATGTTAGTCTGTGGCTACAAGAAATGAGATTTTTTTTGGTATCAGGACTCAAACTCAGGGACTCAAAGTTGCCAGGCAGACACTGTGCTGCTGAGCTACATTCCTGGCCCAAGATTATTTTAAAGATGCCATAAAAGTTCTGTTATCTGGGCCAGGGATTTAGCTCAGTGGCTTCGCCACCTGCTGTGCAACCACAAAGACCTGAGTTTGATCCCCGGCATCAAAAAAAAAAAAATTTCTGTTATTTTATTTAAGCAAAAAAGTACCTGTGCTGGTTGTTTTCATTCTGTAAGTGCTCCGATGCACCTCGAAGACTCTATAATGCTCAAGAGCAGCAGCTGCAGACTCCCACAACACTTACTTAATTAGCATTTAATTGCAATTAACCAAGGTGCTAAGTTAATTGTAATGTTGCTGTACGTGTGAGTTACTAGCGTTGAATTCCCATTGGCAAGAAGCTTGGCATTTTACCCAATCCTCAAAACTCATAGTGTTTTGTAATCAATATTATAGCGGCTTTAAAATATGTCCTTAAATTATTCAATGCTTCTTTTTTTTAAACAGTGGAGGCTAATTTCCCTTTCCTCCAATGTAGGCTGGATTTCATCTTTTCTGGAAATAAAATATGAAAGAAGTGACAGTGTGTGACTTCCCATGTAAAATCATCAAAGGCATAGCCACTTCCATCTCTTGCTCTTTAGATCACTCATGCTGAGAGCAGTCAGCCAGCATGATGTGAGGGCAATTGAGAAGCCTGTGGAAGTCAGGTGTGGTCACACACACACACTCACACACCTGTACTGTAATCCTAGCTCCTGGGGAGGCTGAGGCAGGAGGATGGCAGGTTTAATGCCAGCCTGGGTAAATTTGTCAACCCCTATCTCAAAAGAAGGAAAGAGGGGGGAAGGAGGGGCAGGATAAAGAGAGAAAGAAGGATGGAAGGTAGAAAGAAAGAAAGGGAAGAAATGAAGAAAATGAAAGAAAGAAAGAATGAATGAAAGAGAAAGAGAAAGAAAGAGAAGAAAGAAAGAAGGAAAGAAAGCAAGCAAGAAAGAAAGAAAAGGAAAGGAAGAAAGAAAGAAAGAAAGGAAAGGAAGAGAGAAAGAGAGAGAGAGAAAGAAAGAAAGAAAAAGAAAGAAAGAAAGATTGGTTGGTTGTAGCTCAGACCTGGAACACTTGCCTCACAGGCCAAGGCTATGGTTTCAGTCCCTAGTATTGAAAGAAAAAAATGAAAAGAAGGAAGAAGAAAACAGCAAGAGAAGAAAGGAAGGGGCTGGCCTGTGGAGAGGTCTACATGAGAAGGAACAGAGGTCTCCAGCCAACAACCTGCCCCAACTTGTGAACCATAACGAGGTCACTTTGGAAGTAGATCCTCCAGCCTGGTTAAGCCTTCAGGAGATGGCAGTCCCTCCAAAGCCATATCTGCAGCCTCAGGAGAGACCCTGAGCCAGAACCATCCAGCCAGTCCCTTCTGACCCATCCACAAAACCATGATGACAATAAATAATATTTGTGGTTTTATGGCCAATTTGTTATATAGGAATGGATAATTAGTATAAGTAAGCATGGTGGTACCAGGAGGACATTTTACTCCACAGGAGTCAGCCTATAGCATAAGTGCAAGAAACCGCTCCTACAATCAATTTTATATCCAAAGTATGAGATGTAAATGTGACCACAAATGCACACAAACTTATACTTAGCAAGGCATGGTGGTGTTATCGGGTGGGTCCTTCTAAAAGTGGCTCACCAAATAAATGTACTGGGTTTGGGGTTGCTCACCTCTCCTTCTGGAGTTAGATTCCACATTCTTCTCATCTTGAACAAAGAATTGAATGAAAAGAAGAAAAAGCAGTGGCAAAGTTTATTTGAAAAAGTAAAAGTGAAGAGTGAGCTTGGAACAAGTGAAAGGAAAAAGCAAGATAAAAGGAGGAAGCAGAGCAGACTATCACAAGGCTAAGACAGCAAGCTCTTCTTGGTGTCTATGTCCTTTTACGCTGTCCGAATCTCAAGAAAACCCACAAGAATGTCTACATTTGGGTCCTGAGAGGCGTTGCTGGGATTCCACTCCTCAGGCTGATGTCAGATCTAGGCCATCGTATTGAAAACCTGCTCGAGTTCTCACTAAAAGTCCATGTGCAGGACTTTGGGAACTGTCACGCATGTGTTCTGGATTCTTGTAATTAACAGGTCATGTCTCATTCCCCAGCCAGCTTTGCCACACCCTAATCTCCTGTCTCAGTGCACTACCTGTAATTCCAGCATTCTAGGAAGCCGAGACAAAGAGGATTACAAATTCAATCCCAGCCTGGGCAATTTAGTAACTTGAAAAAATCCTGGCCAATGAATGAATGAATGGTGGGGATGTGGTTCAGTGGGAAGACTCTGGGTTAAATTTTCAGTACCATACAGAAACAAACAAACACCTCATCTCCTGTTTAATAAATTGGTCATAATGGTTATTTAAAAAAAATTTATTTTTAGTTGTGGTAAATATAAATGACTTAAATTTCGCCATCAGGTGTGAAGGTGCATACCTTTAATACCAGCACTCAGGAGGCTGAGGCAGGAAGATGCCACAAGTTCGAGGCCAGCCTGGACTACATAGCAAGACCTTGTCTCAAAAAAAAGAGAGAAAGAAAGAAAGCCATCGTAACCATTTTTAAGTGTACATGCAGTCCAGTCAGGTTAAGTATATTCTTTCGTGCAACCAATCTCCAGAACTTTTTCATCATGTAAAACTGAAATTCCATACCAATCATTGATGTACAAATATATCTTTAAAACTCTATTTTCAATTCCTTGGTATATATATTCAGGAACAAACTGCTGAATCATATGGTAATTCTACTTTTAATTTTTTTGAGTAATTACTACATTGTTTTCCATACTAGCCAACAGTGCACAAACGTTCCAATTCCTCTACATCTTCAACAGCTTGGTTTTATCTTTTTCCTTCTTTCTTTTTTTTAAATAATTACTACCCCAGTGGATGTGTAGAAAAGTATCACTTTATTGGGTTTTCTTATGTGTAATTTAAACATTTATTTATATAGTAAGAGCAAAAGTCATTCTGCTCTAAATTGAACTGCTGTACATTTCAGTTTTATGAATAACGAGGCAAAATGCCTCCATGTGTGTATGTGTGTGTGTGTGTGTGTGTATGTGTGTGTGATTGAAAAGACACATTAGTTTTATATCCATTTTCATTTCCTATCTGGGATTGTTCTCACTGAGGAGTTGCTCATTGATACAGAGAAATGGCACCAAACTGTCAGAGAACGTGGACGATGCTAGCCTCTTCTGAGCCTGTAGGTGCTGCTCACAGTGTCCCCTACCCACCAGCAGTTTCTCTAGCTTCCCCCATCTGCCTCACCCTAGGAGCTATTCCTATTCCCCATTCCTATTTCCCAATAAATTTTCTTATTCCCGCCCCCCCGAAAAAAAACAAAAATAGGTCTTAGCAATAACTTTCTCTCTCTCTCTCTCTCTCTCTCTCTCTTACATACCAGACCCTGGAAAGAAACCACTCATTCAAAATCATGGAGGAATTTTTTTTCCTCATTTCTTTCTTTCTTTTTTCTTTTTTTTTTTTTTTTTTTTTAGGCTTTGGATTTTTTTCTTTTTCTTTCTTACCCTCTTTTTCTTTATTTTGCTGTCTGTGTTTTCTTTTTTCTTGTTCTTGTTCTTTTCTGTTACTTTTATTTAATTCTATTAAATTTTTTACTCCTTCATAAATTCATTTATCTTACTTTTCTTCTCATCTTCCTTTGCTTTATTTTTCAAACTTTCCTTCTTTCTCTTGTTCACTACCCCCTGCATCTTTACTACTGTAAGCATTAATCTGTATTAATATTTAGATATTTAATTAATGATATTATTGTTGAATTCTTTTCTATTGTTAGTGGTGGTATAATTATTGCACTTAGTACATACTTACTGTACATCAATATTTGGTTTGTCATTATGTCTGTATTATAATTATAGATCTCTTTTCTATGGTTAAAAGTTGTAGAGTTGTACATTTTATTGGTTCTTTTGTCAATATCCAGTTTGTCCTTGACTCTATTATTGATACTGATTTTGTTGACATTCCCAGGGTAGCATAGTTGTTGCTATTAATTGAGATTTTACTATACACCAATATCTGATTTGTCTTTGTGTCATCAACAATAAAGCGGTTCATTTTGAGAGAACTGGGTGCTGGGCCAATTACACTGCACCTCCTCTTTCAAATGTACAGATATGGGGGGCCGGGGATTTAGCTCAGTGGTACTGCATCTTCCTTGCAAGTGCAAGGTCCTGAGTTCAATCCCCAGTACCAAAAAAAAAAAATTTACAGATATGATTGGAGTAGAAACCTACTCACATAGTGAGTTCAAGTCCAGCCTGGACTACATAGCAAGACCTTGTCTCAAAAAACCACAAACAAACAAATAAATAAATATCCATACAAACAACAAAGTCTCTCCACTGTAACTGACCTGCAAACCTCAGCACAAAAAATGAAAACAGTAGAAACATGAAACGACAAGGCAACAAAATGCCACCAAAAACTCAGCTTCTCCAAATCTGATCCATGGAGGGAAATCAAGAGCCAAACAGATGAATTAAATGATAAGATAAAAGAAGAGGCCAAAAAAAGAAAAAAAACATATGGATAAGGTGCTCATGACCTCACAGAAGATATAATTAAATAGATAATCAATTTAATAAATGAGATAATCATTGAGCATATAGAAGACACTAATAAAATAATAGCTTACAAATTCATACAAAATATGAATAAGCAAATTTAGCAAAAACTTAGAGTCCCTGAAAAGGTACCAAACAGAAATCCAGGAGACTGAAAATTCTACCAAATATATAGGCAACAGAAGTGACCAGTGTGAGAAAAGAGTACAAGATAGAGAGGATGTAGATGACCATATATCCAGAGATACCTTAAAAACAACAATAGACTATAAAAAATGAATCAAACAGCTGCTAGATAATGCAAATAAGACTAATCTAAAATTAGCGTTAGTGAAAAATCAAAGAACAGCACAAATGGCATTTAAAAACCTGTTTACAAAAAAAAATCCTGTTTACAATAATAATAGCAGATAAGTTTCCAAGTACTGGAAAAGAATTTAACATACAGATAAGTGAGATACATACAGATAGAATTTCAAATAGCCATAATCAGAAAAGAATTTCTGCATGACACATCATAGTAAAAACCTCAGAACCCCCAAACACGACAAAATCTTAGTAAGTGTTATAGAAAACCAACAAATCACATATAAAGATAAGCCCATTAAAATTACAGGAGACTTTTCAACACAAACCTTCAAGGCCCAGAGAGTGAAATGTTTCAAGCTCTAAAGGAAAGCAACTTCCAGCCAGGTGTGATGGTGCATGCCTGTAATAGTAGCACTCAGGAGGCTATGGCAGGAGAATCGCTACGAGTTCAAGGCCAGACTGAATTACATAGTGAGACTCTAGTACAAGGAAGGAAATTAGAAAGAAATTAATGACATTGAGACCAAAAAATACAGTACAAAGAATCAATGAATTGAAGAATTGGTTCTTTGAAAGAATAAACAAAATAGACAAACCCTTAGTCCTTCTTACCCGAAAAAGGAAAGACCCAAATCAGTGCAATCAGAAATGAAAAAGGCGGGCTGAGGATTTAGCTCAGTAGTTCCGCCGTCTGCCTCACAAGCGCAAGGACCCCAGTTCGATCCCCGGTACCAAAAAAAAAAAAAGAAATGAAAAAGGCAAATCACAGACACCACTTTAATCCAGAAGATTATTAGTAACTACTTCAATAAACCTGTACTCCAATAAATTGGAAGAAAAAAAATGGATAAATTCCTAGAAGTATATGAATTACCAAAACTAAACCAAGAAGATGCAATAACCCTGAAAAATCTAATTACAGGCAATGAAATTGAAGCAGTAGTAGAAAATATACAAACAAAAGCCCAAAACCAGATGGATTCACTTATGAATTCTTCAAGAACTTCAGGAAAGTGCTAACAGCCATACTTCTCAAATGCTTTAATGAAATTAAAATAGATTCCAAAACCAGAAAAGGAGTCAACTTTAAAAAAGAACTACAGGCCAATCTCTTTAATGAGCATAGGCATAAAAATTCTCAAGAAGATACTGGCAAACAGAAGGCAATAGATTATCAAAAGATATCATACTTTATGACCAAGAAGGCTTAATCCCAGGGATGCAAGGATGGTGCAACATATGAGAATTAATAAATGGAATACACCATATAAATAGGAGCAAGGACAAATATCACATCATGTCAATAGATACAGGAAAAGCCTATTCGTTCATAATAAAAAAATCCTGAAGAAAATATGTATAGCCATTTATGTCAAACCTACTGCCAACATCATATTAAATGGATAAAAGCTGAAAGCTTTCCTCTAAAATCAGGAACAAGACAAGGATTCCACTGTCACCACTTCTGTTCAAAATAGTACTCGAAACATTAGCAAGAGCAATTAGGCAAGAGAAAAAAATAAAAGGATATGTAATAAGAAAAAAAAAGTTAAATTATTTATTTGCAGATGACAAGATCCTCTACTTACAAGACCAAAAAAATTCCACCAAAGGACTCCTAGAATTAATAATGAAATTCATCAAGACAAGAAGATTTAAAATCAACACACAAAAACCAACTAGCTTTTTTTTGCCACCTGCCTCGCAAGTGCAAGTTCCGGAGTTCAATCCCCAGTACCAAAAAAAATTCAACTAGCTTTCCAATAGTGAACTCACTGAGAAAGAGATTAGGAAAACAACACTATTCACAGTAGTATTAAGAAAAATTAAGTACTTATGAATTACTGTAAGGAAGTGAAAGACCGATACAATGAAAACTAAAGTACCATGTAACAGAACGTGAGAACTGGGCAAGTGAGGTCACTGTGGGGAGGGAGAGCACGAGGAGGGAGCCTACGATGGTGCCAAAGAGGCTTCATAGCCCTGACTTACTGAGAAGTGGTCTTTCGTCCTGGACTGCAGCAGGTTGACCTTTTTTGACTATTCTGGAGTCTCCATGCTTGCTGAGGTTTATATAGACTGTAAGGACATGAATGTGGATGTATCATTAGCCAATTGCACAGATTCCTTGATAAAAGCAATGAAGTACTATGGAAATCTGGACTCAGAGAGACCAATTTTTTTTTAATCAGTATCTGCTACAATAAGTAATATCTATTCAAATAAGAGCTTGAACAAACTCTGTGGCCACAGTGAAGTCTGAGATCCTTTTGAGGCGGTACAAATCTTGTCTTTAGCAACTACCCTGAAGAGGCCACATACTGGCACTTTGGATGACATTTTTGTTGTTTAGATCCTACACATATGACCTCTACTGTAAGTATGATGAGATTTAGTAAATGTATAGTCACTGGTCAAGATTTACCAATAATTTTTAATATCTTTGCTAGTAAACAAATTTACTTAGTTATTTTATATAAGAATTAGTATGCATTTAGTTTTAATGTACTGTAGGATAAACATGATTTTATCACAGTAGTTTCTACTGTTTTATTCCTACGTTGCTATAAGTTAATTCTTTAAATAGAGAAATACTTTTGTCATAAGAGATTTGAGATATTTATGAACCATTTGTAAAACTCCAGGATCATCTGCAACATGAAAACAATAAATAAAATCGACCTCGCAAATGTGCCAATTTCCTGGGTCCTCTTCTCCCAAAAGCCATTTAAACATCAATATAACTAAATACTACTTTATACAATGTGATATGGAATTCATAGAAATAAACCAAACAGAAATGCATGACAAACTGGCAGTCACTGGTTCCTATACCCTTCAATACCTTCATTCCTGAGATTTTCGTGTCCTAAATAAGAATGTTTTCATGTTCAGGAAAATTGGTATCCCAAAAACTAAGATATTGACATTGGTCTGTTTTGCTAAGAATACTGGAATTGCTTGGGCTCTTCACACCAGATAGCTCTAATTTTTATATTCCCACTCCATAAGAGGCTCTGCATTCTGCTTAAGTTTTGTTGGAGCCAGAGTTTGGAAATTGCATATTTTATCTTTTTCACAAATATGATTTTTAGATAAGAAAGTACCACTGGTAGGCTAGCTTTATGCTCTTTCAGGACAAGATTAACTTCAATAGTTTTGAACTTATTTCAGAGATACTATCAATAAAATACATTTATCTATCTATATCTGGATAAAGTTTCCATAGTTTGTTTGCTTTTTATTTTGCTAGAAAGCATGGATGTGATGATCTTTAAGCCTACCAAACCGTTTAAAAATGAACACTATAGGTCAGGCTAAACTATAGAACTTACTGTTTCATGCTTGTGCTCATATATTTCATGGTGTATCATTATATAATTTCACATTTTTATATATCAAATTGATTTACATAGGAAGAATGTTCACCCTCAAAATCACACATAGTTGCATAATTATACTTAAGACTTAAAGGTATCTTAACCCTTTTGGGAATTACCAGTGTAAGAAAAATCCAAGTACTTTAAAGCAAGTTTGAAAAATAAGTTGAAAGTAAATTAAGAGATTGGTCATTTAGGCGCTTCCATGAATCTCTTTAAGAGTAAATCCTGCCAACTAATGCAGTGTAATGATCCCTGGCAAATGAGTGGCAAACATTCATATAGCCTTTAACTTTGGGATTAAATCCTAAGTAGGAAAATGTAATAAAATGAAAGAGGAATAAGAGTTTCAATTCTTAATTTCTCCAGCCATTTAAAATTTTATAGAAATGAACTGCAAAGAATAGTCTCCGTACCCCCCAAATACCTCCACCCCTCAATAAGTGAGGTTAACTCACATCCCCAACGCTGTCCCAGGGAGAAAGGCAGATAATAATTAGCAGTAAAATTTCCTTAGAGAAATGAATTTTACTCTGCTTTGTCCAGTCAAATTATTCCAGTGGTAAATGGTGATAAGATTCACTATCCTTAATCCATTAACACGAGTCAAGGAAAGCAAGAAAAGAAAATATATTTTGCTGCATGCAAACTGACATTTTTCTATGTAACTATGGGCTGTAATTGAAGTCATGCACTGCAAGCATTTTCCAATTTGTTAGAGAGTATGGACCATGGATGGCATTAAAATCATTATAGTTAATAATAATAAAAAAAAAAAAAGAACATGAGAACAGGACATGAGAAAACGGAAAGATACGTCCTCTTTCTGGATAGGGAGAATCAATATTATTGAAATCGCCATCCTTCCAAACCTGATATGTGGTTTTAATACAATCTCAATCAAAATACCAACGGCATTCCTCACAGAACTACAGAAAACAGTCTTAAAGTCTATATGAAACCAGAAGAGCCCCAGAATAACAAAAACAATCCTAGACAAGACCAAAGCAGGAGACATCACAATCCCAGATTTCAAGTTATATACTAAAGCTGTAGTGATAAAAACAGCATGATACTGACACAAAAACAGACATATGGATCAACAGAACAGAAAGAGGATTAGCTCAGTGTTTCTGGCACCTGCCATGCAAGCGCAAGGTCCTGAGTTCAATCCCTGGTACCAAAAAAAAAAAAAGAAAGAAAAAGAAAAAACACCTCTGACACATTCATCCATCTAATTCTTTTTTTGAGGGAGGTTATGTTGCCTTATTCTTTTTTTTTTCCATCCATCTAATTTTTGACAAAGGGACAAAAAAACCTATGCTGGAAGAAAGATGGCCTCTTTAGAAAATGTTTCTGAGAAAGTTGGCTATCCACATGCAGAAGATTGAATCTAGACCCGTATCTCTCATCATGTACTAAACTAAAATCAAAATGAGTCAAAGGTCTAAATGTTAAAACAAAAACATTTAATCTGCTGGAAGATAAAATATCTAAAACTCTTGTTATAAGTGTAGGCAAGGACTTTCTGAACAGAGCCTCAATTGCAAAAGAATATTGGAGAAGAATAAATGAAATAGAAAATAGGGAAACAATAGAAAAAAATCAATAAAATCAAAAGTTATTTCTCTAAAAAGATCAACAAAACTGACAAATCTTCAGCTACATTGACCAAGAATTGGTGAGGACACTAATTATCTAAACTGGGGATGAGAAAGAAGACATCATTAGAAACCTTACAAAAATTAAAAGAAAAATTTTCACTTCATGCCAACAAAACTGTTTCAAGAAGAAATAGATAATTTAAAATGAGCACTAAGGCAGCTCAGTTTTAAAGCACTTGTCTGGCATGTATGAAACCTTGGGTTCAATCCCCAGTACTGCCAAAAGAAAAAGGGAGAAAAAACAAATAATGGTGGTGAACTCCTGTAATCCCAGTGCTCTGGGAGACTGAAGGAGGAGTGAGACAAACCCTGGGAGACATTCACCCTCTGAGGTGCACAAGAAAAGCCAGATGTTGGCTTCGAGTAAGATGAAGAAACTGGTATTATGTATACCCAAGTGTTAAACCCTACCCTAATCACCCAACTCCAGGATGTGCATCAAACACCAAGTAGGAAGGACAAGAATTGAGCAAAAGTCATATTTTTAAGGGTGCAGAGCCACAAAGAGAAACTGGAGTACCAGTGCTCAATACAGATATCTGAAGATCCAGAACAGAATCCTTGCAGAGCAGGGAGGGAAATGCAGTGCTTTTTAAATTACTATTTAGAAAAACGGAAATAACTTGAGCCAAAAGAGAGAGGAGTCTGTGGCAAGGTAAGCAGTGAGGCCCCATCTGGAACTGACAATTTGAGGGTTAATTCCAGACAACAGACACAGAAGCAAGTTCCACAAGGAGCCAAAAATCCTTCCTTGGATTCCACCAGAGATCATTTGTTCCAAAGTACCATTGAGCCAGAAATCTGAGTAGCTGAGTCCAGTCTCGCCCCCATCATCCCAGTGTGGAGGCCAGGAAAAAGAACTGAAGCAGGGTACTTCACAAACTGTGCCAATCCAACTACGCTAAAGCCAGACATTGCTGAGATTAGGATGAAAAAATCTGGGTTTTGTAAACCTATCCATTTCTGTGCTCTCATATTTACTTTCTTTTTCCTCCAATTAAAAAGAAAATCCCCATCAAGTCCCAGATGAACCAAGAGGAAAACTGATTCCCCACACCTCAATCAGATAAATAATGGTAACAATCTGGAGGTAGATAAAGTGGGGTGGTGCTAGGGAATCTGAGGTTGAGAGGAAGTAGGATGAATGAGGCAGAGTTCTGAGCAGCAGGCCATGTTAACACCTTCCTCCTAGGGGTTCCTACCTTATCTTTATGCTCTTCCAGTTCTGCTCTGCATGGTGGCCTTGGGCCAGAGGTGAAAGAGGCTTTGTGACTTCCCATTGTGAGAGTGGGAGGAACAAATAAAGGATTGCCTCTATGGAATTGTGAAGTGTTTGTTATTCCAAAGAAAAGCATTTGTCTTCTCTCCAGAGGAAATCCTGTCATCTTATCTTAGAACTGCCCCTGAAATAAATAGTCTCCATTGCCTTCAGAAGGGAAAACTGGGAGCACAGGACCTCAGCAGGTCGCCTGTATATGGGCACCCATCCAGGGGCAGTGCCTGAGTTCAAAATCAACCATTATGAAAATTCTCAGGCAATTAAAATAACTTGAAAACAAGCCTTCTTACCTGATTCCTACCCTAGTTCCTGCCCTGTCTTTTCCTCCTCCACCCTTCCTAGGTAGCAGGATGTTAGATGCTACAGCCTTGAATAATGCATCAGAGGTCAACTCCAGAGGTGAGAAATGGAACTCATGGACTGATTTTGCTGTGAACTCCTAGTACATTTGAGTCGAGCAAGGTTGATACAACCTGGCTTGCCTTTCAGCTCGCCCTGTCTTGATGGCAGAAAGTGCCTCAGTAGTCTTAGGAAACATAGCTGGCTGCCTTCACAATTCTGAAACTGCCTAGTGATTGAGGGACTTTTAAAAAGTCTATTCCTATTTTTTTTAAATACAATTTCTTCCCATGAATTAAAATTTTACCATTCTTTCCTTAATCTTTTCTGCAGAACACAGGCAAACAGTGGCATTAACAAAATTTATTATTTTCTATGACTAAATAAATGTATAGCAATCTTACTGCCTATGGTTTTGGGTTTTTTTTGGCTGTTGTTGTTTTGTTTGTTTGTTTGTTTGTTGAGACAGGGTCTTGCTATGCAGTTCAGGCTGGCCTTGAATTAACTATGAAACCCAGCAGGCAGCAATCCTCCTGCCTCAGCCTCCCAAGTACTAGGATTACAGACATGCATGGGATCAGAGGTGTACAGGATTACAGATGCTCCTCTACTGCCTGTCTTTATCTCTTCTTTTCCATCAATTTCTGATGCTTACTTTTTGCAAAATAACTTCCCAAGGTAAATTTAGGAACTGAATGCATAATTTGTCTTTATCTTGTTTTCACGAGGTTTTTTGCAGTCTTGTCTATAATACATTTGTGCATCCAAACCAAAAGAAAACATAGGTTTGAATAGGGTAATGTCTGAGCTGATGTTAGCTTTATTTTATTAACCAATATTTGGAGGTTTGTAAAAATGGAGTTTAACAGACTTAGAGACTAATTGACAAAATATTTCCTAGATCACAAAGACAGAACTAGGGGATTTTGTAATTAAAATGCAAAAAGAAGTTTCTGCAAATGAATTTTCTAAGCCAAGATAATACAGAAATTCAGTACTAAAAAATCCAAAAAGATACAGTGAAATCTTCATATGTAGAAAGCTAGCATAAGAATCATGAGACAATTAATTCTTCAACTAAACCAGGTTCTGTTTGCTTTAAAATTATATAATTTTGTAACACTATCACTGACTCTGTCTGCTAGAGATTATTACCTTGTTTTGGCAAACATGACCTGCTTTATTCATTTTATTTTTTGTCTTTTATAGCACAGTAAGGCTTCAATTTACGAATGAGTTTGGCTCTGGGAGAATGTTCATAAGTTGGATTTGTTCAAAAATTCAACAAAGAGCACTGTGGAAATCAGTATGGAGATACCTCAAAGAACTAAGACTGGAAGTCCCATTTGACCCAGCTATTCCCCTGCTGGGTATCTTCCCAGAAGAATTAAAAGAATCATACCACAGTGATATATGTGCACCCATGTTCATAGCAGCACAATTTGTAATAGCTAAAACTTGGAAGCA
>NW_004624784.1:5305170-5320433 GCF_000247695.1 Heterocephalus glaber | reverse complement strand
TATTTTTTTTTTGGTACCGGGGATTGAACTCTGGTCCTTGCGCTTGTGCAGCAGGCAGCGAAACCACTGAGCTAAATCCCCGGCCCTTCTTATATGTAATTAATAATCCTACAGTATGTGCAGGAAATTGGCTATAAGACCTCCCCTTAGATACCAAAGTCCACTAATGCTCAACTCCCTTACATATGTGAAGGTATGTAGAATGTTATAGTATTTGTGTATGTCTGCTTACATCCTCCTGCATTCCTAAATCATCTTTAGATTATTTATAATATGCAATATAATGTAAGTAGTTGTTATACTATTATACTGTTTAGGGAATAATAGCAAGAAAAATAACTGGTACATGTTTGGTGCAAGTATACATTGTTTTCCGAATATTTTCCCTCTGCAGTTGGTTGAACCCACAGACATGTAACCCACAGATACAGTGGGATAACTGTATGGTGTATATCATAATTTATTGAACATTGCTTATTTGGGGTTATTTAAAGTGTTCTCAAATTTGCACTATTATATTTAATGCAGCATTGAACATCTTTGTAACTATGTGTGAAATCATGTCCTTATTTTTTGGTATATAGTCTTATAAATAGATAAATGATCAAAGAGCATGAATATATTTAAGACTCCTGACAAAAAGTGCAAACTGTTTTCTTAGGAATGCTGTACTAACTTATTCTTTCAATTAATGTATATAGAGCTATACATGAGGGCCTACCTCACTATATTCTTTAAAGTACTGGCCGTTCCTGGGTATGCATGTAATCCTAGCTACTGGACAGGCTGAGGCAGGAGGATCACATATTGAAAACCAGCCCAGGCCACTTAGCCAGAACCTGTCTAAAAATAAAAAATAAATAAATAAAAATGACTGGGGTTGTACTCAGTGGTAGAAAACCCCTGGGTTTAATCCCTAGTACTTTAAAAAAAAAATGAGTGTCTTGGAGCCTTTCAATTTTATCACCATACTTCCTCTCTGTTTAAGGACATTCCATGAAAGAAATTATTCCTTTGATACGATATCTATTTACAAGATGAATCAGCTTTACAGAAAAGTAAAAACCAAAGAATCACTTTTATGAGACAAGCAGTGTCTTATTCATTAATGTTGCATTAAACTGTCATATATTTCTTTGTTACTCTCACAAGCGTATTAACAATTTATTTTTCTCTTGCTGATATACAAGTTCTCCACCATAAATAGTGTTTGATTCTGACAAATAAGTAAAAATTTTGTAAGATTTTTAAGGCATAGCTTCTGAAATGATTATTCACTTTTCTTTGTAGTTAAGTGTTTTATTATAGGTATCTAGTAGAAATTATCACAAGAAGTGACAATTATTTAGCTAAAAATATGAAGTATGACCCTACATACTATGAATAGTTAAAACTGTGAAGTAGGTTTCTTATTTTTAATTTTGTCTTATCAGGGACAACAACTGATTCATAGATCAAGTGTATCTTCATTTTTGTGCATTTTTCAAAGTACTGAGTTTTCTGCATCTTTATTTGATGATTTTCACCTCTTCCCACATGGTTGATGTATTCCTGCTGGTCTAACACCAAGAAAGACTTAGTCTCAGACAGTCTATGATACTGGAGGATGCTTGGCCCTCAAAAGAATTCAGGCAGGACCAAGTTTCATAGGCCTAATGTTAAATCAGCTTTCAGTGGGGTATTGGGAAAAAAAAAAAGGTAAATCAGAAGAATGAATAAATATACAATGGATGAGGCCTATAGGAAGCTACTCAGAAAGAAATGATTTAAAATGTGATTTAGAAGTAAATGTTGCACACATTCATTTGATATTATACTATGTTATAAAAATGTTGAAATGGGGCCAGGGATGTAGCTCAGTGGCGCCACACCTTCCTGGCAAGCGCAAGCAAGGTCCCTAGTTAGATCTCCAGTACCAAAAAAAAAAAATGTTGAAATGATGAAGAGTGATACTGAAATGATTGGTGCAAATATCTTAGTTATCTCTGATTTTTTTTGGTGCTTTTCCAGTATTTAGTAAATTTTTCTGAGTGAACAAATGGTTATCCTAGAATAAGAAAGAACTTTAACAAAGCTGGGAGAACTGGGATTTGAATATTATTCTCAGAATAACTTTGGATGAAGTGATGAGATTTAGATGAGATGAAACATGAAGATATAAATGTGAAGGTGAGCAGTCTGTTTCCCTTGAAATTTAAATAAGTCATAATCAAGCATTTGTCCATCTACTTCCTCTCCTTCACATTTCTCTTCTTTCTCATACAGGCTTTTGAAGGACATTGGCAGTGTGGGAAAAAGAATAATGCCATCCTTCTTAAAGGAAGTAGGCCTCGCAGGCTCCAGTCTTGAGACCAAATGAAAGATCAAGAAATTGGATTGCATGGATATTTTTACCAAAATGATGGACCAGAGAAAAGAAGAAACCTCAGAAAGGCTGACCTAGTTACACTGGCATTCCAAGAAAAATAAATGAGTAGTATAACTATTGAGCTTTTAAGGCTACTTATAAGTTTGAAATTTTTTGTCTGATGTTACCTGAATTCCCTATGTGCTTTTTTTTTTCCATACCGGGGATCGAACTCAGGACCATGGACTTGCAAGGCAGGCATGGTGCCATTGAGCTGAATCCCCAGCCCCCTAAGTGCTTTTCTTCCTTTGTGAGCTGTAAAATTCCTCAGAAACACTCAAAGAAGATCTTTTTCTGGTACAGAGACAAGGAAGGGAGGGAGAAAACAATGATATTATTTTCACAATCAAAGAGGGTGAAAAAAACTCAAGCTGGGTACCAAAGGTAATAGCAGAAGAAAGCTAAGGTCAGATTTGTATCCTCTGGAAGATATGGATATATACAGAAGACAGTCTGGAAAGGAACCATGTGCTCAGGAGTTGGCATTAGCAGAAAACCTTACAGCCAAAGGCATTACTAGTTTCTAGGTAAGGATAGATGAGTGTAATTTATAGTGAGGTAGAAAAAAATCACTAGTTTTTTTTCATTAGATACTGACATGTTCTTTAAGATCATAATGTTTCCTTTCCCCCAAAATATCGTCTTATAATCTCACACTGATTTTGCATCTTTTTATTATTAATTTCCTTTAGTAGCAAAGCATGCAAGCTCCAGGTGATTGCCTGAATATAACCCCTGCCTCACTACCAGCCCCTTTAATACCTCCATTCATTTCCTAAGAGAGCAAGAAAGAAAGAAAAGAGGGAGGGGAGAGGGGAAGAGGAAGGAAGACAGAACTATATCTTCCCTCTGGTTTTGTTGTGCGTATTAAATGAAATAGCACCTATAAAGCTGTTAGCAGGCTACCTGGCCGAGAGAAGGTGGTTGCTAAATTCTGTGGTTCTTACTATTTTGTTGTACAAGTATCTGCAGTAGAGGGCATGTAGTATGAGATGCTCACTGGTTTTGTCAGCAAGAGATAAACCTAGATTTAGAGTAGAATGGCTGGATGTCTATTGCATCTGGTGTCTTTAGGTGCCACCTTGGATCTTTCAGCCTCATCTATGGGGCTTCAGCCTGTGTTTTGGCCCAGTTGCTCAGCTGATCAGCTCTGCTGTGCTCAGATTTCAGGCAACAAGTGATAGCAGTTCCCTTCATGTCCATGTCATAGACTTACTGACTCTCTCTGAGACTTCCTTGTTGATGCTTAGACGTGAGATACCACAGGAGCTGCACAGGCCCAGGCATGCACAGCTGGAGTTGCCAAGAAGTGACTGCTCAAGAGGGTGACCCTCCTCCTACAAGGAGATAGGAATAAGTGGTTGAATTTCTCTCCTTACCTCATGTGGACAGGCTGTTCCGAGATATAGTCCTTCACTCCTGTCTGAGCACTAGCCTGTAAAATCAAGTAGCCAGTTGGGCTTGACCTATGTGACAGCAGTTAAGACCCTAGCATTGGCTCTTTTTCCTTCCCTGCCTCATCCCCACTTCCTGTTTCCCTGGCTTTTTATGGCCTGATAAATACCAGCAGATAAACTTTTGCCTCAGGCTCTGCTACCTGTGGAGCACAGGTTAAGACATTTATCATGACAATTATCAACTTCTGTATAAGATAGCATTTGCAATTTTTAGCTAAATGCGTGGTTACCCAAAATAAAAACTCTAATTTTAATCTCCTTTGCCATTAGATTTGGTCATATGACAAAATTATAGCTAAGTTAACGTATATCATATGTGTCATAATAACAGGTTACAAATTATATACACATTATATATAATGATATGTAGAGAGATGCAATCTGAAAAGTCTCCTTAAAGGAGTGAGAGTGCCATTCTCTCTCTCTTTCTTTTTTTTCTTTTAACTTGTTTCTTCTGGCTATAATGTGAACTTTGTGGCTGGAACTGGAGCAGTTATCTCTGGCCATGAGGCAGAAGCCAACTTTTGAGGATACTGAAGCTGGAACTCCTGATAATTGGGCTGATACCGAATGAGTTCTAGACTGCCTGGCTGGATATCTTTGTAAAGCCACTATTATTTGGGACTTACTGTCACTTCCTGCTGAGCTTAATCCTAATTGTTCAGGTAGAAAATTCACTTTTTTTTTTGGTACCAGGGATTGTGTCCTTGCGCTTGCGCAGGAGGCGGCGAAACCACTAAACTAAATCTCGGGTCTGAAAATTCACTTTTTATATGAATAAAATGGGGGCAACAGAAGAAAAATACCAAGAAGTATATGGCATGTTACATAGCAGTGATGGATTTAGCACACAGGTCTGTCTGAATGTAATGGCCAATAGTTTTACTATCTCTTATAAATCTAGATTGTATGAGCCAGGTATTTTGTGATCTGACTGTCCTTGAGTTAACAGAATATTCACATTCCAGACTAGTATAGCAAACACAAACACAACACTCCCAGTTCAGTAGTATGAACTGCTAATTACAGTAGAATCTACTGTGGGTTGGCCCCTGTTCTATGATCTCTAGAAATCTCAAAACTTAAAGAAATTGCAACCTACAAAGGATTAATTAGAGGGCCTGAACACTGGTGTGAGATTTGGTTAGGAGGCTTACTAGCATCCAGGATCAAGTCCATGGTAATTAGGAGAATTAAGAGAATACAGAGTGGTTTGGAAGATGGTTTAATAGATAAGATTAGTAGGATTGGGCTACTGATGGAAAGTGGAGCTTGAACAAGTTAAGTACTATTTTTATTTTGGGGGGAAGGATGATTGTTTAAAAATAATTTCACAAATGAAGGTGAAATATAATCAGGAGGGGAAAGAGGAAAAAGAGAAAGAGGAGTTTTAGTAGAAAAGATGATGAGTTTGGCCTTGGGCAGGCTGAGTTTGAGATGCTCCCAGGCACTAAGTAGAGATGCCAGGAAAGTGATGAATAAAATATATAAACCTAGTATAGGAGAAGGATAAGCAAAAGCACTTTCAGCATGCTATTTTAATTTTTTGTTTAGGACATGGTTCCTCCCAGTGGACTGAATTTTATCTTACTTTTATTTTATTTTACTTGTTTGTTTTTTATTTTACTTGTTTGTTTTTTATTCTTTTTTGGCATTTCGAGACAGGGTCTCATTCTGTAGTTCAGGCTGGTCTTGAACTCACTATGTACACAGTAAGGCTGTCCTTGAAATCACAGTGATCCTCTTGACTCAGCCTCCTCAGTACTGAGGTTACAGGCATGTGCTACCATGACTGGTTGGACTGTTTCATGAGGGTGAAATAGTCCTGTTTATCTAATGTTCCCAGCACCTAACATAGAGTCTACAATTAATAAACAGATTAAGTAAATGAACAAAGTTTAATTAGTCAAAAACAGAAACATGCTTTTGTCATCTCAATATTAAATCTCAATTTGTATTCTGATCAAAACAAGATTACCTCAGTTGATTTCACATACCACCAGATTACATCGTATGGTCCAGCTATATCATATTTTCTTAAGCTTTTTCAAGTCAGCCTCAGGACCAAATCACCCTTCAAAATCATTTTCACAGTGAAATAAACAAACAGTTCCAATGTAATGTAGTTTATATTATCAACCAAAAGGCCTTTTCCTAGTTGGAAATATCATTCTTACATGGTTCTCCTGAAGAACTTGCTACAATACCCTGCACATCATCCTGAAAGCCATCCTGTCTACAGTAAAACTGAAAGTCAACCACTAACAAGGTACAGGACACCAATGGCTGCTACCTCAATGCTTCAAGGCCATCTTGGCCAGTCACGTTTGGAATCAGTTCACTACCCAGCCCAGAAAAGAATTCAAAAGGAAGAAAATAGAGATATAGCCCAATGGCATGGAAAAAACTCTGGAGACTGACAGTTGGACTAGGTCAAGGACCTAGAGTTTGCCACCTCATACATTAACTCCTAAATATTTATCAATAACAGCCAACTCTGATTCCTATAGTCTTTCCAACATTAGTTGTGATCATTACATTTATAAATTAACTTCTTTTGTAAAAAAATTGCTTGTACATTCTGTTACTTAGTCTCACAATATATAAAGCAATTTATCCTGAAAGGTTGCTCTTGAAGTGTGTTAAATAATAGTGGGATTTCAGGAAGTAAGTGGAAGAGTCACAAAGTAAATGAGTTCATGCCACAAGCTTACTGCTTTAATACAGTAACTATAACTAGATGTTGTGTCCCACAAGTATTGCCAAATATAATATTTGAGGACTATCAATGATTTATTTGCATTTTATATATGCATTATATTTGTTGAAATGATACTGTTTGGGGATGGTGTACCAGAGATCAAACTTGGGACCTTGCACTTTCGAGGCAGGTGGCAAAACCACTGAGCTAAATCCCCGGCCCCTATGCATTATATTTGTATAGTTGAGTACATGAAACTTAAATCTACAGGTGGGTTGCAATTAACATTAAATTAGAGCCAGAAAACTTAGATTTTAGTTCTACATTAATTTCTTGGGTGCTTTCATTCATTCTTCCATTTAACAAATATTTATTGAACATTTTAGAATGCCCTGGACATGATGCTATGGTTACAGCACAAGAATAAAAAGAAACATACAATTGTGCTTGCATTTATACACTCCTAGTATAGTGAGGAGCACAGACATCAAAAAAATTTTTTTTAGTAGAGGGTCTCACTGCATATTTCAGGCTGGTCTTGAACTTACTATGTAGCCCAGGCTGACCTCGACTCAGAGCAAGCCTCCTGCCTTAGCCTCCTGTACTGAGTCCTAGAATTGCAGACATGCATCACCACACCCACCAAGACATGAATTTTTAAAAATCCAAACATTAACAATGTAACTGCTGAGCTGGCAGTGTAACTCAGTGGTAACTAGTGCTTGCTTAGGAAGTGTAAGGTCTTGGGTTCAACCCCTAGTAACCCCAAACAAAACAAAACACCAATATAACTGCTATGTACTATTACAAAGAAAAGTTACAGGGAGGACATACTAGGAATGTCAGTTCTAGCAGTCATCTAGAGGGTCAACTAGGGCTGGAAGAACCATTTGCTTCCATAATGGCTCATTCACAGGGTTGTCTGCAGAAGCCCTTAGGTCCTCACTGATGGCAGAAGCCTTCCATTTGTCACCATGTAGACTTCTCCATAGCCTGCTTTAATATTCTTATTACGGGGCATCTGACCTACCCCAAGGTAAGTGATCCCAGAGCCAGTGAGGAGAAAGCTGCAGTACCTTTTAAGATCTGGTCTCAGAAGTTGTGTACTTTCTTAGTGTATTCCTGCTGTTATGGCTTATATGAGTGTTCCCCAAAGGTCTGTATGTTAAGAGCTTGGTTCCCAGAGCAGTGCTATTGGTAGGTGCTGTAGATCTTTAACAGCTGAGACCTTATGGGACACCCTTCAGTCACAGGGTGCATGCCTTGAAAGGATATGGTGGGATCCTGGCCTCTCAGTCTCGCTCTCTGCTTCCTGGCCCATGAGGTGAGCAATCAGCTCCTTCACACACTCCTGCCCTGATACACCATTCTCTGAAGAGGCCCAAAGCAATGGGACCACTTGATATTGAACTGGCACCTGCAGAACCTGCAGAACAGAGCCAAAATGAGCTTTTCTCTTTATGTTGATTACCTTACATATTTCATTACACTGATGGAAAGCTGACTAATACAGCCGGGCAATTTATAAATAATAGAAATTTCATTTCTCACAATTCTGGAGGTTGGGAATTCCTAGATCACAGGCCAGCAGATTTGGTGTCTGGTGGGAACTGGCTAACTCTGCATCAAAGATGGTGCCTTTTTGCTGTTTGTCCCACAGGGCAGGAGGGGAAAAAAGAGACAAAGCCTGTGTGAAGCCTCTTACTTGGCAATTAAGTTTCTTTTATCAGTATATGTTTGTGATACATAATGATTACAGTCATGGTGGGGAGTTGGTATGTGTACACACTGCATTTTAATTCTTTTTACTTCTTCTCCTCTCCCTCTCCCTGGCAACTAAGTTTCAGCGAATTTTGGGAGGACACATTCAGACCTTAGCACCTCTGTTAATTCCTCCTTGTGCTATTTGTTAACAGTAAGGGATCAAGTTCAACCCAGTCAGGAAGAGAGAAATTAGGTTCCATCTCTTAAAGAAAGAAGCATCAAATAATTTGTGGGTATATGTTAAAACCACTACAGTAAGGTTAAATCTTGTACATTTGACATTCCAAAAGTGCTGGGTTATTTCCCTCCATAGTAAATAACACTGTTGTATAGATTCAGCTAAATTAATATAAAACTAAAATGTTACAAACGTCTAGAGAAAAACTGTCTAGAATACTCAGTGCCAATATTCAAAGTGAATATTTATTTATTTACTTGAATCTACCCACCCCATAAGGCAAGGAAAATCTAATTATGTACAAAGCTTATTGAGTAATAAATGAGTTGTGATTTGGGTCTATACTTACTGTACACACATGTTTTTTGCAATGTTAAAATACACAATGAATCCTATAAATTATATAATTCTATGTCTGAGAATCATTTTTTTTTTCCTTTGCAGGGCATTGTCCCCAGTGCCTTCACACTAAGCTACATCCCCAGCTCCCCCCCACCCTTCTACATTCTAGAGACAGTGTATCAGTAAATCATTAAGTTGCTCAGGCTGGGCTCCAACTTTCGATCCTTCTGTCTCAGAGTGCTAGGATTATACGTGTGTGCAACTATGCCCAGCAAAATTAAATATTTTATATATGTGAATCAGAGTTGAAGAACTTTAGAGCTTTAAGAAAGCTTACAGATGATCCAGTCCAGTTCCCTCATTTACTAGATTAGAAAATTAAGTACACACACGTCCCCCCCCCCACACACATACACGTACACTGTTCTTAATATGTGGCAGAAAGATACTGCTGAGAAGGTCATTTGGAAATGTAATGTTGGAGGAGGGATTCATTGCTCTTTGAGGTCTTCCAGTTCTGAAAATCTTTTCTATTTTAAAACAATATGTGAGAAAGGCACAATAAGTGTAGCAATCTTGCTCTTTTAATATTGTTTGCAAGTGAGGAATAGAATAGTCCATAAACTCTTTCAAGGTCACTTTGTAATTTGTTGGTAGGAATTGGGAATAAAGCCAAGCCTGTATATGCCCTCATTTAGATTCTTTCCACTGTTTATTACTTGCTTTTGAAAGTTTTACTGCCATTTATCACAAACAAAATTGTCTTTATTATACAAGCAGAAAGGATTAAGTAATAATTTTTACCTTGTCTTTGTTGAAGGCTAATATGCTCATATCTGTGAACACATGAGTTATGTGCTTATGTAATTTGATCTTAGATAGGGAGAAAATAAAGGTAGGAGTAGACTGGTGGTTTCATAACTCTTAGTTTAGGTATGTTAACCATCATAACTCTATTGACTATACTGCAATTTTATAGCTTATATCAGCAATTAAATGTGTTTAATTTACTAAGCATACAAAGTAAATGATAAGATAGTTTTATTTACTTGGCCTAATTTTACTACAAACTATTATATTGTTCAATACATTGTGAATATGTGCTTACATATGCAAGATAATGTGAATAGTATGAAACATTATAGTTTATAGTGGAAAATCCTCTTCTATTTTTATGTATGTTTTAAAAAGAGTTGTAATTTTTGCATTCTTATACATTTATAAAAGTAGTGAAATTTTGTTTGTTTGTTTTGTGGTACTTTGTACTAGGAATTGAACCCAGGGGTCCACTACCACTCAGCTACATTCTCTTCCCTTTAAAAAAATTTGAGACAGGGTCTTGCTAAATTGCCCAGTCAAGACTCAAACTTTTTTTTTTTTGCACCCGGGATCAAACTCAAAACCTTTCACTTGTGAGGCAGGGGTAGTGCTACTGAGCTAAATCCCTGGCCCAAAATTCAAACTTTTTGGGGGGTGGGGGGTGCACTTGCGCAGCAGGCGGCGAAACCACTGAGCTAAATCCCCAGCCCTAAAACTCAAACTTCTGATCCTCTTGCCTTAGGCTCTCAGAGTGTTGGGATTGTAGTATGCACTACTGTGCCTAGCAAAAAGTGAAGGATTTTTTGATTGAAAAAATTTTGGTATATTATGATGCATTAGATTATTTATTTATTTATTTATTTATTTATTTTATTTTTTGGTACCAGGGATTGAACTCAGGTCCTTGTGCTTGCAAGGCAGGCAGGGAACCACTGAGCTAAATCCCCGGCCCACATTAGATTAATTTAATACTAATACTGTTGTGGAAATCCTTGGCTTATACTAAAGTACATTTTCAGAGAAATAGGTGGAAAAGCAAGGCTTGCTGTAGCATGTTACCTATGTTCATTTACTTGACAAGTATTTATTGGGTGTCATATTTGCCATAATGCTTATAGCTCATCTATTTCTGATTACTGAATACACATTTGTTTCTAGATTTTCTACAGACATTTAAAATTCAGCCTGTTCTCAATCTGCCACATTTTTCTTAGCTCTCCTTTTTTTTATACTCCCAATTTACTTTACTGGCACCCACTGGAAACCTGAAATCTTCTCTTACTCCTCAGTCTATCTCCAGTTTTGTTTTATTACTCTAGTACTGGGGATTTAATCCAGGGCCTTAGGATTGCCAGGCAAGGGCTTTGCCACTAAGTTACATCCTTAAGTTTTTTTATTTTGACATTTTTATTTTTGAGACAGGGTCTCCTAAATTGCCCAGGTTGTCCTCAAAATTGTGATCTTCCTGCCTGTTTCTGAGTAGCTGGAGTTACAGATGTGCACCACCATGCTTGGCAAGTTCCAAATCTTTTAACAGATTCTATTTCCCCTTCTTTACCCTCACAACCTCCCAAGTTCAGACTTCTATCTTTTGCAGATCTTTGTAGTAAACTATCTATCTAAGGTGTCCCTGGTGACCTCCCTATCCACTCTCACTGTCACTGAAATGGGCATTCCACACCAGTTACCTTAATAAAATATAAACTGAATCACATTGTACCTCTTCTTAATACCTCTTACAGATGGATTCCCATTTCTTCAAGAATGAAGGACAAATTCTGTACTGCCAAAATGGATCTCAATTTACCTTTCTGAAATGTCTGGTTATAAACATACTTGTAGCTAAACATCAATCCTGTCTTGGTACTCAGTATCCAAGGCCTTTCCTGGGCTTCTTTCTTTAGGAAACTTCTACAGATTCTTTTCCTGTGGCCTTCTCCTGTAGCGTTCTCTTCTCTAGGCAGTTTATTGCCCTCTTCCCCATCTCCCTGGGCATGCTGTGTCTACCTTTATTATAGCTGTTGTGCACAGCACTGTCTGACTTTCCCATTACAAACCAGAGGGCAGGAACCCAGTCTTATTCAAACTAGCAAGGGGGCCATAATATAATGTTGTAGATTTAAAAACAAAACAAAGCTCCTCTCATTTATAAAACATTCTTATCTATGGGATCGAACTCATGACCTTGCATTCGCAAGACAGGCAGCAGAACCACTGAGCTAAATCCCTGGCCCTGAATTTTCTTCATTTTTAGGAAGTACTTTAGTATGTGCTAGTGAGAAAAGTGCTTTATAACTATCACTGGAGTTCCAGAATTCAGAATAAGTCAATACATTGCAGATTTTAGTACAATGTCTTAGTAATAGATTGGTTGGAGTGTTTCTATTTTATGATTTTATTTTATTTTTACAGTACTGGGAATTGAACCCAGGGCCCTCGCACTGACCTACAACCTCAGTT
This sequence comes from Heterocephalus glaber, assembly GCF_000247695.1. The sequence continues at coordinate 5,308,305 of NW_004624784.1, read as the reverse complement.
TTGTTTATTTTGACATAGGATCTCCCCAAGTTCTAAACTGCCCAGGCTGGGTTCCAATTAGGGATCTTCCTGTCTAGCTTCCCAGAGTGCTGGGATTACAGGCATGTGCCACGTCAGGCTTATATTTCTTTTTTAAACATATCATGTCCTATATGAAAATATTTCTTCTATTGTAACTATTAATATCAGAATATTTCTGGAAAAAAAGTAGTTTTAGCAAATGTATGTGATTGAAATCTAAAGTGTTACAGTAACAATGAGAAACATAATTTTCAATTAACTGTCCAATATTTCATTTAAAAGTGCATGTATTTAATATAAGAGACAATATAAAAATGTGTATGCATGTGCACGGATAGATTACATTTTTAATCAACAATACACTTAATCCTGACCATAAAATTCTTCCAACTCAATTTAAACAATTCTTATTAGAAAAGAGTGGCTTTGCTGTGCTTGTGTAATAAACAATTTATAATTGGTGTAAAGTTCACCTTACACGAAAATTTTAACACTATAAAAGTAATACAGAAAAGGAATGAATAATGGAATAAAGGGCTAACTGCCCACAGAAACACCACCCAGAGAAAACTAAGGGGTTTAGTTTTTCTTTTTTCTGTGACTTCATAATTTTTTAAAACACTGCTGTAATCATATTCCGTGCAGTTTCATAATTTGCCTTTTCCCCACTTAAAATTATAAAATCTTCCCAGGCATGGTGGTGCACACCTGTCACCCTAGCACTCAGAAGCAGAGGCAGTAGGGTCACCGTGAGCTCACTGCCACACTGAACTGCATAGAGATCCTACTCAAAACACAAAAAGCTATAACTTTTGCCTTGTTACATAAGCATTTAAAACATGTTGCATAATAAACATTTAAAACTGTTACCTTAAATGTTATGGAGTAGATACAGCTATTTAGATACTTAGTTTCCATATGTTAAAATTTTGCATCTTATAAATAATGTGATATAGTGTTTATGAATAAAGATTTGCTCTATTGCAGATTATTTCCTTGAAAAAGACCCAGCAAGAAAGGTAGTGTATGCTGGTAATCCAAGCATCAGGAGGCTAGCCTAGGCCAGTGGTGGTGAACCTATGGCAGGTGAGTTGTTTTTCTTATAAGACACAAGATGTTAATGTATGAGTTGTTTTTTTCTAAACTAAAACCTCAGCATTCAGGTTTAATTGCAGTGTTTGCACTTTGTAATAAATAAATGGATTTTGGGTTGTAGTTGGTCACTCCATCTCTAAAGGTTCGCCATCACTGACCTAAGCTAATTAGCAAGACCTTGTCTCAAAAAAACAAAAACAAAAACCAATCCAGGTATAGGAAGTTGATTATGGGCTCTAAGAGCTATGAACATTCTTAAGGATTGAATCACAATGCCCAATTGCTTTCTAAAGAAGTTATTTGTTTACATCCCTACAAATGAGAGTACCCTTTTGATCTCAACAGTAATATTACTAAAATATTTATTAATATGTAACCGAAAAGTTACTATTTGCCTTTTAGAATCTTAGGACAAAACCAATGCTTTCGAAGTTAAATACATATGTAGGAATTTTCATATCTTTGACACTTCCTAGCCAGGTTACACTGGACACATTACTTAACCCTTTGAGGTTCTCTTTAATCATTTTTTTAACGTCGCTATTTACCTCAAACATGGAGAAGTTGTAAATTATTAAGTCATGTGAAAGCTTTTCACACCATTATCTGACACATGACCAACAATAATGAATCTTTCCTGTTCAGTTGCAAAAGTGGGTTACAGACTTCTGTTTGATTAGAGAACCCCTTAGGAATTCGACTATCTTTGTACAAGAAACCTGAGCTGGAAGGATGAACAATTACCTGGATAATTCTTGAGCCTGGATCCAGAAGGTCAGAGAGTAATCTGTTGTCTCTGACAACACGCGTAAACCTGAGTTACAAAGCACCTGGTTCCCATTCTCAAGCAATTTGCAATCTACAGACCTCTGAGCTTAACCCTTGTTTCTCTTGGGGCCTTTAATTGTCCAGAAGGGTTTTAAATGGCAATAGTGGAAACTCACCGAAGAGGAAGCTTAGTGAAAGTGATCTGGAAAGAATTCCTGGAAAAACTACTGTCTCAGCAAAGGCAAATGCTAGGGAAGGAAGGATACGAATTACTTGTTCTATAAAAGTTAAGCACACTCTTACCAAGATATATCATATAAAAGTGCAAATTCCCAATGATGAATGTCATTATCTGTATACCTAAAACATACCAATAAACTTAATGAACAAAAAAAGTTAAGCACACTCTTGAGCTTTATTTAAATGTAAAGTTTGTTTACAAAAGATAAATTTAGTAAAGCACTGTAATCCGGGTTAGACAGGCTAATCTGGTTTTGTGGAGCATGGAGATGCTGGAACGCTGATCCAAATGTCAGGTGCTTTTTATCTGGTCCCAGTTAGTACTAAACTGAGTGGACTAGAGTTAGACTATGGTCAACTTTCTCCGTATCTAGAATAATTTAGGTTTGGCTGCTCTTTGGGCCCTGCTTCTAACTTTCTCTTCCGAATCTACTTTATCCAACGGCCAAGGAATATCCTTGGTAATAAAAATGATCATACATCATTGTTCGGATTAAAAATCGCACTGCCTATGGGCACCATATGCACTGAGGCTTCCGGGGCGTTTAAAAATTGTCCCTGAAAAAGCAAGTTTTTGCAGTTGGTTAAAAGCTGAGAAATCATTTAAATGTTCTTTGTTGCAAATGTAAGTTCTTCTCAGGTAGGCCTGTTTCTCTCTGCTAACCCAGAACCCTGAGGTACAAGCTCCATTTGCTCCCCGATTCCCCCGGGGAAGAACTCGTCCCTGGGGGCGATGAACGCCAAGGGCGAGTTCGCCCGCACCAGCGGGAGTTTCAAGTTTCCACTAGAGGGGGAGGCGGCGGACGCCCCGCGAGCTTTGGGCGGGGCGGCTCCGCTTCCCTTCACTACGGGCTTCGCTCGCGCCCTGTCCTCCCAGCAAGCCCTCGACCCTCCTGCACCCTTGCCTATTTCCTCAGGGGATCCCGGGTTCCCCGCCTCTGCGACCAGCGGCGCGACCCCCCGGGAGGAGCGAAGGGAGGGAGGAGGGGAGGGGAGGGAGGAGGGGAGGGG
>NW_004624784.1:5292570-5305059 GCF_000247695.1 Heterocephalus glaber | reverse complement strand
TGGCGTTGGCGCTCGGGCCGGCGCGTAGGCCTGCCGGCCGGCAGAGGAGGCGGGGGGCGCGGGGCAGCCCCGCCTCCCCCCCCACCCCAGTAGGCGCCGGGCGGCCATATTGCGGAGCTGTCTGCGGCGGCAGCGCCTCTCCTCTTCCGCGGTCCTGCGCTTGTACCAGCGACTCTCGCTCCCAGCCGCAGCCGCGACGCCTGGCGCCGCCGCGCAGCGCCTCCAGCCGCACAGAGGGCGGACAGGAGCCGCCGCTCTCGGGTAAGCTGCCAGCGCCCTCCCTTCCCCCCTCTCTGGGTTTCGGCTCCGCCAGGGACGCTGAGGTGGCGGCGGGAAGTTGCGGGGCCCGCGCTGCGGAGCAGCCTTCAGGCCCGGCCAGGCCGCTCCCGCGTGAGTCGTGGGAGGCAGCGGCCCGCGCATGCCCTTTCCAGGCCGAGACGCCCGCAGCCTCGCGCCCCGGCGTCCGTTCCAGCGTCGGCCTCGAGCCCACGCGCCCGGGAAGGCCGGTCCCCGCTGCCTGGGTGGGCCGCGCGCTTGGGCTGGCACGTCCTGGAGGGGACTTTGAAAATACTGGTCTTAAGCGCAGGTAGTATCTATTTTGTGGTGTGGGTAAGGCATTTATTTAACTTCTCCGGCCTCCAGTTTGAAAGTAAGGGTGTTGAATTACTAGAGAGCGCGGGTTCTGCCCGAGTGGCCAGAGGGATGTTGCGTGACGGGGTTTGGGGCGGCTGCCACGCACCCGGCAGCTTGCTCCGCGGGCCAGGTCGCTGCTCTACCTGCTGCTGCTGCAGCCTCTGTCCCAGCCCTTTAACTTTCTCCAGCCTACCTGAAAAGTTCAATACCTTGCAGTCCCCTATCCTTGGAAGGATTCTAAACTCAGTTCCCGTCTCACTTTGAAAGGGAGCTGTACAGTACCTTATTTCAGTTTAAGTAGAGAACATCAGCACCTACACAGATAGGTCTTGCTTCTTTAAACATTCCAACCACTTGGTCTTTTTTCCTTTTCGAGAGTTATTATTAATGAACTTAAAAATTGTTGAAAAGTCAGTTTCACAAAATACATTTTACAGGAGGCTGAGGCAGGAGGATTGAGTTTGAGGCCAGCCTCAGGCTACATAGCCAGTTCAAGATGCGCCTTGACTACATAGTGCGATCTTGTCTCAAAAGACAAAAACGAAAAAGAAAAATTAATACACATTTGAGACACGTTCAGTAGGTTCCTTGGCAACCCTGTGGCTAAGACTGGCAAGAGGTAAATGTACAACCTAAGATAATAAGGGTACTTGATAAACGAGTACTCGGCGTGAACCTCGCAATCTATTGTTGACGGAGCATACATTTTCCTTAGAACACTAAATACTTTTTATATGTTGGCTGGAACTCAGAATGAACAATTGCCCCTTTCATTTTGGTGGATAAATAATGATTTAATCCGTTTGCCAAAGCAGCATCATTGGATTTGAGATGACAGACTGATATTTAGGATTGCATTTTCTTTTAACTTTCAGAATTTCTTTGTTTTAGCCAGTGTGTTTTTATCTTCCAGAAACTTAATAATTTACTTCAAATATGACAAAATGAAGAGTACTTTTTGAAGTTAATTGTACGCTGCAAAAAGGATTGCATTGTCTTTGTTTCTTAATCATTTTTCTATATTTTGGAACTTAATAATCAGTTAATATTAGTGAGGAAAGACGAGGTAGTGAAATTCTTCAGTTTTGTATAGAGGAGATTTGGTTATAACACTTAAACATTTTTTTTTTTTTAGTACCGGGGATCGAACTTGGGTCCTTGCGCTTGTGAGGCAGGCGACTGAACCACTGAGGTAAATCCCTGGCTAGCACTTAAAAATCTTAAATTATTGTCCTAGTGGCTTTTTTCTCTCTTGTATCCACATGCTCGGAAAAGCACGTAGGAGAGGCTCAAAACTGTTAAAAGAGGTAGTTAATTTCATTGTGGGGAAAATAGGTTGTCTCTTCTATTTTTTGGAAACTGTAATTACTTAACTGGAAATTAAAATATTCTTTTTTCTGTGATAGTAGGAGATGATAGGGTTTGCCTTTCCTTATCTTGCTGATTTTCAGGAGTCTCAGGAATGGGAAAAGAGGTAGGTTTGTCTTTTTGGGGTTTTTTTTTGCTTATTGCTTCACCATTCCCAAGAGCAGAGTTGGATGTTTTTTTGTGTTTTTGTAGGTTTTTTTTTTTGGTACCGAGGGTTGAACTCGGGTCCTTGTGCTTGCACAGCAGGCAGCGAAACCATTAAGCTAAATCCCTGGCCCTTGGATGTTTTTTATTATTCATTTTTATCTTTGGCAGATTGTTGAAATGAAAAGTCTTTGTGTATTTTTGACTTTCAGTTCTCAATCTGTTAATATAATCCAAGTACGGTTTAATAGTCTGAAATGTTGAATGATAGTATGAGTCTTGTATTTTCATCTACTTTTAATTTTATGCATTTTAATTTAAGCGATTTAAAAATAGGGGTGTATCTTAACCAGTATTCCCCAAAGACAAATGCCTAAACAGTATGTGCCATTAAGGTGAAGACTGTCCAGTAAGGGTGGAGCTTATCTGTACAGTCAGCTAATAGAATTTCATGTTACTGTTGAGAATCTGGGAAGTCAGGGAAACCACTCCTGGATGTCTTGAATGTTCCACAGACCAGAAGCCTAGTGAGTACTGCTTTACTGTGATGCTACCTCTGGGGTACAGGATTCAGTGGAGCTGGGTTTGCTTGCTATAGCTGTACCCCTTCCAAAGTTGTTCTAAGTTTCTTGGTGTTACTAATTACTAAACGTTGTTCTGGGAACTTCCCTGGCTTTTGTACCCAAGGTATGCTCACCTCTTTGGTAGTATAGGGCCAATCTCACCTCAGGAGAGCACCTCTGTCTTTAGCTTATTTTAGAGAAATTCCACCTGGCGTATTTGTTTAAGTTCCTGGTATGTTAATATTTACAGTGAATGTATGCTCTTTAGCTATTTTTAAAACTGTGAAAGTACTGTACTGTAATATGTTTTCTGGCAGTTTAAAAACCGAGAAAGATATAAAGGAAAAGGTAAAAATTCTCTTCACTTCCCAGAACCCCCCCAGCCCTAGTTCTGTTTATCATAGATAATTGCTATTAGCCATTCCTTTTACTGTAAATATAGAAAATACTAGCATTATGCAAGGATAAGAATATTTGATATCTTTTTAAAAAGTCTGTTAAAATGAGGTTAGATGTAACAAACATTGAAAGATTGCTTATTATGTTAAACACTGAGTAAATTGTATTTCTCGAATTTTCATCATTGGAATGAAATTACACAATGGAATTTCCTATATGTACTATATTTCAGAAGTGTCTGTATAAGTGGTTATGTAAATTTTCTTGATTAGTGATTGAAGATGAAGTTTAGTTTTTCCCCCTAGAGTATGGTGTATAATTACAGTGAAAAATGGTGCCTTTAAAAAAAAAATTATAATCTGGGGTAATAAAATGCCCATGTAACATGTGAATCTTTTTTATTTGGAAATGCTTGGAAAGGAATAATGGTCTACATGATTAATTTCTTTATTTCTTCATTCCATTTAATAATGAACTGTAGTGTCAGCTTCTGGAAAACATGGGTTCATTCAGGATGGGGACTAGCTTTTTAAAAGGTTGAATAGCTATTATGTATAGTAATCCTGGCAAATTCACTAGTTCAAAGTACTTTGTTTTTGTTTGTTTGTTTTGGTTTTTTTTAGAGTAGGAAAATTTGTTGGAGAATAGGAATGGGGGATAAGAATAGCTTCTGGGAGACGGGAGGTGTCCTGAATGGGTTGCCCAGTATTTAGTTTTATTTAGTAGGTAGATTTTGTAAATTTGTTATGTGTAGGCTTTGTATTTTTTTCTAGTGTAATAACAGTGATCTCACCAAGTGTGGTGACACCCACCTGTAATCCCATCCCAGCACTGGGGAGGCTGAGGCAGGAGGATCACTGTGAGTTTGAGGCCAGCCTGGGCTATCTAGTGTGTTCAATGCCAGCCTGGACTACAAAGTGAGACCTTATCTCAAAATAAAAAAAGTTCCTTTTTTTAAAAAGGTAGCAAGGTTTTACATTTATTAAAGGTAGGAGAAGAAATATGCTCTGCAGAGTTAAAAAGAATTAAATTTAGGAAGAGAAGTACATTCTGCAGGTTGAAAGCAGACCATCGTGAAAGAGAGAGTACAGTGGCCATGAGCAAAATGGCTGCCATCTTTTTTTGCATTCCCCACTTCTTAGGCTGAAGTCAGATCCAGGCTGCCCTATCAAAAACTTGCTTGAGTTCTCACTAGAAGAATTGAAGATACACTTTCTGCGTGTTTCTAGGTTCAGGGCTTGAGCATGTCTTCTGGACTCCATGATTGACAGGCCACGCCCACTTGCCCAGTTTCCTGGCCATGCCCTAATCTCCTGTCTTAGGCACTCACTTTTTTGTTTGTTTTACATTTATTAAGTTCTAACTTATTTGTATAAACAAGGTGGTTAAACTTTTTACATAAAGTGATGTAATCAAGAAATACTGGTTACTTATTTATGTGCATTTGAAATTAGTTTTAAGTTCTAGTAAGTTGATGTATTTGGAAAGATATCCTCTTGCTGTTAACATTCAGAGCAATGAACTGAGAAATTCAGTGAAATTCAGAATGAACTGTATTTAGTGGACCAAATCCAGCTTGCTTGCCTGTTTTTGTAAATAAAGTTTTATTGGAACATATAGTGGCCATCCATTTATAAATAGTCTGTGTCTTCTTTGGGGCCTATAATGGCAGAGGCCATATAACTAACAAACTTCAATTTAGCCTTTAATTTAGAGAAAAAACATACTGTTGACTTTATAAGATTAGTAACTTTTGTATCAGTAATTGATAGTAACTTTTTTTTCCACGGTTCAATTAAAGACTTCATTTTTCTACATCAGAGTCATGCTGATACTACATTTTTAAAAAACAAGAATGGGAAAAATATGTATCTGAAAATTTTGGTTACATTTTTGTACTACATCAGTCCTCAGAAAATAACTACATTCTTTAAACTTTAAAAAAAATGGACAATAATTTTTAAACAAATGCTATTTATGTTGGGTTTTAAAGTGTAAAATAAATAACTGTACCATAAATAAATAAATAACTTCTTTCCTTTTCCATAGCAGTACATGTAGCAATACATTCTCCTAAGTCGTCTAGTTACCATTTACAGTAGACCACTTCAGTTTTACTAATGATACAAAAAATAATAGAATACAAGGCACAATCATTAAATGGAGTTTTCTTTAGGGTGTGTATGGACATACCAGCGTGATGAGGATATTGTCAAAAGTACAGAAAAACACAATGTGCAGATAGTAACTTGTGTATCAATAGTTGATACAAGTTTTTCCTAAATTTTAGGTAATCTCTATGCCCTTTCAGGACCTTAAATGTTAATTTAATTGATTTGTGAAAATTTAAGTTAAATTGGACTGCCTGTAGGTGCATTTTTTTTTTTTTTGGTACTGGGGATTGAACTCAGGGCCTTGTGCTTGCAAGGCAGGTGGCAGCACCACTGAGCTAAATCCCTGGCCCAGTTCACTTGATTTTTAAGCCTTCATATCCTTTCACATGCTTTGGCTGCAAGTAATTAAAAAAAAAACCCCTCAAGGGCCAGGGATTTAGCTCAGTGGTTCCACCGCCTGCCTCGAAAGTGCAAGGCTCTGAGTTTGATCCCCAGTACCAAAAAACTCAAAAAACCAAAACCCTCGAACTGCCTTAAATAAGGAGGAAATTTAATACCTTATATAGTAAAATCCAGAGATTCAATAATGGCTCAATATGTGATGCACATGCCTGTTATTCCCAACACTCTGGGAGACTGATGCAGTATGATCACAAGTTTGAGCCTAGCCTTGGCAATTTAGCAACTTGGTGTAAACTTGTCTCAAAATAAAAATAAAAAAAGGGCTGCAGATGTAGCTCAGTGCAAAAGCCCTGTGTGAAATCCCCAGTACCACAAAAGGAAATAAAGGAATAGCTCAATAAAGAACAAAGATTTATTCTTGCAACTCTGCCCTGCGACCTGGATTGGCTTCATACTAAGACTCCTTTCCCTTTGTCACAGATTGGCTGTTGCAAGCATCCCATCCAGACACAGCAATAGCCAAATGATTAAGAGAAATTGTGTCTTTTCCTGAGGTCTCCCCAGCTGATACCTTTTCCATCACATTGGCTAATATTGGGGCATATTCCATATTTAAGCAGGCACTGACATGAGCAATGGAATTGCCTTTTAACTCTGTTCCCATTAGATTATTTTCCTTAGTCATATACCAGATGTTTTGAATTCTTTCTAGTCTTCACCCAAAGTCAGATCAAAGTTTGGTCTGTCATACATAATCATAATTTAGTAGGAACATGTGAGTTCACATTTTGGGCATGAAATTTAAATTATACAATAAAAACATTACTTCCTATTTAAATACTTGATAATTCTTAGTCCATTGGCTAAATTTCCCTGTTGTCTGCTTTTGTAAATAGTTTTAACACATTGTAGCTCATTTGTTTACTTATTATCTGGCTGATTTTCTGCTGCACCAGCCCAGTAGTTGCAACAGAGACCATGTGGGTTACAAAACCTAAAATGTTTACTTACGTGTCCTTTAAGTTTACTGATCCCTGTTTTAAGGTTATCAGTCATACCTATGGGCAGTTATCATGTGCCAAATACTCTTTGCATTTTAGGATGGAAAGATGAGTAAGGAATTTACACTCTAAAGGAAAGACAGGCCATATACTGTGTCTTAAAGTGTGTTAAGTGCTATTACAGTTTTGCATATAAATTAGAATTAATATTCAGTGCAGTAATACTGGTAACATTCAGTGCAGTGTCTCTGTAATGTGAGTTCTCAGTAGTTCTTCATACTTTTTAAATTTTTAAAAACTTGTTTCTGTAACTAACAATCTATTAAACTGAGTATGTGTACTCAGAAAAACTCATCTCTTATCCCAGGGTGGCACACGCTTGTAATCTCAGCTACGTAGAAGTCTGAGGCAGGAGAATCACAAATTTAAGGCCGACCTAGGCAACACAGCAAAACTGGTCTCAAACAACAAAACACCCTTAAAAAGGGGGAAAGGAGGACACAGCTGAGGTTAATTGACTGTATAACTCTTAGGCCTTTAAGGTATGTATGGAATAGATTAAAATTTCATTAGCTGACATGAAGGTACTTGATATTTAAGCTGTTCATAGGTTCTAGACTTAGAAAAACTATACAGATTTAGTTATTAAGCAAAGACAGTGTATGTCAGAAGCTTACCACTTACACCTAATCAACACAAAAATTATTAAATATGTAAATTTAGCTGTCCTTTAAATTTACTTTTTTTTAATCCCTCCCTCCCCTTACCGGGAATGAAACTCAGGACCTTGTGTTCGCCATTGAACTAAATCCCCTGCTAAATTTATTTTTGTCAAATGAGATTATTGAAACAATTCTGAACAGAGATCATGAAGATCTGAATTTGGGAGATCTAGTTGTGAAAACCTTTTTTTTGTGTTCGTGTTTGCTGTCTCTAATTAGTTTTTATTAGCTTGGTCATTTTACAGCATTAAAATGAGAGGAAAATATTGTCATTGACATAATTAACAGAAAAATTCAAATGGGTATTATATGTAAGCTTAATTCACTAACAAAAGAAGTGAACATTTGAGGGCCAGCTCAGGGAGGTAAATATCAGAAAATTCAAAGTTTAATGGTTTTTATTAATGAGAACATAGAGATTGTAGAGATAATATAGGGTACTGCCAGCTTTATTGACTGCATGAGAAATATTGTTTGATTTTAAAGATATTTAAGAAAGATACTAACCTGTTTTTTAAAAAGTCAGCTGCTATTGTTTCTGGGGTTTCAAAACAGAGTAGCAGTTGTGAGATTTTCACAGGTCAATTCAGATCTTTCCTTTTCCTACTACATTGGTGACTTAAATGAATCATCTTACGATTTTTTTTAACATATGAATAATGTTTTCTTATAGGTGAAATGAAGGAGTTGGACTGGATTTAGTTTTTGTTACTTGTTTAAAATTAATTACAAATAACAGTGTATTTGTCCTTCTGCTCACCTGTTCAGTAGGACGAATAGATATTTTTCTTTTAAATTTACAAAACTCAGAAAAGGACCAAATTTCAATGTAAAATTTTGCTTTTAACTGTTGTAGTTCTGCTTTATATTTAAATTTTAGAAATTTGCTTTGCTTTTTCATTTTCTGAAAAATATTGAATATTTCATTCCTTGAAAATATCCTTAAAACAAATCACTTCTACATGAGCAAGCAGTTGGTACCTTATTTAGAATTGCATATCACCCTTACAGGAAATCCAGTTACAGAGGTAATCATGCGAGTTGATATTGTGCACTTCCATCTTTAGAGGTAGTATTTTGACCTGAAAACAATAGAGAAAGCTTTACCAGTTTGCTTCATGGAAAGTCCTATTAATTGTTTGGGACTATCTTATTTAGAATGATACTTGAGAAAAGGCAGAATAAGAAGAGTTTAGGACTAGGATTTAAAAGGACTCTTAACTTTGTTAACTGGCCGTATCACTCTGGGCAAGTCACTTAACTTGAATTTAATGTATTAGAGTGATGCAGTTGTTGTGAACATGAGGTCCTGGTAGGTAGGTGTCTGTAGAGTGAGCATTCTACAAAGCTCTCTCTAAATGCCATCCTTCTTGGTTTTGGTGTTATTTTTACACTTGCAAAATGGAACTAAAAGCTGGATGTGGTGGTGCATGTCTGTAATCCCAGGACTATGAGACCTTGAAGCAAGAAGATTGAAAATACAAGCCTAGACTGGGGAACTTTGACTTAGCAACAGCCTCTTTCATAATGAAAAATTTTAAAGTGGTTGAGGATGAGGAAAGGCCCTGAGTTTAATCCACAATACCGGGAAGAAGAAAAGAACTAAATTTTTTGTCCTGTTTACTTTGGGAATCACATGGTGTTATATACATAAAAATAAATCATTATTGTTATTTAGCATTAAAACTGAGCTAAAAATTATTTGTATTTAAGGGTTTTAAACCTTTGAGTATGTGAACTTGGATGGGGAAAAGTCACATCTTTATTTATATATATTCTTATTCATGTAGGCAACAGTACCATTAGTAGTTTAGAGACTGTTTCCATTAGGAATTGCAAGTAGTTTCATAATATATTAAAGGTATCTCAAGTTAACATTTATATTCATCATTTTTTACAAGTTTAGTTATTAAATCCCTTAGTAGATACTGTTACTTAAAGCATTAATAGAGAACTATGTATATTATTATAGCATAAAATTGTTCCTTATATCTTGATAATTCTGGTATAATTTTATTATGTTATGTATTTTATGCACTTACTTATTTATTGACACTGGGGTTTGAGCCAGGGTCTTATACATGCTAGATAAGTGCTCTACCATGTCCTCTAGACCGTTTTATTTTGAGATAGGAGCTCACTAAATTGCCCAGTCTGGCTTCAAATTTGCAATCTTCCTGCTTCAGTCCTCCTCATAGCTGGGAGTACAGTATGTGCCACCACGCTCCTACTTTTAAAAATGCTCTTCTAGGAGAAGGTTCATAGGTTTACTTAGGTTGTCCCGTGCAGGAAAAAAGAATGATTCACAACTTGTTTTTGTCAGTGCTGTCATTGTGTTGATTTGACTGCCAGAGTTAACTTTTTAGTTCAGTTAATCTCCCAGCAAATTGACAGTGTTTTTAAGTTTATGGAAAGACTACAGTTGTATTTGGAGGCCATTTACATCTCAGAAGTTAAAAAACAGTTACTACAGTTAGGCTTAGGGAAAAGAATATCTTAGAAGTAAAATTAAGAAGCCTAGTATAAATTGGTTTTTTTTTTCTTGTTTTGGTACTGGAGATCGAACTCAGGACCTTGTGCTTGTGAGGCAGGCAATGGAACCACTGAGCTAAATCCCCGGCTCCCTAGTATAAATTGTTGAAGCTTCAGTGTAAACCATGTACGAACTAGATTTAATAATGCCTGTTTCACCATCTGACAGGTGGTAGCCTGTTGTGCCACTGCCACAATAGAACTCTGTGTATAAGCATGACACTGTTTCTCCATTGTGTGAGGTAGAAAGATTTGGGATAACCCCCAGAGTAAAAGTACATAGAAGAGAATGTTTTACAGGAATGTTTTGTCTTTGTTATGTGATAATTGTTTGAGTACATATTCTTATGGGTAATTTTCAGGAAATGAGAGACAGAAATTGGCAGCATTTCTTAAGATTTTGTTGGTATGTTGATGGCCACAGTTAGTTGTACTTCATTATTTCTGGGAGATTCAGTGTGGAAAAGAGGTAGGGTAAGATTTAGGAATAAGGAGAAAAGAGTGAAGGGAATTAAGAAAATCAGTTAAAGTTAATAAATACAAATTAAACTGAAGAACTGTAAGAATGGAGAGAAGGGTGTTTTTTTCTCAGTAGTATGAGGGAATAGGAAAAATCACAAGTATTTGATATATAAATATATGTTTGGTATACAGTGATTTAGGCAACTGTTTTGAGAGGAAAAGACAGTGAAAGATGAAGTTTCAAGTGAGAGGTGGAATCTAAGGATATGTATCTAGGTTTCTTGGCTTTTTGTGTGATATTAAATTATTTTACAAATAGATGCTACCCTCAATTAAAACATACTAATATATTCTTAGAGCATCTAGAAATATACTATTGATGTTAAATAATCTTTTGGCCTTTTTTTTTCTTTGAGATGAGGTCTCTATGTAGTCCAAGCTGGCCTTCAACTCCCAAGGTACCCCAGACTGGCTGTGAACTCACCATCCTCCTGACTCAGGCTCCCAAGTGCTGGGATTATAGGTGCGCAGTACTGTGCCTGGCTAAATGATATCTCGATGCAAATTTCAGTAGTCACTGAATTGGCTAAAACTTAGGTTTTAATTGTATTTATACATAGCTTTGTTGACTGTTTAAAGTGGGAACCTGTGCTAATTATGTAAGCTAATAAAATATGTAAATAGTTTAGTAAAATAGGCTTTTCAAATTCTCATCTGACTTTTAAAATTAGGAACTTACATAAAACTGATTAATAGTAAATGCTTGATGGGGGAGTTGTAGGGGAAAGGAAAGAATGGAAAGGAAAAAATAGGAGAAAAGGAATAAACCGAAACAAAGAGGGGTGGAGGGGATGAAGGGAGCCAGGGGAATGGGGAAAAAATAAGATCCAGGATATATCATGTAAAGGTACAATTTCCCAATGATGAATGTCATCATGTTGTATACCTGAAATGTACCAATGAACTTAATGAATAAAAAAAACCCACCAAATGCTCCATTTCTGTATATCCAGATTTCCTTTGTAACACCCGTGTTTTTACATAGTTGTAATGAGTGGCTACTTCCATGTTCAGTCTTTCCACTTTATGTAAATGTTGACTCAGCTTGTCCTAATATGTAAAAACAAAACAACCCCCCAACAAAAATAGCACTCTGAATATCTATCATGTTACTACATAGTTTCAACATTATTCTGTGGTTTTAATCATTGGCTATTGAAAAGAGTGCTGCTGAGAATATTTTGGTAGAGATTACTTTCCTTTATATTTATTTCCTTTGGGGTTTATTCCACAAGCAGAATTTCCTGTTCAAAAAAGCTCTGTAGCTTTTGTGATATACTGGCAACTTACTTTCTAGAAATATGGAGCCAGTTTTTGGTACTGCCAGATACTTAGTTGTTTACCAACACCATCTTCTGAACATTGACATGTGTAACTGAGTTTCCTGATTAAATGAGTACATAATCAAGACTACCTGAAAGTTACTTTGACTTGCAGATTTAGTAGAGCAATTGTTCATTTGTGTGTGTATGTGTGTGTGTATTTGTTTATTTTTGAGACAAAGTCTTGCTGTGTAATTCAGGTTATCCTTGAACTCACTATTTAGCCCAGGCTGGCCTTGATTCATGTTGATCCTCCTGTCTCAGCCTTCTAAGTGCTGGCATTACAGGTGTGTGCCCCCAGGCTTCACTCTTTTTTTAAAGTAACATTTTTCTTTTTTAGAGTGTTGAGTGTTTTTTATAGGAACTAATCATGGCTGTTGCATATTTTTCTATTTTAATTTTAGTATTTTATTGTGCCTATGTAGGAAATTATGAATATATTTATTTTTATGAAGATCTATACATTCTCCTTTAGTCATATTTCTAAAACTAGAATCTTTTTCTTTTTGAAAAAACTTTAACCTACTTAGATTATTGAGTGGAATTATGAAGATTATGAAGTCACAACTCCAACTTTATTAGACTATTCTAATGGTTCCCCCCCCCATTAACTTTATTGGTACATTTTAGGTGTAAAATAGTTACATTGATCATTGGGATCTTGTACCATTACAAGAGTCTCTTGGTTCTTATTTTTTTTCCCCTTCCCTTGCCCTCCCTTCACCCCCTCCACCCTTCCCTATTTGCAAAGACTTTGTTTCCATTTT
>NW_004624784.1:5258726-5273802 GCF_000247695.1 Heterocephalus glaber | reverse complement strand
TTTGCACTATGGGCACAATCTTTGCTGTTATCTGAGAAATTATTTCTGATTTCGTTTTTTCAGATCCTCTTTTGTTGCCAGTTCAGGAAGTCCATGTGGTTGAGTATCAGATTGTTCTATCTCATTTCCCGTTGGTGTTGCTGTAGGTGATCTGGAAGTCCGTTTTTGAGGCTTGTTTTACTTTTCTTCTCATTTCCACTGCCGGGGGGAGGGGGGGTTTGCTGCTGGTGCCCACCCGGCTCACCTCCTCTGCCCTAGGAGCGGTGGAATGGCGGCAGGCCGGGTGCTCACTTTTTAAAAATTAATTAATTGTGGTAATGAAGATTAAACCCAAGGCCTTCACACTGAGATGCAACCTCTGCCAGCCTGCTTATCTGTCTGTCGACCAACCGACCTACCTACCTACCTATCTACCTACCTATCTTGTTGAGACAGGGTCTCACTAAGTTGCTAAATTGCCTAGGCTGGGTTTGAACTTGAAGTTCTCCTGCCTCACCCTCCCACAATACTGGGATTACAAGCTTGCACACCATGCCTGGCTGAGATCACTCTTTTCTTGGAGTTGTCTTATACTTGGATAGATTTAATTAATGACCTTAATGCTTGAATTAGGAAAGAAGAAAGATTAAAAATGCTTAAGTAAAATTTCAATTTTAGTGAATAGAAAATAAACCAGAGTAAAACCAAAGCAACTAGAGAGAAGAAAATAATGAGGAAAATTAACCAAAGAGAAAAACAGAAGGTCAACAAAACTGCAAAGTGATTTTTAGACCAATAACCCAGGCAAATTCCAGGAAAGATTACAAAGCAGGCAAAAAGTTAACCTCATTTAGAAGGAAAAGCAGATTATAACTTTAGATCTAGTAGAGAAAAAAAATCACGAGAGAAAACTGTGAGTAGCTTTCTGGAAATAGTAATTCCACTTAGCCTTGAAGAAAAGCAGATTTGGCTCTGGGGTAGGGCTTTAAGTATTTTGGCTATGTTATGTTTGAGATAATCCTTTAGATGTCGAGCTAGCTAAGTGAGCCAAGCTAGTCTGGAAATAGATTTGGTGATTACCAGTAATAAATTATGTGAAAAGCAGGGCAATTTGGAGGATGACTTAATGAAGACCTGCGATAATAAGATCTGAACTAAGGTGAAGGCAGAAATGAGAAGAAGCTATAGAAACATTGGACTACAGAGAGGTCATAAAGTAGGGAAGTATAGATAGGGAATAGCTTAGGAAAAACAAGAAAGAAGACATTTAAGTTTCTAACTGAAGTTCATTGACCAGTGACTCAGAGTTTTAAAAATTTCAGAATCTTGTAAAGAGATTGATTGGCAGTTGCTTGAAGAAAATTTAAGGAAACAACTTCACGTCAGTATACAGTAAGTCCCTGGCTTAAGAACATTGAAGTTGGGAACTTTCACAAATAGGAACAAACCTCATATTATGAATATTTGTAGATGGGAACAAATGGCAAAAGCAGCTCATCTGTCTGCTGGACACTGTCACAGTCGTGCTGCTGTGTGCTTACTGTACAGTGCAGTGGTGTACAGTAGTACAGCACTCAGTCAGAGCCCAGGATGTCCGGAAGCATAAGGAAAAGCAGTGGTGATGTGGTTTGGGGTTTTTTATGCTTTACATTGTGTATTTGCATCAAAGGTGTATAAAACTCACTTTATCAGACTTAGGAGTGAATCTGACCAATGAATATTCTCCCATAAGGGAATTCGTTCATAAGTCAGGAACTTTATTAATTTAGATAGTCCTAATGTAACAAAGTTTCTTGGGAGAGATAATTGCCTAGATAAGTTTCTTTTCAAATTTAAGGTAGCACATCTCACTATAGGTTTTCAAATTTGGAATTATAATTTTCTTTTTCTGGACAACTGATTATTATTTTAGATCTTTTAGTAGATTTGTAAGGAGAAACTCAATTCTTTTAGATGTTTCTTAGTAAGAACATTTATCCTAAGACAACATGTTGGTTCTCCTTAAGATTTGTTGTACTAGGTGAAGATACAATTTAACGTTGGCCTTGAGGGCAAGTCTAAATTTCTTTGATGGCCACTAGCTAGCTCTGGTTGTTAGTGTGGAAAGCTATTGCTGTTTTATACATTTAGGTGAATAAGAAACTCAGGTATTTTTCCTCCACTCAGATATTCAATCTTTCAAGGAAAAAATAGTTTTTTGGAAAAATTTTTTCATAGATTACATTAGAATTTCCTGTTGTCTTTTTTTTTTTTTTCTTTGAGACAGGGTCTTACTATGTAGTTCAGGCTGGCCTTGAACTCACTGTGGAGCCCAGGCTGGCCTCAGACTCACAGTGATCCTCCTGCCTTGGCCTCGCGAGTGCTGGGATTACAGGCTTGTGCCACCGTCCCCAGTGTTCCTATTGCCTTTGACAGTACAGAAAAAAGGTTCAAAAGTTTTCTTGAACTCAGTTCTTGAGAATCTGAAACCATCCTCACTTTTACTGTCCCTTTCTCCTCTAGGCTAGGTACAGGAATGAACTTGCCTGACAGAGGCAACATTTGAATCCTTAGGAACCATGTTTCCATGCTGTGTAATCTGTAACTAAGTTAAAACTTTTAATAGATCAGCCTGCCTTTATATTATGTTATTTGATACGTGTGGTATGAAGACATTGAAAATTGAAGAGATTTCTGTTACTTTTAACTCATTTTTAAATGCTTTTTTATCTTACTCTAAGTTTTAGAATAACCTTATATAAAAGATAATGGATGAATTATGCTTCTTTTTCTTTAACAGAGGTGACAACAGGATTTATATACGTGAAGTTTTTTTTTAAAGACTAACAAAAAGAGAAGGAAAAATGCCGAAACCAGTAAGTATACTTTATTACTTTTGACACTATTTACTTGATAAGATATTTTTAGCATTATTATTATTATTATTATTATTTTTCTTTTTTTTAGTGTAAGCCAAATGTTATGGGAAAGTTCTTGGAAGAAAAATGCACTCTTGATACTGTTACTTTTAGAGTAGTGTGGCTAGAGCATGGTATTATGTAGGCAATGAAGAAGAGGTATGGGTAACATCGTTAAAAATCATGCTTTGGGGGATCAAACGGTGTTAGTGCTTATCTTGGCTGTGCCACTTATGCGGATGACCTTTGTTAATTTAGTTCACTCTGTCCACTTAATTTCCTCATTAGTTAATTTACACAAGGAGTGTGGTGAGGATTAAAAGAGTCTGGTACACATTCATTGTTCAATAAATGGTAAGTTACTGTTGAGAGAAATAATGAAAGGTCAAGAGGACCCATGTGTATTAATTTTTCATAATTCTAGCTTCAGTGCTAGTGATACATTCTGAGATTTGCATACCCATGATTGTTTACTTAATTTTAGAATTTTATGGTTCTTTTGGACTAAAATTTTTCTTTTTGTCTTAGGGTACATGTTCTTCATCTGATAAAATGGAGTGTTCTCAGTAATGTTGACCAGTTATCTTTTAAAATAAAATTTCTTATAGTTACTATAATTTACTGGTATAAATATCACTTTGGAATGACTTTAAAACCTCAGCTGGCAACAAAGGACATTGTTGATGGAAAAGTATAAAGATAAATAAAAGGCACGAAGACCAGAAAGGAAGAAGTAAACTTTTCTATTTACAGATGACATGATTATTTATGTAAATAATCCTTATGAATATATAAAGCAACTGCTAGAGCTAATAACTGAATTTAGGCCAAGGCAGGAAGATTGCAGTGAGTTCAAGGCCAGCTTGTGCTACATAATAAGTTCAAGGTCAGCCTGAACTACATAGTGAGACCCTGTCTCAAAAAAAAAAAAAAAGACGCAAGACTAAATGAGAGAAAAATTACAATATAAAATGTGTGTATTTTTTTTTAACAGTTCAATAATACAGCTCACTTTTTAAACAGTGAACAAAAATTTTGGACATCTTCACAAAAGAAGCTGTATCAGTAACCAGTAAACATGAACAGATTCTAAATGTTTTTGGTTATCAGTAATACAAATTAAAGCTACAGTGAGAATACCACTTTCTCATTAGAATAGCAACAATTAAATTGTACGTGATACATCTTGATTCTTTTTTTTCCCAGTCCCCTCACTGTATTTATAAAAAGCTTTATTCCCATTTTTTCCTTCTATTTTTATAGTTCCCCTTCCCATTTGAAGATTTTCTACCTATTATTTCCCCAGTATTTATTACACATTTTGGTCCTTATTTATACTGTTGGCTTGTCAGTCGGAGAAACCATGTGATAATCTGAACGTGTGTCTGATTCATTTCATTTTAAGGTGTCAAGGTGCATCCATTTTTCCTAGATATGTCTAAAGTCTTTCCTTTATTTTGGCAGATTAGTATTCCATTATATAAAAGAACCACATCTTTATCCATTCATTGGTTGATGGGCATTTGGGCTGATTCCAAGATTTAGCTATTACAAACTGTGTTACTATAAACATAAGTGTGCATATATCCCTGTGCTATGATGTTTTTAATTGTTTTGGGAAGATACCAAGAAAAGGAATAGCTGGGTCAAATGGAACCTCTAGTTTTAGTTTTTTGAGGAATCTCCACACTGATTTCCATAATGGTTACACTCCCACCAACAGTGGAGAAGGAATCCTTTTCCCCCAAAGACCTGTCTGTATTGTTTTGTTACTGGGAATCAAACTCAGGATCTTGCACTTGCCAGGCAGGCACAGTGCCACTGAGCTAAATCCCTAGCCACTAACATTGGTTATTGGTTGATTTTTTGATAATAACCATTCTTTTTGGAGTGAGATGGAATCTCAGTGTTGTTTTAATTTGCATCTCTTGAATGACCAATG
Source organism: Heterocephalus glaber (assembly GCF_000247695.1). Next base: position 5,268,984 of record NW_004624784.1, on the reverse strand, counting down.
ATGTCGAACATTTTTTCATAGAGTTGCTGTTTGTACTTCTTCATTTGAGAAATACCTGTTCATTTCAGATGCCCATTTTTGGATTGAGTCTTTAAATTTGGGGAGGGTCTGACTTTTTTGAGTTCTTTATATATTCTAAATAATAGTCCTTTGTCTGAGGAACAGCTGGCAGAAATTTTTTTCCCACTCTGTAGGTTGTCTGTTCACCTTCTTGGTGGTTTCTTTTGCAGTGCAAAAGCTTTCTAATAAGATGAGATCCTAGTTGTTGATCCTTTATATTTCCCATGCATTTGGGATTTGTTCATAAAGTCTTTGATTATACCAATGTTTTTAAGAGTTCTACCTAAAAAAAAATTTCTACCTAGTCTATCTTCCAGCAGATTTAGTGTTTCTGTTTTAGTATTTAGATCTTTGATCCATTTCGATTTTAGTGCATGGTGAAAGATATGGGTCTAGTTTTAATCTTTGGCATATGGAAAGTCAGTTTTCCCAGCACCATTTATTCAAGAGGCTATCTTTCTTCCAGTGAAAGTATTTGGCTCTTTTGTCAAACATAAGGTGGCTGAGTGTGTTTGGAGCTGTTTCTGCATCTTGTAATCTGTCCATTGATCTTCGAGTCTGGTTTTTTTGTTTTTGTTTGGTTTTTTTGCCAGTACCGTACTGTTTTATAATAGTAGATTTGTAGTATAATTTCAAGTCAGGGATTGTGCTGCCCCCTGCCTTGCCTTTGTTGCCCAGAATTGCTTTTGCTATTCTAGGTCTTTTCTGGTTCCAAATGAATTTTAGGATTGCTTTCTCTAATTTTGTGAAATCTGCTATTGGTATTTTGATCATTAAATTTGTATAGTAATTTTGGAAGTATGGCCATTTTTCACTATATTGGGTCTTCCTACCCAAGAACAAGGGATATATTTGCATTTTCTGATACCCTCTTTGATCATCTTTTTCAGAGGACTGTAGTTTTCAATATAAAGATCTTTTACTTCCTTCATTAGATTGATTCCCCTGTAATTCTTTCTTCTGGATGCTATTATGAAAAGTATTATTTCCCTAATTTCTCTTTCAGTGAGTTTGTTATTTGTGTACAGAAATGCTATTGATTTTTGAATGTCATCTTTGTATCCAGCTATGCTACTGAATTTGCTTATTAAATCTAGAAGTCTTTTGGTGGAGCTTTTGGGGTCTTATATGTAAAGTATCACGTCATTTGCAGATAATGATAATTTAACTTTTTCCTTTCCCATCCTTATTCCTTTTATTTCTTTCTCTTGTCTAATTGCTCTGGCTGATGTTTCCAAAACTATTGAATAGGAGTGGTGATAGTGGACAACCTTGTCTTGTCCTGATTTTAGAGTGAAAGCTTTGTTCTTGAGCATTTAGTATGATGTTGGCTATTGGTTTGTCATAGATGGCTTTTATCAGATTGAGATAAAGACCATCTATTTCTCTTCTCTGCAGTTTTTTTTAAAATCATGAATAGTTGTTGGACTTTGTCAAATGCTTTTTCTTTGTCTATTGAGATATGTAGTTTTTGTCCTTGGTTCTATTACTATGGTGTATTACATTTATTGATTTGCGTATGTTTGAACCATCCCTGCATCCCTGGGATGAATCTTACTTGGTCATGGTGTATAATCTTCCTGATGATTTGCTGCATTCTGTTTACCAGTATCTTATTGAGGATTTTTGTGTCTGTGTTCATTGGGCAGGATTGGTCTGTGGCTCTCTTTTTTGCCTGGATCCTTCTCTGGTTTTAGTATCAGAGAATGCTTGCTTCCAGCAATGAGTTTGGGAGTATTGCTTCCCTTTTACTTTCATTAAAGAGTTTGAGGAATAGTGGCATTAGAACTTCTCTAAATTTCTTGTAGAATTCAGCAGTGAATCTGTCAGCATGTGGGTTTCTCCTTGGTGGTTTTTTTTTTTTTTTTTTGGTACTGGGGGATCGAACTCAGGCCCTTATGCTTTCAAGGCAAGCGGCTGAACCACTGAGCTAAATCCCTGGCCCAAATTGTTGGGTTTTTAATTACATCTTTATTGGTTGTTTACATCTTGTTATTACATCTTTGTTGGTTGTTCAGGAGGGTTTTTAATTACATCTTTATTGACTGATAATGGGTTATTGAGCTATGTTTTTTTTTTTGTACAGGGGATCGAACTCAGGACCTAGTGCTTGTGAGGCAGGTGTGGTGCCACTGAGCTAAATCCCTGGCCCTGACTGATACTGGGTTATTTAGAATCTACATTTTCTTGATTCAGATTTAGTAATTCATATGTATGTAGGACTCTGTCCATTTCTTCTGTATTTTCCATCTATTAGAATACAGGTTCTTGAAGTAGGTATTGATGATCTTCTGGATTTCTGCAGGATCTGTTGTGATTTCACCCTTTTCATTCCTAATTACTTGGTTGTGAGTCTTGTCTTTGCTTTTTTTGATATGGTTGATGTTATGGATTGTGTTTAGATGTCCCTCCAAAGCCTCGTGCAGATGAGGTGGGGCTTTCTTTTTCAGAGGTGGCTGAATCTAGAGTGTGTGATGCTGGGATTAAGAGCATGTGATCACTAAATCAATCCACTGATTGGTTTGGCATTGCCCTAATCCTGGTAGTCTGGATAAAAGGACAGAAATACACTGTTAAGGTCCCTTGTTGCTTTTGCTACTGTGTAGGCACCATGAACTGTTTCTCCTCTGTGACACCCCTCTGCCATGTGCCACTCTGCCTTGGAGACAGCCACTAATGGACTGACACCTGTATAAATTGTGAGCTGAATAAACCTTTCCCCCTTTAACTTTGGCTGTCGAGTATTTTGAGCAATGAGAGAAAAGTAGCTAAGACAATTGGCTAAGGGTTTGTCAATTTTATTTAGTCTTTCAAAGAACCAACTCTTTGATTCATTGGTTCTTTGTATTGTTTTCTTAGTCTCAATTGCATTAATTTCTTCTCTGATCTTTATAATTTTCTCCCTTGTATGAGCTTTAGGCTTGACTTTTCTTCTTCTGGAAGCTTGAGGCTCAACATTAGGTTATTTATTTGAGCTTGTTCTGTTTTTCTGATGTGGGAATTCATTGCTGTAACTTTTTCTCATAGGACTGCTTTCATTGTTTCCCATAAGTTCTACTATGTTGTATTGGCGTTATTGTTTAATTGTAGAAACTGTCTAATTTTTTCTTTAATTTCATCTGTGACTCATGGCTTGTTCAGGAGGGTGTTATTTAATTTCCATGTGTTTATGAAGTTTTTGTGGCTTCTTTTGCTGTTGATTTCCGATTTCATTGCACTATGATCTGACCATATGCACGGGATAATTTCAGTTCCTTTGCATTTACTTAAGTATGTTTTATGATCTAGTATGTGATCTATTTTGGAGAATGTCCTATGTGTAGCTCAGAAGAATGTGTACTCTGATGTTGTGGTGTGGAATACTATGTAGATATCTACTAGGTCTATTTTTTCAAAAGTTTGGTTTAGTTTTGATATTTCTTTGTTGATATTTCTTGTTGAGTTGTCTAGTTGATCCATCTATTTGTGACAGTGGGGTATTGAGGTCCCCCATTACAATTGTATTAGTGCTTATTTGATTTTTCATGTCCATAATATTTGTTTTATATAGTTGGGTGTGCTGATATTTGGTGCATATATATTTATAATTGTTATCTCTTCCTTAGATTGTTCCTTTTACAAGGATGTAGTGACCTTCTTTGTTTCTCTTAATCAGTCTTGGCTTGAAGTCCTCTTTTGTCTGCAAATAGAATAGCTACCCTTGTTTTTTTCTGGCTTCCTAACACATGGAGGACATCCTTTTCTATCCTTTTTCAGCTTATGAATTTCTTTTTGAGTTAAATGTGTTTCTTGTATGGAGCATATTTTTGGATCTTGTTTCTTGCTCTATTCTGCCAGTCTTTCTTTTGATTGGTGAATTGAGACCATTTACATTGATGGTTCTAACCAGTATGTATTGATTTATTCTTATGTTATTTTCTTGTTGGTTCCCTTTTTTCCCCTCTGTTTAATTATTTGCCTCGTCTAGTGGATTCATTTTGTTGGAGTAAATGTAGTTGTAGTCTTCATTATCTCTTTCTAGAATGTCCTTCAGTACATTGTGGAAGCTGGTTTGGTGGTCATGAATTTCATTAGGTGTTCTTTGTCATGGAAGTATCTTCATTAATTTTGAAAGATAGTTTTGCAGGTTACATCAATCTGGGGGTTGGAGGTTGTTTTCTTTTAGGGTTTGAAATACTTGACTCCAAGCTCTCCTTTACTTAAGGGGTTGTGTTGAGAAGTATACTGTAATTTTGATGGGTTTTCCTTTATAGGTGACTTGTTTCTTTTGTCTAACAGCTTTTAATATTCTGTTCTTGTGTTTAATTTCTGGAATCTTGAGTATATGCCTTGGATTAGATTGTTTTTATCATGGCTAATTGGAGTTCTATATGCTGTATATATAGAGTGAACTCTAATTGGAGTTCACTTATTTGTATGTCAGATCCACCCCCCCCCCCCATGCTTGGGAAGTTCTCTGCCATTACTTCTGTGAACAGGTTTTTTATGTTTGAGCTATCTCCTACTTTTTTATTGACTCCAACCAATCTTACATTATTCTTCTTTGCATCATCTAGCAGCTGTTGAATTAATTTTTCATGGTTCCTTGCTATTTTTAAGCAATATTTCTTACAGTGATCACTAACTTATCCAGTTTTCTAGATCTGATAATCTGTCCTCACATTGCTTCTTTCTGCTACATATACTTTCAATAGAAATTTAATCTCCTGGATATCTGATTGAATCTGTTTAATGGATTCCATTTCTTTCATATATTGGACATTCATGATTTCCATCATTTTCCTAAGCTCTGTTTTTTTAATCTGTATCTTCTCTAAATTCACTAATCATGCCCTTCATTATGGTCATCATCTCTTTAGTTAATTGAGAAATTATTTCTGATTTGATGTTTTTCTAGAGCCTCATTCATCTGCTTTGTTACTTCTGCTGTTACCACTTTAGATAGTCCATATGGGTGGCTTTTGAATTGTTCTTTGGCTAGCTGAAATCTGAGGTTGCATCTTGCTTCTGTATCTTCCAATTTTCTTTTTTTCTTTTTAAGTTTAATTCCCATGTTGATGCTTGAAAATTATTTATGGTGTGTACAGGTATATTCATAGCAATGGAAACAGTGTCCATTGGCAGGAGAATGGCTATATAAAACATTGAATCTTAGAAATATAACTGTGAAAAATCAGACTAGTGCATTTTCCGAACACTATTGAAATAGAATGTTCCTACCAAACGAATATATGAGTGAATTATGTGTATTGTATAATTACTGTGTTGATATTTATAATTAAAACAAAATGTGTCAAGAGTATAGTTGATGAATATTCATAAAGTAAATATGCCTATGAAATCATTGTTTGAGTCAAGAAAGACATTTGCAAGAACTTGCAATTATAATATAGCTGAAAAAACCCCAAAATTTGACTTAAAGAGCCTAATATTTGTGATAGGAAGCAAGAGAATAAGAAACATAAAATAGAGGTTGGTGCTTACCTGTTGGGGGGGTGAGGCTAGGGAAATTCATAAATAAGTTTATGCAACCACATTTGTTGTTTCTAGTTAAATTGGATGGTAGATTTATGGATTTCATTTTATTTTTCATTTTTTATATATACATCTATTGTTTTGTACCTATTTTTCCAGTAAGATACTATTTTAAAGAAGAATAAATATTTTAAAGGAGGATGAATGTGTAAGATTTGATTAGTAAAATATTATAGGTAAAAGCCACAATGTGTGTTGAGTTTGTAGTTGTTACAATGACTAAGATATATAAAGGGAAATGAAGAGTCTGATTCTTATAGTTTAAAGTTACAAATAGATTTAGACCACATCATGAGGAATTACAGGTAAGGATGCTGTTCTGGGCTAAAAGTTATTTTGCTAAGGCATGCTAAGTTTTTGAGATATCTCATTAGAATGGTATTTACACAAGAAAAAATTTTAAATACAATCTAGCAAGTAAAAGGGCTTTAGTAAAATGTCTTATAAAGTGAAGAATATATTTACAGTATAAAACTAAATACTAGATTTTATGTTGGAAAAAACAAGGGATAGTGAGTGACATTAGGAATTAGTTTAAATACCTGCTCTATTGTTTGCTATCTGTGTGTCCTTTGGCAAGTAATGGGAACCTTTTGAGTTTCTATAGAAATGAACATTATATCTCCCAGTATTGTTTAGGGGTAAATAAGAGTACAGAAATATATGTACTACTTAAATGTTTTAAAATGAGAACTTCATAATCTCTTTTGTTTTTCAAATAGTTTTGATTTCTTGTGACTAAAATCAGTCTATATCACTTTAATAAAGAAAATATAAATCAAAAGAAATTTTCATCCCTACTACTTAAAAAGTGTATTCTCTTTCCTACTGATTGTCCCTTTTGCTTTTATTACAGATCAATGTAAGAGTAACTACAATGGATGCTGAGTTGGAATTTGCTATCCAGCCCAATACAACTGGGAAACAACTTTTTGACCAGGTATTTAACAACATGCAGCATGCAGCATGTGACACCATAATATGGATATTATTGCATATTTCTATGTCTGCATTTTCCTATACTTTTATCAGTAATCCAACAGTGTACTTTTATTGATAATCCAGTGATGTACCAAGCACTTTCAAAGCATGTATTCAGATAACTGAACAGCTGTAGGGATATTAATTCATTCTCATTCCTATGTTTATGGCATAAGACTTTAAATTTTAAAATAATTTTTAATATACAAAACAAAAATTATACATAATGTGATTATATAATTTATAATGTTTAAATCAGGTTAAACATATCTGCTCAGTTACTTTTTTTTGGTGAAACATTAAAAATCTTTTCTTCTAGCTTCTTAAAATGTACAGTACATTATTGTTTTCTCTAGTCACCTTTCTGTTCAATAGTACACCAGGCTTCTTCTTTGTACCCACTGATCAACCTTTCCTCATTCCTGCCTAACCCCACTCTCCCTGACCTCTTGTAATCATCATTCTGTTCTCAGTTTCTATGAGATCAACTTTTTCATATTACACATATGAGACAGATTATGTGGTACTTGGTTTTCTGTGCCTGGCTTTACTTCAGCTAACATAATGATCTCCAGTTCCATCCATGTCTTTGGAGGATAGGACTTTTAAAAAGTAATATCAACAAGTCTTTACCATCTCCTGTGAAAATCATTGTAGTGTGACTAAAAGGGTTCATAGACATTTTACATAGTCCTTCAGTGGAGTAGGTGAAGATCCTAGATAGAACAGTAATTTGGTGTCCTAGGCTCGTAATTTCCTCGCCAAGGGATAGAACATGGTGATCAGATATGTCAATATTGAGTAACTTAGACTATTGAGCTTGTCTTTTTTTCCTCACTCTTAAGAGTCTCATCTCATGTCTGTGTGTGTTTGTGTTGAAGAAAAAGGAAAATAAAGACAATGCTTGGAAACTATTTTCAGAGATTCTGATTTAATTGTTTGGGCCTACTATAATCTATTAATATTCCAAATTTAAGCTGCTCAGGTCATGCTTTATTATAATTCACCAAGTTTTACTGAGAAAAGGAAGGAAAGTGAAGAGACAGATTTCTATGAGCAGAAGGCAACGTATCTTACGTGACTTGAGATTAAAAAAAAAACCACAAGAATATTTATCATTAAGAACTGATGTTAAATGTGTTTGTAAAACTTTCTGAATATTGATGAGGTCACTCCCCCTGGCTTATTTCCCACACTTTTTTGTGGTTTTTTTTTTTTTTTGGTACCGGGGTCGAACTCAGGTCCTTTCGTTTGTGAGGCAGGCAGTGGAACCACTGAGCTAAATCCCTGGCCCTTTTTTTTAGTACCGGGGGTCGAACTCGGGAGTCGAACTCGGGACCTTCCGCTTGGGAGGCAGGCAGTCCCACATGTTTTTAAAATACAGTTTTTCTTGTTCTTTTAACATACACTTTTGTTAAGTGTGGGTACAGTGTTGGGTTATGTATCCTAGCTCCACCACTTTACTTATCTGCTACTTTTGCGTGCCTATCACAGGCTTATAATAGTACAAGAAGACATGAATATTAAGACAAAATAATATCTATCCTCAGTATTATATAATAAAGGAGAATAAATATTAATACAGGTAATGATGATAGGATGGACTACATATTTTAAGCAGTAAAAAAGTACAGTACATTGGGACCATCAGGAAACAAGTGATTTTATCTGGATGATAGGAGAACTATTCACAGAAGTCATGTTATGTTAGTTGAGTGGGTTTTGAAGAATAAAGTGTACAACAGGTGATAAAAGTATAGAAGAAACATTCTAGGCAGAGGGAAAGAAGCATGAGCAAAGACATAGAAGGGTGAAATTTATGGCATGTTCTAAAAATGGTGTTCTGCTTAATCAGGTAAGACATAGACTGTATCAGACTTCGTTCTTTGTACCAACATGATACTGTTTGCCTAAATACTGTGTTTGTAGGGGTAAATTAAAAGAAGGATGTAGGATTATGACAACTATATTCTTCTGAATTGTTAATTGTTGATGTTTTGATGGGAAGTAAGATGATACAAAAATTCAAGTAAGAAAAGATTAAAGTGACATTACAAAACTGAGTATAGAAAACCTGCATGTAAGCCAGGGGTGGCAGTGTACACCTGTAATCCCAGCACTCTGGGAGGCAGAGGCAAGAGGGTCACAAGTTCAGTGCCAACCTGTAACAAGATGAGACCCTGTCAAAAAACCAAATGAGAATTTGAATTTAAGTTTTCAGAATGTTCATTGAATGTATGTCAAATTTAGGAAAGACCTTTTCTATGGCAAAAGAATGTATTTGTACTTAGGTAGTTTGTTGTTTTGATGTTAGTGTTACCTAGTTATAATGTGAATGTTGAACTATTTTGTTTTATTTTCTAGGTGGTAAAAACAGTTGGTTTGCGTGAGGTATGGTTTTTTGGGCTGCAGTATGTTGATAGCAAAGGTTATTCTACATGGCTTAAACTAAATAAAAAGGTTCGTATGATCAAATTAACTTATATTTGAAGTTATGAATTTGAGCTGGAAAAGCTAAGGGTCTGACTAATTCTGAGCCTTTTACAGCTATCTCTGTTAATCATTACAAGATGTTGGGTTTTTTAATTCATTTAAGTACCATCAACTTTTCATCTTTTTTGTGGGGGTGGGGGTACCAGAATTGAACTCAGAACCTCGTGCTTGCCAGGCAGGGTCTGTGCCACTGAGCTACATCCTTGGCCCACTTCACTTTTCATTCATCTTAGAAAAAGATAATGCTCATTTTTTTTCTACTTGAAAACTTAGCATGTAAGAAACACTTTTAAGGCAAGTTTTCTAAGTGGTGTAACTAAATACTTGCACCTCAATTTAAATATCTACGAGATAAAGCCAGGCATGGTGGTGCAGGACTATAATTCCAGCACTCTGGGAGGCTCAGAAAGGAGGATTGCAATTTTGAGCCCAATCTGGGAAACTTAGCAGGACCTTCTCTCAAAATAAAAATTAATAAAAGGGCTGAGAGATGCAGCTCACTGTGAAAGCACTGGGTTTAATCCCTAGTACAAAAAAATCCACAGGATAAGCTTCTCAAGGATGTGAAGAGAAGTTTTCCATTATAAATGAACATAGAATTTTTTTCTTACATGTGTGTTTGCAGATTTACAGTCTTATATAGTATTACTTATTGACTTAGGATCTTTTTACTTTCTTCCAAAAAATTTGATATGACTAGATTCAATTGTGAATTTAAGATTTTTGTTGATTATACTTAAAATTATTGTTCCAGGTGACACAGCAAGATGTTAAAAAAGAGAATCCCTTACAGTTCAAATTTAGAGCTAAATTCTTTCCTGAAGATGTTTCTGAAGAATTAATTCAAGAAATAACCCAAAGACTTTTCTTCTTGCAAGTTAAAGAAGCCATCTTAAATGATGAGATATATTGCCCACCAGAAACTGCAGTTCTTTTGGCTTCCTATGCTGTCCAGGCCAAGTATGGAGATTATAATAAAGAGATTCATAAACCAGGCTACCTAGCTAATGATAGACTACTACCCCAGCGGTAAGTGAAACATGCCTTTAGGTTATATTCTCTGAAAATTTTATACCAGAAGTTTCTAAATTTAAAAATTTTTTTCTTTTAAGACACTTAGGTCTCAGAAAAGTGGATCAGAAAGTAGGTTTTCTGATCAAGTATATATATATTTTTCTTTCAATCATAT
>NW_004624784.1:5217937-5244332 GCF_000247695.1 Heterocephalus glaber | reverse complement strand
GTTAACACCTAAAATTGGCTTTCCTTGGAGTGAAATCAGAAATATTTCATTTAATGACAAAAAATTTGTTATAAAGCCAATAGACAAAAAGGCACCTGTAAGTAAAAATTTTAATGTTTTATGTATTGTTTAAATTTTTGCTACTTTCCTATGATATTGCTTGAAGAATGACCATTTATTGAACTGATTCTGAGAAACATTCTCTTTCCAAAGTTTCCCTATGATAAAATAACACTGTTATTGAAAGATACAAGATCTTAAAAGTTTTTACAAGATATAAAAAGCATTTTATTTTAGCTGAGATTCATTTATGAAATAATATTTATTAGGAACAGTCACCATTCCTAAGAAGCAGTTTTAAAAATTTTATTGGTGGCTTGAATGCAGTGGAAGTAGCCCTATTCTGAATTAACTGTTTATAGTTTTGCATTATGAATTCGTTCATTCATTCATTCATGGTTTTAAGACAGAGTCTGTGTAGTTCAGGCTGGCTTGGAACTCACTATGTAGTTCAGGCTGGCCTTGAATTTGAAATGATCTTCCTGCCTCTTGCCTCCTAGGTGCTGGGATTACAAGCATGTGCCACCACTCCTGGCATGAACTTTTATTTTTATAACTTGAAGCCTTGGCTTTTATTTGAATATATATTTAAAATTTAAAGTCAAGTTTACTCTGGTATTCTGTCTGTGGATTGAAATTACAAAAATTTGGAAAACATTCCTAGGTTAAAAAGCTATGAACAAGTAACTATTTTGAATTAGTGGCATTTTTAAAACAAAGCAAAGAAAGGTGTAGGGAATAGGTGTTCATAGTTACTTAGGTGAAGAAAAACAAGTACAAAACAAATGCATTGAGAGGATAAGATATTAACCTCATTACAAAACTGGAGGTATGAGGCGGGTGAGAAATTGGTTACATAAAAGTGTATCATACTGAATTGGAGTTATGATTTAATGATTTTTAAGCCATATGTAATATGACAGAATTCGTTCCTAATGTTGATATTCAGTAGATTGTTGTGAAAGCCATTATCTTTGAGATTTTAAATTCAGAATGTTTTATGTTTAGGATTTTGTTTTTTATGCACCTCGTTTGAGAATCAATAAGCGGATTTTGGCCTTATGTATGGGAAACCATGAACTATACATGCGAAGGAGGAAGCCTGATACTATTGAAGTGCAACAGATGAAGGCTCAGGCTAGGGAGGAGAAACACCAGAAGCAGTTGGAAAGGTATGAATTTATAACCTTTCATTTTTAATTGATGGGAGTAAGCTCTCTAAAATGTAAAGATTGCTCAGTTTCATTAAGTGCCCTAATTTTAGATAATTACTTTACTTTCATGTATTAAAACTGGAAGTATTATTCCACTATCCTCTTAAAATGAGTATGTATAATTTTCAAGGTAGAGATCTTTGACAGGTATTTCTGAGAAAATAGCTTTTCATAACTTCACAGATACGCTTTTCTTTTATCAGACATGCTTTTTACTGACACACTAGTTAGAAAAATTCACTTTGTTTTGCTTGTGACATACTTAATTTTTCAGAATATGATTGCACTGAAAAACACTGAAACAATATTGGTGATATTATAGAACTCAACAAAAAGTCACTGTTGTAGAGTAGGAAAACAGTAATCTTTGCTAAAGCTACTGATTTTTTTGGACTCTTTTTCTTGGACTTAAATAAGATACCAATATAAATATATTAGAATTGAGAATTTAAAAAATGAAATGATACTGAGTAAAATCTTTATGGACTTTGGAACCATCTTACTGGGTCCAATAACATAACTCTCAAATCTGATTCTAGACTCATTTAGACTTCATGCTTTATTTGAAAAAAATTTCTAACTATCCTTGAGGAAGTCTTTGTAGAACAAAATAAGAAGAATAGGTTTTTAAAAAACAAACCCAAAATTGAGGCCAGTGAATACACATATTTTGGAAATTACATGATTTGTATCTAGTAATTTAATAGGGCCTCTGCTTATTATAAACCTTCTAGTCTTTGTATTTAATTCTTTTTTAAATGTTATGGTAATTCAGGCATTAATTTTACTTCTTTTGTAGTATTAACTCAAACTGCTCTAGAGACTTAACAGTTTTTATATGGGCGTGAAGCTTTTCAGTAATTCGTGATCCTATTACCAGAGAAACTAAATTGGATTGTTACTTTGGGCACTGTCCTTTTTTATTGCTCTCATGTGTCCTTTGGTTACATTGTGGTTCCAGTTTTACAGTCTTGTACATTGTACACTTTATAAGCAGCACTCCCCAGCCACTTCTTGGGTTTTAGTCTAGGAGGGCTCCCTTCTGTTCACTGACACTCCTGTGCTGTAGCACAGGCCTTGTTAAAGTTCTTGCTTTTGTGTTCCTGTATAATTTTTTTTTTAAATGTCTTTAATTAATTTTCTATACATTCTTATAGTTTTTGTTTTTTTGAGGCAGAGTTAGGCTTTTATAATTCAGGCTGGCCTTGAACTCACTTTGTAGCCTAGGCTGGCCTCAAACAGCAATCTTCCTGCCTCAGCCTCCTGAGTCCTGAGATCATAGGTGTGAGCCACCACTTCCAGCCTTAGTCTTTATTTTTAAAAATCATCTTCTCCTTAAAGCTTATATTGTCTCCCAAGGTTTTCTACAGTACCATGAGTTCTGTGAAAAGTTAGTTTCTATGCAGTTCCTATATCTAATACCACCCCAGATGTCTTGACTGTTTCTTTGTCCATAATGTTGATGTATTATTTACCTTCTTGTTCATATGTCTTTTATTTCTCAGCACAGAGAGAGTGCTCTGTGGCTTAATTAGTACCATATGGTGATTGTGTTATATTTTACTCACTCTAAGGCCTAAACAGACTTAAGTTTCTTCTTTGGTGTAAATAATCCACAGCTCCTCTCTTGGATACATTTTACAACTTCTCATCATAAGCATTTATTGCCTGCTTTATACAGAGTAGGAATTCACTAATTTTATTATCCTAGCTACCTAGTGATTGGCATGCTAGGTCTTCATTTATTTCCAGCTTTACAGGTCTGAGAGAGAAATGGCAGCTGTGTATGTGTAAACATTTTGGTCAGGCTCACTAGTAAAGTAACCAGCAGACATATTTGGGAAAATGCTTAGAGGTGTGCCTGCTTGACTTTCTGGAGCAAGACTAGTAGTAAGGAAAGGTCAGAAAGGAAGCCTCTTTCCTTACAATATGTTGATATGTGTGGCCATATGTTCTCATCATCCTTATAACTGATTCTTTGTGGTTTTGAAAATGACCTTATAGGCTTTGCCCTTATTTTTATCCAAATCGAATATGTTTTTCTATGGCTAAAACTGTTACCAAAATTTAAAAATGAGAGCCTCAAGTTTATAATTTAGAACCAGATAGCCATGTGCCAGTGGTAGGTCAGCTGTGAGAGATTATTTGTAATGGCACAAAGAACATAAGCCTTGTAACTAGGTTTTTTGGCTCTTAATAGGAAAATATTCTTACCTTCAAGGGTTTTTATAAGAAATAATGACACAGCTCAGCTGTACAGGAGTTTAGAAGAGAACCTGTTATATATTAAATAGTAGCTTTTATAATTATTTAATACATAGTCTGAGCTAAATATTAGTTCTTAATATTTACTTAAGAAAATGTAATTAGGTCCATTTGATATTCCTTTTTTTTTTGGTACCAGGGATCACATTCGGGACCTTGTGCTTGCGAGGCAGGCGCTGGAACCACTGAGCTAAATCCCCAGCCTTCCATTTGATATTCTTTGAAAAGTATTCTAGTTTATTTTTACATGTTAATACAGATAGTTTACTAATGGTATGTATGTCTTTGAAACAGAACTGGGTGAAATGAGTATTTCGAAACTCAAACTCTGAATAAAAATATAATCCTAAGGTTCCTGGGGGGTGGGGAGCAGGACTTGACCAAGGCTTGAAGGTTAGACAGTAAGGAAGAAATGTTCTGAAGAGGAAGCTAGCATTAACAAATGTGAAGAGCTAAGAATATGCATGGCATGCCGAGGAACTAGTAAATGCAGCAAGTTAGTTCTCCCCAGTGAACAGGATGCAGGGGAGAAGCAAGATCTTCCAGTTTTATCACTGAGACAAGACAGGTCTACAAAAACTATCACAAAGTGATGTGGAGAGCTGAAGGCATGTGTGTTGAATGAAGTATTAACTAGTGATGGCTATAGGCAAAAGAGTTAAGGATGTGAGACTTATTATCAGGTTAAATGTCTTCTCTATACTTATTCCATTTTTCCAGTAGGAATGTAATTTTTTCCCCCAACTTGATTATGGTCAGGTTCCATTTAGTATTTTTTCCTTGTCCACATCTCTGTCCTCTTCATGAAACATCAGTAGAGAAAAGCTAAATAAAACCAGCACCCATCCCCAGAAAGGGTCGTGTATATCAGAGCTAGCCTTGTAAGGCTTTGAGTATATTGATTGTAACCTTTAGGTCTTGAGATGTCATTTACACTATGAGTCCTCCAGAAGTGTTGTGGCACTAGGAGAAAAAGGTAGCTATTTTAGGGCATCTGTAGCAGCATTGGATGTCACTGTGAAGAGTTTGGAATTGGTTGTAGTAGGTTAATTAACCAGTATCCTCCGGTGGCAGACACCATGTTGTGGAAAGTAGTTTTTGCTCATACTAACAGTTACTCAAAAATTACAGTGCTTGGCCCTTTTGGCCAAGGAAACTAGAAAATGAAAACATTCCCTTAAGTTTTTATCATTCAAGTCTTCTGTGGTAGAACTTCCTGCTCCTTAAAATGTCTTTGTTTGCCTGTGTATGCTTTATATAAGTATAAAGAGGTGAGCCCAAGACCCAGGGTTTTTGGCTTTTTCTCTTAGGTGTTGAAAAAAATACCCATAGGGAACTCGAGAATCAAAGTGGAGCTTCTCTGGCATGAAGGAGCCCCAGGCCCTTAGTTCTTAAGTGACGTGAGAATTCATTGAACCAGCAAGAAGTATAGTGACCCTTAAACTTAGCTGTTGGTTTGGTGTACCACAGTGTCACCAGACTGTATATCCAGGATCTGCAGGAACTTTAAAATGTAAGTGTAAGAAGTAGGGAAGAAATACTTTGATAGTAAAACTGTGCTCTTAAGTTTATGAGAGATTGGAAATGAGGTTTAGTGCTTGAAATCCAGAATTGACACTAGATGGCAACGATACCATTTTGTGGACTATTAAAGAAATGTTAGAGATGAAATAATAATTGATATTTTTAAATGAAAAAAGAAGTCTCATTGTAGTGATCTGAATATGGATTAAACTTATTATAAGTAACACAGTTTCTCGTCTGACCCATCGTAAGCTTTTAGATGTTTGATGAATGAGCTCAGATATATATATAATGATCTCCTCTGGCCCATAGTAAATGCAACTAAATGATCAAAGCATTTTTTTCCCACCAAACTCTGATGATTATCTTTTTTAACAGCATTAGACACCTACTATCATTCTAATAGAATCATTGAAGGAGATAAAACTGATTTGTCATCTTGTGTAGGTATAAATGGATACTACCCTAGAAATTAAACCTGAATTCATTATTGATTGAAATTTGTTGCCTTTCAGGCTCTTTTCCTGTTTATGGTGCTTGCTTTTCTGTGTTCCTTTCAAGGCTTTGTTATTTCCCCAGTAGAGGATTCCTGAATCTAAAGAAGGCCTTTTCTTCTGTCATACCTGTGCAGTTAATTCTTATGATGCTGACACATAATTTGTTGTCAGTTCTTCCTCTGTGCAAGTGATAAATCACCAAATTCTTTTTTCCCTATTCAAGTCTGCCTTAAAAACAAGTTCGTAACATCTCCCCACCCCCACTGGTACTGGTGATTAAACCCAGGGAATGCTGAGTTATGTCCAAGCCTTTTTAAAAATTTTGACCCAGCATCCCACTGAATTGCCCAGGCTGGTCTCAAACTTGTGATTCTCCTGACTCAGCCTTCCAAGTAGCTGGGATTTTAAGTGTGTGCTCAGCTAAGTTTTTAATAACTTTAAAATAGTTAAGGGGCTGGGGATTTAGCTCAGTGGTTCCGCCGCCTGCCTGGCAAGCGCAAGGTCCCAAGTTCAATCCCTGGCACCCCCCCCAATAGTTATCTCTTACCTTGATTTTGACTGCACAGTAAGAAATATTTGGATCCTATCACAGGTATATATGTATACATATGAGTGTATGTAACAGCATAGTCCTGTATTTCTAACTATAGCATACTTTGGACAGAATTGAATATAATGTGCTATAGTTTGTTCTTAGTCAACTCATAAGTACTTAGGTTTTACACAAATGATATATTTATTTCTAACATAGAAATTGCAATTCATTCTAAGGGCACAGTTAGAGAATGAAAAGAAGAAAAGAGAAATAGCAGAAAAAGAAAAGGAAAGAATAGAACGTGAAAAGGAAGAGCTAATGGAACGTCTAAGGCAAATTGAAGAACAGACAATGAAAGCCCAAAAAGGTAAAAGGGTTTTTCTTGCTTTTTCAGAATTATTGCTTTTTTGTCAGACAGTATTTCATTGTTATTATTAGACAGTTGCACTTAATTGCCAAGTTGCTAGTTAGAATCATGTCATAAACATGTTTGAGTAAGGTATATTCAGTTTTACAGAGCTAGGTATTTCCTTTTATCACACAAAAACTTTTTAACGTGTATTCCTACTGTATATTGTAAATGACTGTATTGATTGAATTTATACTGTTCAGGGTTCAATAAATAAAACCACATATTCAGTACTTTATGGCTTTTAAACAGAAGGATTTATCAAGTACTTTATGGATATTTAAGTAGTTTGAAACATTTTCAGCTTTTCTCACCATAAAAAAAGACACAATTTCAGTGCATTAGAAAGCATACCACAGGATGGAGGTATAGCTCAGTAATAGAGGACTTACTTAGCATGTGAGAGCCCCTTGCTTTGACCCTAGCACTGCTGAAAAAAATAATACACACACACACACACAGAGGCATGTAATTCTTTTTCCTTGGTTTTGGTAATGTGTTTGGAAGATCTTATTCCTAGGCAGTATGTAACCAAAATGCTTCAGTATATGGAAAGGATACAAAGGATTTTCCATGTGTGGCCCACACTAAGTTAACTATAGGAAATACTATTTTCACATAGAAAATTCTGAAGAGAACAAAAAAATGTATTGAACAAAATAAAATGTTTTGCTTCTTCATAAGCAGTATGAAATCTACACTGTTTGTAAACACTTGCTTTCTCAGCAGCTAGTATAACTAGCCATTCACGTTTTAAACTTGTTTTCATTCCTTCATCGAGCCTCCTATAGTGGGGAGATGTTCTTCATATACCCAGAGGGGAACGTTATCAGCTAGCTGATCATTCCAGTTCTAAGAGGGTTGGAAATATTTAGAGGGGGAAAAAACTGGGTTTTACTCTGACTTAGAAGCCTCGCTTCTCAAGGATATTAAGACTTAGAGATCAAAGCCCAGGGGTTGTAAAACATTTGTCTGCAGACCAGAACTCAAAGGCAGAATTTGTTTCTTGAATTCCTTTTTGGTGCTCTTTCTACCTACCATTCCAGGTGCCTTTTTAAATCAAATTACCTGGTTTTTTTGAGATAGGGTCTCGCTATGTAGTTAGGCTGGCCTTGAACTTGAGGTGATCCTCCTCCCTCAGCCTCCCGAGTGCTGGGATTATAAGCAAGTGCCACCACACCTGACTTGGACATTTATAACATACCTACTTTATGCTACATTCTAGGGCTACAAACATAGCATACAGGAGTATGAAACTTAATGCTGAAATAAACTGGATTGGGGTGTAGAGGGGGTGTTGTAGCTCAGTGGTAAGAGTGCTTGCCTAGCATATGTCATGCCTTGAGTTCCATTCCCAGCACCATACACATACACTCTGTATTGTACTAAAAGAATGTTAAAAAAGAAATGTTTATATACTAGTTGAATTTAAAGAAAAGATTGAATCATAGCACTTTCTCATTTACGTAACACCTTTTCTGAGATAATAGTTACTTAATAAAGTTTTCAATCTCATTTAGGTTATAAAATAAAAATATTAATGATTTACATATTAAAAAAACAACTCAAAGAAGCACTGAAGAATGTAAGGGAGACAGAACATAAGAAAGAATATAAACATCTCTATCAAGACAATTTCAAAGCAGTCATCTTTAAGGCAAAGGACATCCATTTTGTTGCTCCAATAAAGTTTTTCCAGGCTATTCTAAAATCTGAATGTTCATCTTGCAATTTATGCTAAATTCTCATTCAAATGCCATAACTTTGGCCATATTTAAATCATAATACTTAGTAGATTAACTTGTAATTTTTTGAACTTTGCTTCATTATTTTAATTTTTTATCAAAGTCATTAGTACAAGTGAATCATTAAATAGAACCATTGTTCCGTAATGCATCATTATCTTCATTTATCCTTTTTAACCATTTTTAAAATTTTGGTACCAGGGATTGAACTCAGGACCATGTGCTTGCCAGGCAGGTGCGGTGCCACTGTGCTACATCCTTGGCCCGTTTTTAACCATCTTGAAGATACATTGGTAATGATTTAGCCAGACCTGCATTTAGTTACTGTTTCAACAAATTTCAGAGTCCATTCCCATCTTCAGTAAAACGAACTAGAGAAAATTATTGAGGCCCAGTTTCATCCATTCATTCTAGATACTTAATAACTAAGCACCCTGTATATACTAAGCACTATTGTAAGTATTGGGGATATAGCACTGAACATATAAGGTCCCTGCTCTCGTGGAACTTAACAGTTTATTGAGGGAAGACAGTAATAAACTAAACATAATGAAATTATTTTAGCTAATTTTAACTGCTACAAGGGAGGTAAGCATGATGTTCTGATACAAATGTAGTACTTGTGGGTAGGAAAGGGTATCCATTTAGATATACATGTTTCCAACTAGGAACAGTTCTTCTGTTAATAATTCAGCATATGACTATGCAAATCATTTTTACCTCTCAATTTCCTTAAGTTCCTAATTTCTTTCTTTTTTTTGGTACTGGGGATTGAACTCGGGACCTTGTGTGGCAGGCGGCACCTAATTTCATATTTTAAAAAACCAATATACTTTTTCATTGAGGTACTGATAGAGTAATAGCCATGCCTCTTAGAGGCTATGGCTATTTTTACAAAGTGAGTTTATTCCTATAACTATCCAGAACAGTATACAGTGGTACCTCAGTTCATGAACTCTGTTCTCTCCACTATTCTGGCCGCAAACTGAACTGGATAAGAACCAAATCAGATTTCCCCATAAGGTCAACATCGAACCTAATCATTGAATTTGATTTGGTTCTTGTCCAACTCAGTTTGTGACTAGAATAGTGGAAAGAATCAGGTTTGTGAACCAAGGTACCACTGTACAGAATATTCCCTGCACTCCTTTTATCACTAACCATTTTTCATTCCCATTGTGATTTATATCATTCTGACTTAAATGATCATAAAGTTTAGTCTTTTTTTCTAATAGCTTTCAGATATAATTCACATACCATATAACTCCCATTTAAAGCATATAATTTAATGACTTTGAGAATGTTCAGAGTTGTGCAATTGTCACCAATTTTAGGATATTTTCATCACTCTATAAGAAGAATTCCCATCCCTATTAATGGTCACAATAATTTCTTCCCAGTACTGCTCTCCCAGCTGTGAGCAGTTGCTAATGTACTCTTCTTCAGGTTTGCCCAGACCCTTCATATAAATAGAATTATGACAAATGTGATTTTATGACCGACTTCTTAGCCTATTTTAAATATTCATTTGTGTTGTAGCATTTCATTTTATGGATATGCTACATTTTATTTTTTCTTATGTCAACTGAGGGACTTTTGGCTTGGTTCCACTATTATGAATAACGTTATGAACTCTCTATACGGGTTTCTGTTGTTATATTTTAATTTGTTTTGGGTATATACCTAAGGAGTAGAATTGCTGGGATGTATTAACTCTGTTTCAACTTTTTGACAAGCTGTCAAAGTTGTTTCTAAAGTGACTGTTCTAAATTATATTCTCACCAGCAATGTATGATTATTCTACATTGCTCACTAACACTTGCTAATGTCTGTCTTTTGGGTAGTAGTCATCCTAGTGGATTTGAAATAGTTTCTCATGGTTTTGGTTTGCATTTCCTTAACATCTAAGGATGTTGAGCATCTTTTCATGTGCTTATTGGCCTATATATACACACACAAACATATGTATATAGTTGAAAAATGTTCAGATTTTCTACCCTTTTTTCAATGGGGTTATCTTTTGTCATTATTACAAGGGTTGTTCTTTTATATTCTGTACACAAGTTCCTGATAATGATACATGATTTGCAAGTATTTTTGATTCCATGGTGTTACCTTTTTATTTTTCAGATGATGTTACCTTTTTATTTTTCAGATGATGTTTTTAGCTAAGAGTTGTCTTAGAGGGCCCAATAGCCATCCTTTGATTTCACAGCTGTAAGAGCGTGTCAGTCTGTTTAGCTCTTTAGCTGCTTCTGGTTTTCCTAGTGTGTCACTCCATACATGTGCATTTTGGGAATTGGCAAACATCTTGAAGGAAAATAGCATGCAGATTTTTAGACAGGCACTTCTGTGTTTATTCCTTTTCAGAATCATGTCCTCTCAAGCTTAGGCTACTTTTGTAATCCCAAACGCTTAATCTTTGTTTTCCTAACCTAGCAGAATACTGCTGGTCCCAGTGCTGTTCCCATGCTATTGTGTTCTGTTTTGGCATTATTCCACTCTTCTAGGAATAGCAAATGATAGTTTTACATACAAACTAAATATATAGTACTTACATATAAAGATAGATTTTTTTTTTTTTTTTTGGCACCGGGGATCGAACTCAGGACCTCGCGCTTGTGAGCCAGGCAGCGGCACCACTAAGCTAAATCCCTGGCCCTATAAAGAGAGATTCTCATTTCCTCTTTCTTAACCCAAAACATACTATGTATATATGAGTCTGAGTATACGTGTGTGTGTATTTTTTTCTGAGACAGTCTTACTGTGTATTGCCAAGTTTGGTCTAGAATGCTCCACAGTAGTTGGGATTTAGGTGGACATCCCCATTCCTGGCTAAATATATTTTTGCATCTTGCTCTTTTCAATTAATACATCTTGAAAATCACTCCATATATAGTAAATTCTCAGAAATCTTCCCCTTTTTTTGTGAAGGGATAAGACTCCATTTCTTAGATTGGTACAGGTGTTTTAATGTTGATTTATTGGCAGTTTGTACACAGCCTTCATTTCATGATTTCTAAGAATTTTCATTGTGGAACTACTACGGTAATACCTCAGTTCATGAATGCTTCTGTTTCCAAATAATTTGGTAAAATTGGTAAAACATTTGGGAAAATTTTGCTTCCACTTGCAGACTCCACATAGGGTAACAAACACAACCATGGCCATCTTCCCCACACAAACACAAATGCAGCTATCTTCCCCTAAATCGTAAAACAAGTTCATAAACTGAGGTACCACTGTATTTGCTTTTCTTTAAAATAGTGGTCTTTTCCTGTAAGGAAAAAAAAAGTGGTACTTGATAAAATGATTGCTTTAGAAAAGGAGAATGTAATCTTTTTGGAATATGTGGCCTATTTAGGTATTCTTTTTAGTAATGCTGTTAAAATTATATGGCTTTGGGGCCGGGGATTTAGCTCAGTGGTGCCACTGCCTGCCTCATAACCGCAAGGTCCTGAGTTCGATCCCCAGTACCAAAGAAAAGAAAAGAAAAAAATTATATGGCTTCCAAGCTTCTAAACTTTGTCTTTAGGGTGTCATAGGTTAAGAAATTATTTTGTTTGCAAAATTCAGTAATGCTTAGGTTCAAGTGTGAGAAAAGCTTTCTCACATTTTCTTAGTTTGAGTTTACATTAACTTTCCAGGTCCATCACCAATTAAGCACTATAACCATCTGTATCACTGTGGAATTATTAATAAGAAACAGTTTGTTCTTACAACCTTTAACCTGTCCTCAAGCTAGAGTCTTTGATATCCTCTTTCCCCATGACGGACCTCAAAATTCTAAGTTTAGATTTTTATGAGCCAGATAAGCCAAAAAAAGTGTTAATATTCATCTTTTTCATGGAGTCCTTCACAGAGGTTTTAACTGGATCCATGGTCTAATTCAGTAAATATTTCAAGTTCTGATGTGATCTCTGTCCCAAATTTTACTCAACATTGTGGCCGCAGTGTGAGAGCAGCCCTATACAATCCTAAACAAATGAGGATAGCTGTGTTCCAATAAAACATTATTTACCAAGAAAAGATACTCGCTTTGGTTCATGGGCTGTAGTTTGCTAACCCTTTTTCTAATTCAATTAACTAGAAAAGAAAAAATGGGAAGTCATTTACGGAATATATGACTATTCAAAATCATACTTTCTAAAAAAATAACATTCAGTGTTTTCACAATTCATTTTAACATTGACTAATAATTCAAAATTGAACCTTGTAACTCAATTTTATTGTTATAGTCCTGAAAGAATTTTTGCTTTGAGTTAAAATTAAGCATTGTATATTGTCTAAAATGTAAAAGAAAATTTGCCATCTCTCTCACTTCAAATATACACTTTAATGGTATTAAATACATTCATGTTGAATGACCATCACTATCATCCATCTCCCTAAGTCTTTACAACTTATAAAACTGAAGCGCTACCTGAAACTACCTGTTAAACAGTTACTCCCCCTTTCCCTCTTTCTCCCACCCCTGGCAGCTACCATTTTTCTCTCTGTCTTTATGATTTTGGCCATTCTAACTACATAAGTGAAATTATACATTATTCATCTTTTTGAGGCAAGCTTGTTTTAGTTTGTTTCCAAGATTTGTCTATGTTAGAACATATCTCAGAATTTCCCTCCTTTAAGGTTGCATATTATTTCATTTTATGCATATACATTTTGCTTATCTGTGCATTTGATGGCACACTTGGGTTGCTTCTACGTTGTAGGTATTGTGAATAATGCTGTGAATATGGGTGTACAGATGTTTGACACCTTGTTTTCAAATCTTCAGTTGCTTCTTTGGCCGGTCTTAGTCACAACATAGACATACTGAAAATATTATATAAAATTACCTTTGGGCTATGACTATAAGGTGTATATTAGATTGGGTCCCATACCCATTATTTTATTATATATATGTAAATATTTTGAAATCTGAAACACTTCTGATCCTCCACACATTTCAGATAAAGATGAAACTCAACATGTAGTTTACATAAGCAAACTTACATAAATTTAAAAATTTATCTTAGTTTATTAATATGTTTGTAATACATAAAATTACATTCACATTAGAGAATTGGTATATATACCTATCTTAATTATGTAAGTTTTAACATGTATTGTTATAAGATTTCTAAACATAATAGCTTATTTACTGAGGTCAAAAGTTTATTGTAGTGCTAGAGATTGAACCTAAAGCTTTTTATGCATGCTAGACAAGCACTCTACTGTTAAGCTATTTAGACTGGTAGTGTCCTCTTTCTAAAAAAAATAAGGTTTTTTGGGAGCAGGGTTTGAGGCAGGGCCTCATTGTGTTGGTCAGGCTGGCCTTGAACTCACTATGAAGTCTAGGCTGGCTTTGATCTTTTGGCTATCCTTCTGCCTCAGCCTCCCCCATACTGGAATTACAGGCATGCACCACCACAACCAACAATATTTTTCTTGAGGTCAAAATTTTAAGTAGATTTTTAAAAAAAAAATAAAGGTATGTGCTTTTAAGCCTTATGAAATAACTTGAATTACAAAAGATTTTCATGTCTTTGCATTTTTCAATTACATAATACATTTCTAAAAGTTCTTTCATCAAGTTAAAAATGAAGTATATGCTAATTTTGAGAAACTGAACAGATGAGAGTCCTTGCTAACATTGTGGCTTCTTTTGATAAGAATAATTGGAATTAATTATTTTGGGGATGTGGGGTAATACATACATTTGACAGAATTAGAAGAACAGACTCGAAAAGCTCTAGAATTGGATCAGGAACGAAAACGAGCAAAAGAAGAAGCAGAACGGCTAGAAAAGGAGCGTCAAGCTGCTGAAGAGGCCAAGTCTGTTATAGCAAAACAAGCTGCCGACCAGCTGAAGAATCAAGAACAGCTGGTAAGGCATTGTCTTGGTCTAAGAGAAAAACTCATATAAATGGATGGTATGAACCTCATAAAACTAAGTACAGTATATCACACTTTCTGGAATGCAAACCAAATATACAAGTAACTTAGTAACAAAATGTGAAACTAAACCTTAAAATTTTTATTTCTACTTTTAAAAAAACCCTAAAAATAAAACAGGATAAAAGGTATTTTTCTGTGGTCTATCTTTAAATGGATCCAGTTGCCAACAAAAGATTCTCATTCATTTAGACTTTGGATGGATTCTGCAGTGAGCCCTCTGACATCTTTTGTTTTACATAAATTGACACAATATTTTTTGATCCTTATAACTATATACCATAATTGGTTGGATTTATTTATTGAATGGACTTCCAAATAATGAGTTAGCATGACTTTTAGAAGATTTTGGTGTAAGTATTAGTTCAGGTATTTATTTGCTATATGTCTTCGCATTTTATTCAGCCTCAGTTTCCTCCCTTTGAAAAGAGGGATGATGGTACTTACTAGGATTGCTGAGGAACAGATGAGATTTGACAGAGTACTGTTTAAATTATAAAGCATTACATAGTTTTGTTTTGTATACTTAGGAGCTACTATTATCAATAAACTGTTTCCTAAGTGACACATTTTAAATTCCTGCTACTCAAAACAAGATTTTGTCTCCCTTATTAGCTCATTCATTACCTGAGCTCATTACCTCAAGAACTTGTTCTAGCACTATAAAAATAAACTACTTAAGACTTTCAAGGAATATTGCCTTTTTAAAAATGGAAAACTAAAAAAAACATAAAACAGCCTGGGCATATACATCAAAACTATTTAACTTAATGTATATTATTTTAGGCAGCAGAACTTGCTGAATTCACTGCCAAGATTGCACTTCTGGAAGAAGCCAAGAAGAAAAAGGAAGAGGAAGCTACGGAGTGGCAACACAAAGTAATCATTTATTTGTTCATTACTAGCTTTTTTTGAATAGCTATTCTGTACCCATTAATAAATCCAGTAATACTTTAACTTTATACAGATGAATATCAGATTAATGTTTGCTCATTACTTTGGGAATGCAGAAGTGATTAATTTCTGTGGAAACAAGACAGGTATTGGGAACCCATATATATTTAAGCCGGGTCTTGACTA
This sequence comes from Heterocephalus glaber, assembly GCF_000247695.1. The sequence goes on along the minus strand of NW_004624784.1, from coordinate 5,229,063 downwards.
GTAAATTAGATTTCAGGCCTGGAAAAGAATGAGGATGGTTAGGAGTGAAGGAGGTGGTCATTCCAAATAGAAGGAAATTGAAAAGTATAGAAATACGAGCATATAAATGACCAAAAATGTTGGGATATGTGGCTGCTAAGTTGAATAGGGAATTGAGTTATGGAGGGCTTTAAATAACCTGCTAAGGCAGGGTGCTAGGGAGTGTCTGTTAACATCTGGCTCTGAAGATCGTAAAGCAGGATTGTAGCATGCTGAGTTATGATTTTATAAAAATAACTTAGCAATCAGTGTGAAGGATCGTTAAGATATTGGACACTTGAGAGAAACCTAAAATAACCTGTTAGTGAAAAATGAAGAGCAAAGAATTAAGCATTTCTAGTAGACTGAAAAAGGGCATGACAACCAGTTATTGGATATGAAGTTGAATTACAGGGTTGCAGTGAATTTGAGATTTTTTTCATTTTGTACATAAATGTTTATTTCTCAATTAAACATTCCCCCTTTTTTTGGTACCGGGGATTGAACTTGGGACCTTGCGCTTGCGAGGCAGGCGGCGGAGACACTGAGCTAAATCCCCAGCCCTAATGTTCCCTTTGAATACAAGGAATGAATTCTAAATCTTCATAAAGATGAATTAAAAATGAAATCCCTCCAGTAGAGTGCGTATAATCACTGTGTTCTTGGTTGCTACTGGTGTTTATTGTTTAACATCAAAAACAAGACAAGTTATTTTAAAATCATGCTCCTGGATTTCTAGTTCTCCCTCTAGGACCAGCTCTATACTGATCTGCAACGTTTAAAATTGTGTATCACCACCAAGTTGAAGCAAGTTTAAGGGTGAAACAGTTGTGCATGGGACCCTAGAAGATGTAATCAAGTTCCTAGCAGATGTAGGTGTTCTTGTCATCTGTGTAGGTGCAGGGGCAGTGGGCGATGAGTGCGTCCTGGGAGCCGATGTAGATGGAGTTGTAGATCTTCCAGTGCACTTCCCAGACCTTCTGAGCTGGATGAAACAGACCCTGCAGGCAGTACCACAGCATCCTGCACAGCCTGATGGCGACCCGGAGCCCCTCCATGACCGCCCAGATCATGTGGGGCTGCCTGTGCACAAGATCTCTATCCATTAAAGCCTCTTCCAGTAACAGCATCATGGCATAAATGTAGTCTTTGCCCATTTCACCAATATATTCGAACAAGAAGGAAAGCAACTTCAACACCCCGTTCTGAACATTCAGTTCAGAAACTCTCTACTCATTCATGAGGGCGGGGAGCACTATGAAGGGGGAGCACTTCTCGGTGACAATAAATTCGTGCATACACTGTTCTGCCTTTTCTGAACCTTGAGGTTGTTTAGAAGTGTGGCCAATACATTGTGAAGGCCAATGAACTTTGCAATATAGCCAAATGTCTTGACTGTGGCTCTATGAATAGCTTTCTTGTGAGCTTTTAGGAGCTCTAAAAGCTCAAAGCAAATCCTCATCCACTCTGTTGCAGACACATTCAGCTCCCCTGTCAGCAATATGTCCAAGAAGATTGATACAGTTCTCTTGCACTTTCTCATGCCTGTTCTTCAAGATGGGAGTGAGTCTAGGCAGCAGATCCTTAATTGGTGGAGTCATCTTGTGCATACCTATTAAATTTACAATAGCCTTCAGGGCTCCAATAATACTGCCCAATACTTCAGGATACTCTTCACCCAAATATTCATATAGGACAACACCCAAGCACCCCATCATCTTTTCTTCCTGACAAGTCGTCATGACCACAGCAGTGCAAGAGATCAAATCTGCTGCCTGCTGCCTGCTGCCTGACTTTGGCTGGTTTGTTGTTTAAAAGCCACAGAACTGTACTGCAGATCTGAGACAAGTACGGTTTGACTCGTTTCCTAAGTGCATTGACCACTGTGCCAAAGCCATTCAACATCTCTGAGTCCTCTGTAGTCTGTTCTTGGAAAGCATAAAGACTACCATCAATCAGTTGTTCTTCAAGTTTGTGATCAATATCGGCCCCGGGTTGTCCATAATTTTCTCAGTTGTTTCCATCATCATTTTTCAGTACTGTTCAGCTTCATCTTTCAGATCGTCCACAATCCTGGATATGATTTCTGCTGCACCTACTTTGTTTGCTAACTCCACAGTGGTATCAACTAACTGTCAGTAATTTCTTTTATCCAAAGCCATTCTGTGCTGCCAGAAGTGTTTAAAGAAAGGAGGAATAATCTCTGTTTTAACATAGTTTGCTTCTGCACCATCTGTTCCACAACACTGTTTTACCACCTTCAGCACAATTTTCTTCATTTCTTCATCAGGAGACTGGAATTCTCGAATAAAGATTAACATCACTTCTCTGGTATAGTAGTTGGCATATTCTACATCCATGAGAGGGATAAGGTACCCAATAGCCTTTAAGAAAGCAGCCAAACCTTTCCCTTTGTGTTGGCGGATACCCTTCCACAGGGGCTTCAGCACTGAATCAAAAGACTCGGTACCGTAAGGAGTTGCTGCACTGAATCAAAAGACTCAGTACTGTAAGGAGTTGCTGCTTCAGCCAAGGCAGCAATGGCCAGCGCTATGATGGTTCGAACTTTCTGCGTCTTATCCACGAGACTGCTCAGTGATTTCAACTAAGCTTCTGAGATGTGGCAGGATGGCACAGCCCATGAGAATAGCTATCTGCTATACAATCTTAATACCTGTGTGTCTGGCTTGCCAAGACTTCTTGCTTTTGCACACAGCTTTTAAGAATGGCAATAAAGGGGGCCAGGGATTTAGCTCAGTGGTTCCACCACCTGCCCCACAAGCACAAGGACCCGATCTCCGGTAACCCCCTCCCCCCAAAAAAGGCAATAAAGAAATGCCGAGGCCAGAGGCTACAACAGTAGAGGCTCGAGCTGTTGTGTTACGGACATACTCGTCCATGTTGTCTATGTCAGGTCTCATGGTGGAGATCATAGTAGCCAGACCAGCAGCCTTTGCCAAATTAGAAATGATCTCTTGGCCTTCCACTCTGGCATAGTAGTCTTCATCAGTCAACAGTGGTTCAGTGACCACAAGAATCTTGTGCACATATGGCCGTACTAAGTCATCTAGTTTGTACAGTATCCTATCAGTGATTTCCACGAGCAAATGGCATTCCTGCTCCTCAAGTGTAGGAGACATCAGCAGAGGAAGAATCTGATTAAGAGGCCCAGCTCCAAGCTTCCTCACTTTATCAGTGATCTGGCACAGCACAGCCTTTCTCATTGGAGGTGTTCCATTCTTAATTTTTAAAAGCAGCTTCATTATTTTTCTCTTTTTTTGCTCTTCTGGACTAAGTGTTGATTCATCAACATCAACCAAGAGTTTATCAAAGTACTGAATATCATCAGGTTTTAAGAATGGAAGATTTCCAGAAGGCTCGCCATTGACACTTCAGAGTTCTGTGTTCTGTCTACATGTGGAAACCAGTCATTCCACCTAACAGTGTTGGAGTTGCTGTCAGCTTCTGGGCCGGGGTTCGAATATAACCAGCTGGAGGTGGAAGTACCTTGTATCCTTCTGGGAACATAGCATCCAGTTCTTCATCAGAGAGTGGGTGGATTCATCAGTTTCTCCCATCTCCAAGCCTGAAGCTGTTCAGGGGTCATACTCCTTATGTTACCTGGAGTTGGGGTGGCCATGTTCATGGCTGGGGTGCGAATGAGCATCTTTCCAGGGGTCAGAACAGGAGTGCTTCCATCCATCTTACTGGCTGGGGTCTCAACCCATCAGGACTTTCTTTTATTTTATCTCTCCAGGAGTTGGTGTCTCCCCAATTGAATCTCCACCTTGATCTGTTGGAGCAGTCTCAGCCCATCCACTTACATGCCCGGGAGTATTTCTCTCGGATTGGGGGGTTTTGTCCCATCTGTTTTTACAAGCACTAGAAGTCGTGCCTCCGTGGCCTGGGGTCGTGTGGCCGGGTGTGTTGCCACAGCCAGGAGTAGCAGCTCCTGCAGGTGTGTGACTCGGTGTGGGATCCCAAATTTTTAAGCGAGGGCTTGCTCCAGGGGTTTCGCTTCCTTTTGCACAAGTGGTGTCTCATCCCATCTTAAAGATGGGGTATGCCCAGGGGTCTCTACCTGGTCCCAACTGGACAGCTTTTTGGGACTGGCACCAGGAGTCTGGTCAGCAGTTTGATTCCAGTGCTGCTTTCTCTTTGAGGGAGGCTGAGATGCTGCTGCACCGTTGACAACTTTCAGCTCTCCAGCTTTAGCTTTCTCTGCTAGCTGTTGCCCAATTTCTCTCTCTTCCTTAGTCAAATGCTGTTCTCTGCTTACATCCATGTAAGTCCAAGCATTCACTTTAGGGTCAGGGGTCTCCCCTCCATCTGCAAAAGGATCAAGACACTCCGGGGAAATGATCATGGTCCGCCTGTGCTTTTTGTATTCCTCTTCCCTGTCTGCGATCTTCGGAGGCCAGTGCTCAGCACACGGGTCATAGTGTTCTGTTGCCTGTGGAATATCATTGAGCAACACCAGGGGGCCATGGTACCCTGGCTTCTTCTAGCCAAGCAAGCTCGTCGATAAGTAGTCATTGTCATCATCTTCAAGTTCAATGGCAGCAATCGATGTCATGTAGCCAGCAAGTCTGCTGTCACTTCCACCATAAATCTCCTGGTCATAGTAACCTGTGGAATCAAGGCCCACTTCTTGCGCTTCATCAAGAGCTGCCTTCTTGCCTTGAATCTCTCGAATCTGTGCTTTAATATCTTCGTGAGTCTTGGCGATCTTCGCCATTTTGTCCACTCGGACACACAGACGTAACTAGCACTCTCCAGCACTTCTGCTCACCCCTGCCGTGGAGAAAAATAGCTGGCCGAATTTGAGATTTTTAATGACAGTTCATAAATAAAACTGCTGTTAGGCCAGGGATTTAGCTCAGTGGTTTTGCCGCCTGCTGAACAAGCACAAGGATCTGAGTTCGATCCCCAGTACCAAAAAAAAAAAAAAACCTGCTGTTGTCTAAAATAATTCATGAATGTCCTTTACACACTTCAGTTGAGAATTTAACTCAAACTTTAAATGACTTTTTTCTGGTACCAGAGATCGAACTCAGGACCTTGCACTTGTGAGGCAGGTTTGGTGCCACTGAGCTAAATCCTCGGCCCCTAAATGACTTTCTTTTGAGAAAGGGTCTCACTATGTAGTTCAGGCTGGTCTCAAACTCAGTCTTAGCCTCCCAAGTGTTGCGATTACAGGCATTCACCACCATGCCTGGCTTAAATAACGTCAACTTTAAATGCAACTGTAATTGCATTCGCAATATAGTAATTGTATTGCATTTAAGGATATATAATTATATACGATGCTTTTCTACACTGAAATGTACTTAGTGTATAAAATGGTTTTGACTTGTAGTTGAAGTTTAAATTTCTTTGTAGAAGTTTAAATTTCACTGGGAAGTTTAGTTTTTTTGTTTTTATTTTTGGTAGTATACATACATACATACAACTAAGTCAGTCACTACAGAAGGAATAAACAGTTGGGATATGGTAATGCATATCTGTAATCCTAGCACTCTGGAGCCTGAGGCAGGAGAATCCTAAATTTGAGTCTAGCCTGAGCAATGTAGTGAAACATTCTCAAAAAGAGCTGAGAATGTAGTTCACCCTGGTTTGAAAACTCAGTACCACCAAAAAAAGGAAATAAATTATGTTAATCCCTTGAATATACTATTTCCATTAATAGGATATTATAGATTTCACTTAGGGATGATTTATGGACTTGAGATAGAAACTTTTATAAATAACAGTTACAAGGCCCAGGGATTTGGCTCACTGGCGCCACACCTGCCTAGCAAGTGCGAGGTCCTGAGTTTGATCCCTGGTACTGGAAATAAATATGTAATAAAAATTACAGATTTAATTCCTGAAAACTAGAAGAAAATGCACAAAAAGGAAAATTAATCTAAAAAACTAGAATACTGTTGTAAAACATGATCTGTCCTGTTTTTGTGTATATTCTTACACATTTATATATTTAAAATGAGATCTTGATATCTTATGTATATACAGTTCTGCTTTAGTGAATTTTCACCTAAGACTATATTCAGAATTTCTGGTGAGACTTATAGTTTAGCATCCAAAGGGAGCATTTTTGAGAGTAAAGGGGGTGTACTAATAATTACACAGGCTAGTGTGGGGCAGGGGATGTATGCCTATAATCCCAGCACTTGAGAGGTTGAGGCAGGAGGATTGCTGTGAGTTCAAGGCCAGCTGGGCTACATAGCAAAACCCTATTTCAAAAAACAAAACAGTTTACACAGGGCAACTGTGTAAAGCAGGACTCTCCCAGGCAAACCAGAACAATATGATCACCCAAATCATTGACGAAGTTATATGTTTCATGTTGTATCATGGCAGAAGATACTTATTAGGATCTAGTTAAGCTCCCATTAGTGATTTTAATTGATCATTGGATTACAGTAATGACAATGATTCCTCTATTGTCTGATTGTGGCTCAAATGTAATCTGTTATGTGTGGCAATCTTCATTATACTAATAATTTCCCATCAAGAATGTACATAACAATTTTAGCAACAGTGGATAATCCTTGCCAGAATTAGTTTTATTCAGACTTGCAAAGTGATACTTAAAAAACTTTTATTTCACCTACTAGCTAGTATTTTTCCATAAAAAGCTTTGTTCAGTAGAACCTATTTTCATTATCCTGAAATGTAGTTTATGTTAGATAAGTAGGATAATTTGATTTTAGTTACTAGTGTTTCATAGTAAGTTGCTCATAAACTTATTTTTAATATTCAGGCTTTTGCAGCCCAGGAAGACTTAGAAAAGACCAAAGAAGAGTTAAAAACTGTAATGTCTGCCCCACCTCCGCCTCCACCACCACCTGTCATTCCTCCTACAGAAAATGAGCATGATGAACATGATGAGAATAATGCTGAGGCTAGTGCTGAATTGTCAAACGAAGGAGTCATGAACCATAGAAGTGAGGAGGAGCGTGTAACAGAAACACAGAAAAATGAGCGTGTGAAGAAGCAACTTCAGGTATTTAAAGTTTGCATTTATGTGCACATTTAAAATGCAGTTTACATTTTCAAATGCAGTTTACATTTTCTCTATCTAAAATGAATGTGTTTAGAAGTCTTTAACACTGGCTGACTTATGATTGCTTTTTAAGTATTTGGCCTATAGTCATGTTACTTCATGTCTTCCATTGTATGACCCTATTAACAAATGTTTGTTAACTAGTGAGTTATTTAATTATACTTTGATCCATTTTAAAAGGCAGAAAGTATTCCAATTCTGTTAGAAAAACAAATCAATTCAGCTTTTAAACAGTAAAATATGCATTGAAATGCAGTGATATTTAATAGACTTTTTAAAGATACTACATAATCTGAATTCTCTAAATTTTATAATGGCAAAAGTTTAGTTTATTAAATGTACATAATTAGATCAAAATAGCAAATTTTAACATTAGAGCTCTTTTTCCAGATAAATTCTAATTTTTTAATCGGTGGAATCTTTAAATAGTAATAAAGAAAATGACTTTTGGAGAAAACGTCATTCTTGGTATAGATTTTAGATTTTAAAATAACATTACTCTGTAGTAACTACCTTGAACTTTTTAAGTATTGGATAAGAAAATTTTTAACATACAAAAATACCATGGTTGATGAGTGTGGAAATGAAAAGCCATGGATATTCTTCCCTGATAATTTCCATCACCATAAGTTTGTACACTTTAAAGAAAATGATTTTTTAATATACTTTTGGTATATATGTATACATATATGTTTGCATCTTTAAGCCATTTTCACAAGTTTTTTAAAGAAAACAGTGATAGTTATACTCTTTATCTTTTAATGTAGGCATTAAGTTCAGAGTTAGCCCAAGCCAGAGATGAAACCAAGAAAACACAAAATGATGTTCTTCATGCTGAGAATGTTAAAGCAGGCCGTGATAAGTACAAGACTCTTCGACAGATTCGACAAGGCAATACAAAACAGCGTATTGATGAGTTTGAAGCAATGTGAGAGCTGTTATTTTGCATACATGTTCTTCATAAGCTGAACCACCAACAGAGAAAAGCAGGCCTTTGCAGATGTGATGGAATGCATCCTACCTTGCCAAAGCATTTATACCAGTTTGACTTTGGTGGCTAAAAGACAGATTTAAGGAGAGCTCTTCAACATTAAGGCAGCGAGATGTCATGTTTGTTTTTCTTTTGGGCCAGGAAATTGAGAACAGTGTTCCATTACCTCCATTTGCATTTCCATTTTTTGATTTTTTTTGTTGTTGTTGTTAAAGAATAACACTGTCATGTCTAACACTATCATGTCTGATAAATGTGGATATGTGGTTTGAACACCTTGTGCATTTTAAAGGATAATGGTGACTATTTCAGTGTTTAGATCAGTTTTCCCATGCCTTTTCCATTTTTTAACTGTATAGATTTCCACATTCATTTTCTCAGTGTATCCTCTATTGTACTGTGCCCATAAACCTGGTGTCACACAGATCATTGGCAGTATTTAAAATGACTGTAGGTGGCTGGGTGGACAAAATTCTTTGATAATTGTGTAGCAGATCACTTTGAATCATGGAAAAGATTAGAACATCTAACAGAATAGATTGTGCCTGATGGTTACTTTTTAAATCCCCATGTAATTATATTACTGGGTATTTCTTATTTGCTCTCATCTTTGACAGCTAAATTGATTAGTGTTTCATGTTCTGTGATTTTTTTTTTTTTTTTTGGTGGTGTTTTTTGCCTGCCACTTCATAGTGGTTGTAGACAGCAGGTAGTAGTTCTTAGGAAAGTTTACTGATGAAACTACCTGTAAATAAGCTATCTGTGAAAGATCAAAAAAGTTTTAGAAAAACATGTCTAATAAAAATACACATTTTGGTAATTGATTTTAATCATTAAAAAAAAAAACCCTGGACCTTTCTGGGAGGGCAGCATATGAAAACAGTCCCAAGAAGGGGACAGTAATACTACCTCACTACTATATCTGCAGTGACTGGTTGTTCAGACACGATAGAGTGTAAGCTACATGTTTTATTATACAGAGACTGTCTCAATCACGAAGGAATACTTTTGAGATTATATTTTCCTTCAGAATATCTTAGTGCTAATTTTTTAAACTGCCTTTTTGTTGAGCTGAGTGATAGTGCTCTGATTTGTATTGAAATTATAAGCTCACACTGGTATACTATTTTACTGGAGGGGTGTCATATGTCTGAAGAAGAGTGTGTGTCTATGTAAGAGATGCTACCTTTGTAGTATATGAAGAATGTCTGTACCTTCATTGTCTTGATAAGATAGTTTGTGATCCTTGTAGTAGACTGTATTTGGTTTCTTGCGCTTTTTCTCAAAAAAAAAACAAAAAACGGTTAATCCATTTCAGAAATTATAATTTTAGGGTATATTAATTTCCATCATATCTTACCTAAGAAGTCTTTCCCCAGATATTCTGTTATTTTCTCTTACCGTGAAACACCTGGATTTGAAGATTTGGAAAGCCTTGTTTTCTCTGTGTGGTTCAGCTACTTTCCATTTGGTATTATGCACTCAAATTTACATTCTATTAAAATTGCCATTTATTAAACATTTTTCATGCACAGTAGATTGAACTTGTGTCTGAAAATATCATGCTTTTTTGATTTTGCTGATTTTAAAAGGATTAATCTGGGCAGACGTTATGAAAAGGAAAGGTTTCGCTTAATATATTTTTTGGATTTTGTGGGACAAAAGATAGCTGGTTAATCTTGAAGTGACTGTTGTACAGTGGTTATGCACATGCTTCAAAATCCTACAGAAGAGAAAGTTTCTACTTGGAGTACATCAGAGGGGTAAATAGCAGATCTTGCCCTTCACACTTTGAAACATAAATGTTTACTTTTCCAAAACATTAAAGAAATTGCCATAATAGGTGAAAACATGGAATTCCATTGGATTTTCATTAATTTTCCTCATTTTGAAATGTGTGCACTACCATTGCTACATCAGCTTGTTACAGTGTTGAAAAATTACCAGTTATATTTGCTGTTTATAATCTGTAGATTAGGATAAAAGTGGATTTAATCCATTTTTAAAGCAGTGTGAATTTTTCTAAACAGGAACAGCCATTTGCAATATGAATTTTCATAGTGATTAAATTATAACTTTTATCATTAGCAGTTGAGAGCACATGTTCATATAGCAATGTAAAAATATACTAATGAGTATTTGGTAAATTCCAATAAGTTTTTACCATTAGCATAATTTTGTGTTGTACAATTAAGTTACAGTTACATCTCTAATTTTGGATAATATTCAGTGGTTAACAATAAAGTGACAAAAGCTCATGCCTTCAAGGTCCACTGTTGTTATTTAACATAGATTTATTGTATATTTCCTGAAAATTATAATCTTTCAGAGCCGTGAATTGTCACATCTTAAAATGAGAAGTGGTTAGGAAAAAGCTTTAAAATTCTCAGATTTATTCTTTCCCCCAAATTATACCTCATTTACAATGGAAATAATAGTGACTACTTCTGTGGAAAAATTAAATCATTAAATTTACTCTCTCTACAACAGAAGGTAATTTAGGATTTCCAATTATTATTTTTATTGTATAGTTGCTTAGTTTGTTTTTCTTGAGGAAGATGCAGTTTCATTATTTTTGAGTCATTTTTACTGTTAAACTCTGATATACTGTAAAGAATTGTATGCTAAGTGCAATTATTTGAATACATATACTTTTATCATAAATGTAGAAATGAATTGCCTTTTAAAAAGCCTGTTACTGATTTTTAGCAGAGATTCTAAAAGTGGTAAATCTTTTCCAAAAGTGATAAAAGCCAGGCATTTCTTCAATTTATAGTAATATTTGTTACTATTCTATTCTCAAGTGCAGGTAGTCACTTTTTTGATCTTGTAAAAAAGAAGGAATCTTTGTTTTGCTTTTTATCTAGTTTTTCTTTCAGAACCATTTATAGAAGTTACCTTACACTGTATTCAAACTTACCTTAAAAATTTGTCTTAATACTAGTGTCACGATTTTTTTTTCCCCCATTAAGTTTATTGGTACATTTTAGGTATAAAATACAGTTACATTCATCATTGGGATCTTGTGCCATTACATGAATATCTTGG
>NW_004624784.1:5190339-5217554 GCF_000247695.1 Heterocephalus glaber | reverse complement strand
TTAAAGCAGAAAAAAGGAACACTTCTCTCCTCATTTTAGGAAATCACCATTGTGCTAATCCTAAAACTGGGTAAAGATAATAGAAGCAGAAAGTATGAACATAGATGGAAATTTGTTTAACAAAACAAACTATTAGAAGTCAGATCTGGCAGGATGTAGAAAGTGGTTTTATTATAGGCATGGCAGTGTTGGTTCGGCATTGGAAGATCCACCCCCAAAAGTCATCATTTAAACAGAGGAAAGGAAAAAGCCATATGATTCTGTCACTAGTTGGAGGAAAAGTATTGGGCTAAATTCTACAGCTGTTCATGGTAAAAGCTATCAGGAGACTAGAAGTAGTACAGAACATTCTCAACAGATTAAAGACATGTACTCCATACTTCAAGCAAGAATGCCTTATATGAATGGAGGAGATACAATGCTTTCTCCCTAAGGTGGGGAACAAGGGCAGATATGCCTACTCTTCATATGTCCATTAAACTTTGAAACAGGCCCAAACCAAAATAGTCTGGCAATAGAATGACACAATTAGGGTAGAATTGGTAAGGTAGAAGTAAAATCTTTATATGTAGATGGAATGATCATCTACAGAGAAAAAACTAAAATCTCTAGGGACCCCTAGAACTTGTATTTGAATTTAGCAGGATTAGAAAACACAAGGTATATATAAAAATTCAGGTCTATGTATACTTGCTATAAATGAAGAATTGGATATTGAAATTTAAAAGTTATGTAGGAGTACCAAAGCACCTAGAAAAGTAAAAAGGAAAAAAACCAAAAAACGGTGTTGGAAGACATTTAGTACCTAATTTTAAGACTTCCTCTAAAGCTTCAGTAATCAAGACAGTGTTGGTGTAAGGAAAGACACATAGATCATTGGAATAAAACAGAATCTAGAAATAGAACCACACATATATGGTCCACTGAGTTTTGACAGATTATTTAACATTAACATTTTACAGAATATAAATTCAATTCAGGGGCAGAGGAAAAGATAGTGTTTTCAGCAAATGGCACTAGAACACCTGGTATCCATGTATAAAAAATTAACCTCAACCCTTTATTTCCATACATAAAAATAACTTGAAAGGATCTATGAACCTAAACATGAAATACTAAAACTTTAAGAAGAAATTATAAGGGAAAATGTTTATGAATATAAGGTAGGCAAGAATTTCCTAGGATATAAAAAACGTATAAAAAAATTGATAAATGAGATTCCATCAAAATTTAGAACTTTAAATGACATCGTTAAGAAAATGAAAAGTAGTTCTTAAACAGACCATTATTTATAATGCATATAATGTCACAATTTTTTTTAAAAAGCCATGTTCTGTTCCAATTTTGACCACCTTGCAAAGTTGGGATGTTTTAGAAATGAAAAGATAAGCTTTGATAAACTTTTTAAATCTCAAAGCATCCCACTTTATCTGTACACAATGAAAACAACTCATCTGTTTAAAAAGTTCAAGCTTGATACTAACATAAGGAATTACTAACTTTTTAGCATTTTTACTGAACTGATCAGTAAGACAAAGCTTAGCTATCATTAATATAGAAACAGTTAAATGTGGAGCTAGCCCGGTAGGTTCCTTTCTTAAATTTGTTCTAAATGAGCAGAATATTAGCATGTTATTATTTTATACCTTATTTTAAACTAAAGATAACTTACCTGTCAAATTTCAAATATTCTAGTGAGATGTAGAATGGTAGTATCCTAGCACATTTTGAAAGCTCAAAATTGTAGATGTTTTGATTACTTAATAAAAATATCCAGGACACACCGACAACTTGCCTTCTACACTGGAACATGGAAAATATTGGCTCAAAATAATAATCCTAAGTATCACATTTTCATCCTTCGCTTTTCCAACTAAATGATTTTTAACTCCCATTTTTTTCTTAAGTAAACCTACTTAATAAAGTGTCCATTTTTCAAGAATTTAAGAGCTGCAATTTTCTCTCTGGAAAAACAGTGACTGTTTTATCCCCTCCATACTATGCCTTATCAAGTTCTATGATAGAAGAGCTTCCTGATTTGGGGCTATGCATTTATTACTGCCTGAGGAGTTTACATATATCCATTATTTGCTACAGATTTTAAAGATCTGTTCTTTGGCACATCCTTTGAATTCAGGTTTATATTTGGCTCTGGAGTTCCCTTGAAAGAGGCTCTATTTTCTTATTTTAAAAATTTATTTAGCCAAAAATGTTTTTATTGAGTCTTGTTATATTTGAGGACTCAGAAGGAAGATTAGAATGACCATTTTGGCCATCTTAAAAATATGGGCTCCAGATGTTTATCTTAGCTCTTATTTAGATCTTTTGTGTTTATTCACACATGATCAGAGATCTTTTAACATGGCAATGCCATATTGTTGATTCACGTTATTTGTATGCCCAGATTCCTCCATGCTTATTGGCTAGCCAATTGCTACCATCTGTGAAGGATTTTTGAATTATTATTACATCATGATTGTTCACTTTTGTTTAATCATTTCAAAAATTTGTATTCATTTTGATATTTGTGCACGCCATCGAGTTTGCTCTGAAAATAGTGATACTGGCTTTAGTTTTATCTTTATCAACACAGCTAAATGTCCATCATAGTGGCAATATGACATCCAAATTTGAGATTATGACTATTCTTGGAAAGATTCCCTCTGATAAAACACAGATTATGTGAAATTCTTTTTGTATATGTCATGATAGCCATTTTGGTTTTTTTCAACTAAATTGTTTTATCTTGTTTAGACCTAGAAATATTTCTTAGAATCATAAGGCAGTATCTTCTCTTCATTTTGCTTTTTAAACTGAAAAGTCTAAGAAATTCAAATCTAACATTTGAAACGTATGCAGTAGTAAATTTATATAATTATTTTAAAATTCTAGCTGCTTTGACTAAAATACATAGTTGTATAATGGAGGAAACTACACCATAGGGAAAAACAACACCAGGAGAGTGACTGATAGAGAATATGAATGAATATGCACCATAGATCTCCCAAGTATGGTTGTTCTCTAGGAAATCACTACATTTTTATTTCATAGGTCAAATTTTAAACATTGCTTAATTGTATATCCTGAAAGATAAAGTCCCTAACTTTGCAAGTTTTCCTAATTTTATAGGAAGACTCATTACTATAGGAAGTTGAGTATAAATTTGGTAATATCCATACTAAATGTTGAGAAGTTTAGTGGAGTTAGGATTTTTCCGTTGAATCTTTATGGATTGGTTTTGTGCCAAAATATACATAATATAAAATGCAGCATTTTAACCATTTTTAAGTGTATTATTCATTGGTATTGAGTACATTCATATTATTGTACAACCATCACCATTATCCATCTCCAGAACTTAAGATCCGAAACTGAAGCTCTATACCCATTGAACCACAATTGCCTTTTCTTTCCTCCTCCCTTGTCCCTGGTAACCACTGTTATACTTTTATCACTATGAATTCAAGGTTTCTAGGTATTCTCATAAATGTGAACTCATATAATATTTGTCTTTTTTGGATCTAGCTTAATATCCAAGTATAAGCATATATCAGAATTTTATTCCTTTTTGAGACTAATATTCCACTATATATATGCGCGCCATATTTTGTTTATCCATTCATCACCTGATGGATATTTGGGTTCCAAGTTTTGGCTGGTGACCAGTGCTGCTGTGAACACTGATGTACAGCATCTGTTAGATTCCCACCTTTGATTTCTGTTGGGTAGATACCCAAAAATGAAAATGCTGAATCATATGGTAATTCCACGTTTAATTTTTTGAGTCACTGCCATACTATCTCCCAGAGTAGCTATTGCATATTGCATTCCCACCAACAATGCACAAGAGCTTTGATTTTTCCACATCCTCAGCAATAATTGTTACTGTCTAGCTGGTTTTTGATTTTTCCTTTTGTTTTTGAAATAGCCACCTAATAATGAAGTAGTATCTCATTGTGATTTTGTGTGTGATTATTTTCTTTCAATTTTTAGGGTTTCTTTAAATTTTTAGTTAAAAAATTTTATTATAAACATGTTTGCAGTACATAATGATTACATTTATCATGGGGAATTTGTATGTGTCCATAACACATCTTAATTATTGTCCTCTTCCTCTCCCATCCTTCCCTGGTCCCTCCAACTCTTAGACCCCTTCCCATTTGAAGAAGCTCTATTTCCATTTTTTTTTTCCTTTTTAAATTTCTTTTCCCTTTCTTCCCTCTTCTCCCATCTCTTGTTCCCCTTGCCATTTGCCTTATTTGTTCCCCTTGCCTTACATTCCTATTAGCTATCCTTTATTTTGTTCATTGTGATTTTGATTTGCACTCCTGTGATGCATTTTGCAAATAATAAAAGAGGTTGGGCACCTTTTTGTGAGCTTATTGGCCATTTGTGCATCTTTTTTTGGGAAATGTTCAAGTTTTGTCGATTTTTAAATTTTTTTTTGTTGAATTGTAGGAGTTCTTTACATTCATTATTCAAGATACCAATCCCTTATCTCAAGATTTGGAATATTAATTTCTTTTATTAGATATGAGTTGCAAGGATTTTCTCCCATTCTATGGGGTTTTTTTCATTGTTGACAGTGTCCTTTTATGAACTGAAGTTTAATTTTGACAAAGTCCAATGTAGTCTTTCTTTTTTCTGAGACAGGGTCTTTGTTCCCTAGACTGGCCTTGAACCCCTGGGCTCAAGTAATTCTTCCTCATCCTCCTGAGAAGCTAGAACTACAAGTTATGCTACCATGCCTGGCTGTCATGTTTTTTTACTGAGAAATAGTTTTTGATGAGAGTATTACTAAAAAGAGCAGCAGAAGAGAAAGTACAGTGGTTAGATTCTATAGAGATGAAAATAAATAGAAAATGAGAGTCACTATTTACTAACTGTAGGATAATAAAACTAGAGTGGGTTAGACCAGGAATTTATGGAATTTCTGAATCCTGTGCCAGTGGGTTGGTTTTAGGGGCATCTTGTGACTCTGAGAAGGCACAGATACAGAAAGGAACATTAAATATTGCTTTGAAAAAGAAAATTCATGTTGCTATGTAAGGTATACTAGAAACTACAGAGTACAAAAAAAAGTCATAGAAGAACAGTGTATACTGAAGAAAGGTATGGGGATGCAAATTTAAAAGCAATATCTAGGTGTGTTTTGTTCTTGTGTTTGCTACATGTAGTAATATTTTTTCTTCTGCTTATTCCCAAATGATTTCTTTTGGGACATTTATACCTCCATTTCTCTTCTTTTATCCTTAACCTTTAGGGCCTTGATTCCTTAGTACACTAGAAATTAAAGACATCCAGAACAAATGGATTTGATCCCAAGTCTTATTCCATGTCTGACTCTTTTGTATTCTAGTTTTGGCTGATTTCATAGTTCTGAATCAGATTGTTTTCAGCAACTTTCTCTGGAATTAGATATGGACACTTTGATTCCAGATGTGTTGTCTTTCCATAATTTTGAATTCTTATTTATAGTCCAAAAGTATTAACCTCAGTGTGGTGCATACATATAACAATAATTCTATCAATCTTGTGTTCTCAGGTGATTCTAATGCAGTGAAAGAAGTGAAGGATTTTTCAAATAGATTTTGAGAGGTCAGAAAATCAGTTACTAAGAAAGGGTTATAATTCCTAAAACATAACCCGGTGAAGATTATCTCAGAACATATGTACACATTTACTGACTACAATAGTTTTAAACAACTCATTTTGAAAATTTTTACAGGATTTTAAAAAATTGAGTCATACTTGATTATGCTCATCCACTTAGTTTTTGCTAGAGGAAAAATACTATTCATGGGCTTATTCCTAAATGATGTCTCAATTTTTCCATTTTTGCTTTTTCCTTCAGACAGTTCATAATACAATCTAGTCAGTGTTTTAGACCATCAAAGCTTTTGAATATAGGTAGATATAATTTCTTGGTAATCTAAATTGCAAGTAGGTGTTGTTCTTCCATGAATTTAGAAATACAATGCTTTATTAGTATACAGGTTAAATATAGATTTTGCAACTTTTTAATGTGTATTTTAAAAAAATTTCTATGAAAAGGCAAAAATATATGCAAAAGGAAGTTGTAATTCAGTGATTTAATTATTTCACTAGACTTGCAGATGTACTTGATAGCTTATTTAGGTTTCTTAGAACCTTTTGTTAAAGTACCTATCATTTATTTCCAAGAAATATTAGCATCTTTAAAAGTAGTTAATCATCAGTATGGAAAATGTTTGTGTTGATAGGTACAAAATAAAATCATTTTGTCATTTAGCAGTTTATATGCATGTTTAAGATAACCTGAGAGTAGAGCTGAGGTTGTAGCTTACCTGGATTTAACCCCTAGCATCAAAATCAACAAAAGAAACTTGAGAGAATGAACAATTTTCTCATTTTTGTTCACCTGTTAGTATTGAAGGTATTGGTATTTGCACCCAAACACTATGGATTCCATTTTAACACTATTTACCTTTTACAGATTTTATGTGAGATTCGTGTAGAGTATTTTTCTGCCTATGTTTATTGAGGGTGTTCAAGCCCTGTGCCAGGTCTGTAGAGATTTAAAAAAAAAACAAAACAAACTTCTGTCCTAAGCAGTAAATACTTTATAGTTCACTCCAGTACACAGAATAATTTGTGTTCCTTCTTCATCCTCTTAATATTAGTGTCCCAAGGCTCAGTCCTTTGTATTTACTCTTAACTAT
This sequence comes from Heterocephalus glaber, assembly GCF_000247695.1. The sequence continues at coordinate 5,210,853 of NW_004624784.1, read as the reverse complement.
CCTAGGGACCTTATCCAGTGTCATTGTTTTAAATACTATCTATATGCTGAAAACAAATCTCCAGTTAAAACTTCTTCCTGAAACTTCAGACTTATATATCTGTACATGGATTTCCATTTTGATATCTTATAGGCATCTCAGACTTAAGGCAAAGCAAAGTCAAGATTTCTTCCCTTAAACTTGCTCCTGTTTCAGTCTTCCTCTTCTCCATTGATGAATGACAAATTCATTATTCCAGTTAACCAGATTCAAATGTTGATAGTATCTATGGCTTTTTTCATTCATAACTGACATCGAAACCAATCACAGATCTGTTGAATCAGCATTTAAGATGCATAATCTATCAGAGAATGTCTGCTTCATACATCTGACCCTATTCTATCCACAGGACTGTTTGATCACAAGCGCCTTCCATTCTACTCTCTTGTTTTCTTCTCTTAACAGTCTTTTAGAACAGCAGCTTTAAACAAGTAAATACAACTTTTGCTCAAAATTCTCCAGAGATATCCAGAGTCAGTAAAAGTCATGTCCTTCTCTATGGCCTAATAGGATTTGATCCTATTGGTAGGTCCCCTCTTGGACCTCTCTCATTTCTCTTCTCTCGTTAAATAGAATTCACACTGGCTGCTTTGTTATCCTTAAAACCAGCCAATTCAAAACCTCAGTTTGGACAGCTTTTCTCCTAGATATTTTTGTTACTCCCTTGTCACCTCTAGGATTTTACCCAAATGTCACCTCAGGGAGGCCTGCTCTTAACTACCCTCTTTAAAAATGTGCTTTCTCATGTTGCCTACCATCTAACATACTGTATATTTTACCTATTTATATTTTTATTGTCTGTTTCTTCCCACTACAGTGTAAGTTCCACGAGGGCAAGGCTTTTACTGTTTTATATACTGATACACATTCAGTGCCTGGAGTAGTTTGTTCAGCATAGAGTCTTGGTGTCTGATACCTGCATGGTGGATTTAATTCTGGGAGCTCAGGAGGAAGACATCTAGTCTTTGCCCTTGTTCCAAAGAAGCCTTCTTCGAGGAGAATATAAGCCAAGTCTTTGAAGATGATTTATTCTTAAACAAGGGGTTAATGATAGGAAAGTTATCCAGATAGAATGTACTACATATGCAACTTAAATCCAGGCACAAAAAGACTTGGAGTATTCTGAAAACTGTGCATTTATACTGAAAACATGTAGTTTGAGATTCAGCTAGCTAGTATGAAATGCTAGAAAATCTTGAGGGGAGAAGGGTAGGAGTGCCTGTGATGTTTGAGTTTGGAATGCTGATGGAATGTCAAATATGTAAGGAGACAAGAAATATGTAAGGAGAGAAACAGTGGGTTTAGTTGAAGACCTTGGTGAGCACCAACACTGAAGTAGGACTGAAACAGAGAATGCACAGGAGAGATCTGCCACGTGAAAGAGCTCTATTGTGATACTTAACATGCTCACTGGTGTGGAAAACAAAATCATTGAAAAGAGTGATTTTGGGGGAGGGAATTAAAAGTTGTCCTAAAGTTTAACTCTACATTGTCTTCTGCAAAGTGTTTCCCACATAATTTTTATCTACCAAAGGACAGAAAAATGTTCTTTCTAGCAGAGTCCTCTGTCAACTTCACATGCTTGAAACTGACACTCTGGCATGACCCCACTCTGGATCCCTGCCCAAGTCCCAAATTATATGTGGTAAAATGAAAATCTATTCCCATATTTACCTTCTAAGGTAAATATGCTCCTTGTGGTGCTTGACTTAATTTATTTAAATAATTTCATTATTAAAAATTCATAGCCAGACTGGTGGTGCACGCCTATAATCCCAGTACCCAGGAGGGTGAGGCAGGAGGATCACCTTGAGTTCGAGGCCATCCTGAGCTACATAGTGACTTCAAGGCCAGCTTGAATTACATAGTGAGACCATGTCTCAAAAAAAAAAAAAAAAAAGCATTCAATACCTGAAATTAGGCCCTGAGAATTCATGCATATGTTAAAATATATGCAGTCCAGAAGAGGAAGCAGAAAACTTAGAAATAATTGTGCCAGTACAATAAGAGAACAGGAGATGCATACAAAGAGCTAGGGAGCACCCAACCTTTTGCTAATGTGGGCAAGGCTGTAGAAGTTGGTGTACTTGTCAGTGGTTACCCACTCCAGCTTCCCTTTCAGGCCAAGGGAACATCTCAGTGATGTCTAGTGGTGGCTTCAACACTGACTTGCACAAGGATTCCAGAGTATGTGACACCTTAGGGCTAATTTCTAATGCTAGAATCAAGGGCACTGGCTATGTAAGCAGAGCCAGCTCCAGAGCTGAGTGTGGGACAGTGCTTGCTAGTGGTAGGACTGCCTTGGGCTGCAGGTTAGGAAAGTTCACTTATAACTTGGACTACTTTCAGAAACCTTAGGAGAGATTAAGATGAGTTTCAGGTATGTTCTGGAGCCACTAAAGAGGCTTGATAAGGGGAGTCTTTTCATCCAAAAATTTTAAATGTTTTTATTAGTACATGTTTGCAGTACCTAATGATTATATTCATCATAGTAGTACATGTACATAACACATCTTAATTCATTTTACTTCTTCTGTCCCCTCCCTCCATCTCTAGATTCCCCTTTCCATTTGCAAAAGATCATCCACATATTTTAGTGCCTACTGCCTGTCATTGTACTTGTCATTGAGGATATTATAATGACCAAACTCTTGCCCTACATTAAATGACTTCTTGTAGGAAAGACACAAAACATAAGGAAGTAAAATAACTATAAAGTTGCAAACTGAATAGGTGAATCATATAAAACTGTTAGGATTCAACCATCCGTAAGCTATAAAAATGATTTTACAGGGTCGGGGATTTAGCTCAGTGGCACCGTGCTTGCCTCGCAAGCGTAAGGTCGTGAGTACACAGCCCCCCCCCCCCCATAACAAAATAAAAGATTTTATAATACTAAGAAAGAAAAGGACTGAATTGGGAAAAAAAAAAGGAGATGATAATCAGGGATTGAAAAAGTCAGGAAAAGTCTTTGTGAGGAAGGAGCCTATAAATTGTTCTTGAATGAAGAAAGGGCTAGCTCCACTTCTTCGTTTAACTTTATTTAGATGGTTGGTGCAAATACCAGAGATTAAGAGTGCTGGGCCCTGGTTGGGAGGTCCAGGAGTCTCAGCCCTGTCCAAAGAAGTAGTGCAGCAGTTCCTCAGCTGCAGTAAACCTGGTGTTGACCTGATCTTCAAAGAGAAGAAAGGGACTTTCAAAGAAAAGCACTCAAACATTAAAGTTTAAATGTAATTTTGTGTGAAATTGCTGAATTTTACATGTTAGCTCTTTCAAACTTTTAGAAAAATGCTTTGTAAGCCCATCAAGATGCATCTGCTTGCCAGAAGAGGCCCGTTGAACAATTTATAATCTTTTCTCTAAAGTATTGCAGATAGAAGGAACAGCACATGCAAAGACCTGAAGCCAGAAAAGGCTAGACTTGTTCAAGAAAAAGACAGGTGGTATGTTGGGAGCGGAGTGAACCAGAGAGTAATGTGTATAGGTGAAGTTGGGAAGGAGCCAAATCACAAAGAACTTTTCTAAACCATGGTAACAAGCCTGTAGCATCTAGAGCAAATACCTGCTGAGTAGTTTGACCCTGGAAGACAAAAATATTCCTGCTGGAGCTAAACCAAGGTAAATTTAGTGGAAGTCTGAGGGTCAGAAGGTACCAAAATTTATAGGGGTGGAATATAAATTTAGTTAATCTAGTACTCCACAAACCATGTACCCTGAGGCTACACATGGCTGCAGGTGTCTGGAGGAAGGGGAACCTTTTCCTAATCCACCTAAAGGTGCCCTAACACTGCAGTTGTCCCCGAAGGTAGGTGTATCATTGCACTTTACATTTCAGAAAAAAAACCAATGACAACCTTAGGATCAGAGTCTGCATTTGGGTTTTGGTTTTCTCTGAAGTGGAAGCTCTATTTTTTTTTTTTTTCTTTTGGTACCAGGGATCGAACTCGGGACCTTGCACTTGCGAGGCAGGCATTGGCACCACTGAGCTAAATCCCCGGCCCTGAAGCTCTGTTTTTTAAATTACAAAACACTTCCAGTTTAAAGCCAAGTGAGACATGTTTTATACTCTTTGTAGGCTTATTTTGTCACATAACTCAAAGTGAATGTAACTATTAATTTAGAGGCCAAGGTGAATATGTTAAATGTCAAGTTAAAATTGAATATATAGCAGAGATCAAGCCCACCAAACTGAAGACCAGGCTCTTTCAGCTCTTTGTTGACAGCTGTTAACTTTAAGATGAGGTGAATACAGTTTGGGTTCAAAACTGAAATATTTATTGTCTGTTAGAGCCCCTCAAATGAAAAGAAGGATTTGTGCTCAAGAGAGCTTAGAAATCTAGAGCAACGTGAAACTGAAGTGAAGATGGATGTAGATAGAAATAAGCTTTTTCAAATCCTTGATAGGTGGTGAATATAATATTTTAGGAACTCAGTGAGCAAGACTTCAGTGGTATGAACTGAATTTCATCTGGAGAAAGTCCAAAAGGCTGAGGACAAGAGAGAAGGCTCTTCTTGCCTGTCGAGTTTCAGGCTAGACCAAAAACTCAGGGAGGAAGGCAGCTTCCATGTGAGGTCTGAGAAGTGAGTTCAGCATGCAGCACTTGAGACAGGCTTAAAGTTCAAATTAACCAATCACCTGAATGAATGCATGGGTGAGGAGAACACTACATCAGTTTTCAAAACTGAATGTTACCAAATAGTTCATTAAAATTCTCAAGTCAGTTACTAGGATATATGGAGAGAGAGCATAATAACATTTTCAGGATGCTGTATGTTGGTTATCTGTTTTACTTTGTAGATAAAAATAGACCTGATTTAGCTTTATTACTCTTTATAACAATTTTATCTGTTGAATTAAAGTGAAAATTAATTTTTTAGGTACAGTTGCCTTACAGTATTTTGCTTTTATTTTTCAGTACTGAGGATTGAACTCATGACCCTCATATTGGTATATATCCCTAGCCTTTAAAAAAAAATTTTTTTTTTTTAATTTTGAGACAGGGTCTAAGTTAACCAGGCTTGGCTCACATTTGCAATCCTGGCTGCCTCAGTCTCCTGAGAACCTGGGATTACAGGTGTGTGTTACTGCACCTGGCTATATTTTGCAAAAAGATTAGTAGATTCTAATTATCATATTAAAATGAAAATTGGTAAACTACTTATGCAAAGGTTTGGATACTAAGAATTTTTGACTGAGTCAAATCATCTCTATGTTGGCTCTGGCTTCACAGCTGGAGTGCAAAAGCACCTATAAGACATCTAAATGTGTTCCAATGCAACTTCATTTACAGGCACATCTGAATTTCATGTACTTTTCACTGTCATGAATATTTTGATATTTAGAAAACACTAAAAGCACTCAAATTACTGGTACCAAAACAGGTGGCAAGTTGGATTTTGTCCACAAACCAGTTTGCTGGTCCCTGAATTAAAGGATATAAGAAACAGTTATATTCCTCTAGTGGCATGACATTTGCAGATATGTTTTTATTTTTTCCTGTACTGAGGATTGAACTCAGGGCCTTCACTCAGTTACATCCCTAGTCCTTTTTTATTTTTGAGACACGGTCTCGCTAAATTACCCAGGCTGCGCTCAAATTTACAATCCTCCTGCCTTTCAGAGTGCTGAGGTTATAGGCAACAAGTCTTAGTACCTGGTTGAGCTTTCTTTAGAAGTTTTTGTACTTTATTTTCATAATTCACTAGTTTTGGCTCTTAGTTTTTGTGTATATATTTTAGAATTAGTTTAAATTGTATGGGGAAAAACAACTTTGGAGACTTTTGGTAGGAAATATGTAAATAGATTAGTCTGGGAAGAAATTCCATCTGTATAATATTAAGCATTTCTAATCATGGTTATGCTCTCTATTTAATGCCTTTCAGTAATTGACTTACTGCTGTTTTAATGCCTGTTAGTAAAATTATTTAAATTCTTGTGCTAAAATCGTATTTTTGTTAGATTTATTATTAAGAATTTTATATTTTGCTATCTCTAAGAGTCACATGAAAATTATGTATGGCTGGTATAGAGAAATGCAATTGAGTTTTGTTTGCTGACCTTAAGGAACTTTGCTGAATTCTTATTTTAATTATTTGAGAAGTCATTTTGGCTTTCTACAGAGCCGTCTGCAAATAATGAGTTTCAATCTTCCTTGCCAACACTTACAATTTTTTTTTTACTGAATTGACTGGGTGGAACTTCCAGTTGGATATAGGTGCTTCCTCATTTTTGATGTAAGAGGAATCCTAATATTATGCCACTAAATATCTCCTCTACCTCACAGATGCAAGGTCCTGAGCTCGATCCTCAGTACCAAAAAAACCCCTATATATATATATATCCTCTAGGGTTTTGATACATGATCTTTATCAGATTAATAAAACTTATTTTTATATGTACATATACATATTTTGTCTTGTTTTTTTGAGACAAAGTCTTGCTGTGTAGCCCAGACTAGTCTAGAACTCTGTGATACTCCTGCCTCAGCCTCCTAAGTGCTTGGACTACAGGTGTGTACCACCATGCCCCGCACTAAAAGGTTTTGTTTTTATTTAGATTGTGCATATCAAAGAAAGCATACAATTTATCTTTCTGAGTGTGGCTTATTTTTGTTTTCACATGATGGTGTCCAGTTCTATCCATTTTCCTGCAAATAATATGATTTTGCTCTTATGTTGAATAATATTCTGTGTATATATACCACATTTTCTTTGTTCATCTGTTGATGGTATCTAAGCTGTTTCTACAGCCTAGCCACTGTGAATTGCACTGCAATAAATACAGGTCTGTAGGTATAGCTATAGTATGCTGTCTTTCTTTTATGAATATACCAAATGAAATCTCAGTTTTTGGTTTTTTGAGAAATCTGCATACTGATTTCCATATGTGTTAATTTTATTTTGCTACCAACAATGTAGAAGTGTTCCTTTTTCCTCGCATCCTTACCAGCATTTTTCTCTTGATGAATACAAAATTCTATTCTGACTGGGGTGCTGTGGAATCTCAAAGTAGTTTTGATTTACATTTAAGGAAATGGCTAAACATATTGAACTTTTTTTTCATAAATTTTTGGCCATTTTCTTTTGAGAAGTGTCTTTTGTTTGCCCATTTATTGATGAGGTTGGTACTAATTTGCATTCCTTATATATTCTAGATATTGATCCACTGAGGCTTTTTGTAAAAAGGAGAGTGTAAGATTAATTAGATACAGTCCCTGTGTAAATTGAGATAATTGTATGTGTGCTTTAAAATTTTTTGTTAGCAAACAAATAGAAAAATAGATTTTTAAAAATATGAAGTTTATATTCCTGTAGTAACTTGATATGACATGTGTCCTAGCCTACAGCATGGTGTTCCACAAATCCTGAGCCACTTGCATTGTGAATAACCTGTCCATCTGACTTGTATGTATCTCCCCCTCAATCACCTTCAATTATTGCTGCCTTCAAAGTAGTTTAATCTCATGTCACCACCTGGTGTCAAGTTTGGGAAATTTCTGATTTATCTTTTCATCTCTTCCTTTCTTTCCTTATTAGGGAAATGTATGCGTGATGTTTCCCTGTAATAAATACTAATTCCTTTAATTCTGTTATCTTTCTTGTGCCTTACATTTATCTACTTAACCCCCATCTTCCTTTCTCTTGCTCTTTACATTTTCTCAGTAGTATATTCAAGAAAATCATTCTCTTTTTCTTTTGCTCTGTTTCCCTTTGTCCCTTTACCAGTCTAAATCTACTTCAGTCATCGTGAGGGTAGAACTGGTGACTATAGAAAAAATAAAACTATACATTTTTAAATGATCTTTGATATAATAAAGTACCAGCTCTGCTAGCCTTTAAAGTCCTCGAAGATACTAAAAATTCCCTTTAAAATATTCTTAAATTTCAAGCACTAATCATCTTCTAATTATTCTGCCCAGTTTAACATCAAACTCAAGTATTAGTATAAAACTGTTAATAAATCTCATTATTTCTGCGTTCCTTTGTTATCAGTTTTGGCTAATTTAAAATTCTCTACTATATCTTCTTGGGAATACTCAGGTTTTCACTGTGGGTCTAAAATTCCTGGGAAACAAACATCATCCATAGCAGTTTGGAGGGAACCAGTCCACCACACACGATTTGCACACAAAACCCATTTAGACGACAGAGACTGCCAGTGATTAATTTCTAATTGCTTAGTGCACTAGTGTAAGCATGATTCTTCCCAGTCCAGGAAATGACACGTGACTGAGGGCCAGTGTAGCAATTTCTCTGTTGAGTTGGTCCTGATTTTGTTTCTGGCATTTCTAAGGGCTGTATTTGAGAATGGTAGGTGAGTCAGCCAAGGAAGACAGAGAAAGAGAAGCTGAAATTGATCTCTGCAGCCACTATAGTGGTAATGTTGCTGCAGGAGAGGTCATTCTCACTGTTTGTCCTAACCCATCCCTAGCTTTTAGTAGGGAGATAGTACATATTAAGAATTTGCTTATTCAAAAATAGCAGCTATTGATTTCTTTGTTTTTTGGTACCGGGGATCAAACTCGGGTCCTTGCGCTTGAGGAGCAGGCAGCGAAACCACTGAGCTAAATCCCCAGCCCAGCAGCTATTGATTTCAAAGTAGGCATACAAAGTATTTTGGGTCCTCTAGGCTGGCTGTTATCTGAAAGAAACTTTTTAACAATGCCAAGACTAATCAAGAGAGAAGTTGAAATAATATATAATGTCTACGAGTCCACATTAATTTGACACTAATGAAGCTCTGATATGATGGCTTTGAGCCCCATTATTTTTGTGAAATTGATCAGTTTGTGTAGAGTTGCTACAATTCTTGAGAGAATTCTAGGTGCTATTTCAAAGGGAGGTTTAGTTACTTTTATTTTTACCTTCTAATGGTGGAGCTTCAGAGATGAATTTAAAATAAAAAAAAGTTTAAAGATTAGGGAGATTATTTGGCATTTTAGTTATTAATTTGGTCCTACATTAATCCAGAGCAACAAAGGAGTCCTAGCACCTGCTGAGTAGGAAGGGCACCCTCCCCATTCACCTTCCTTCTGTGTTCTTTTGCTAAATGCTTTTTAATATCTTGATATCTCTTTTGAAAGGTGGGGACCCAAACTGTATGCATTGTTCCAGATGCGCTCTTGCCAAAGCAGTATAAAGCAAATGTAACAGAACAAAGGCTCCCTCTCTCACTAGGTAAGTAAATCTGGCAGCTGTGGTCAGATTTAGCCCATTCTCCCAGTAGACCTGCCAGGATGCTGCTGAGACCTCATAATATCTGCATCTGTTCATCCACAGGCCAGGGTCTTTATTGCCGTCCAACCAAAGGAGCTGCCTAAGAGCATCCTCTACCATTATAGCATCTGATTCTACCTTTCACAGCTTCTCTTTCAACAGTTCGCATCTCTTGGGCTTTTCACCAATCAAGAACATCTTACTCCAAAGTAATAATCGTAAAGTCAGCTAGAATTTATTAAAAGGAAGTTCTACTGTAATTTTGGTGATCCAGTTGGACTTACTACTTTAGCAGAAACATTTTTTTTTTTTGGTACCAGGGATGGAACTTGGGTCCTTGAGCTTGCGAGGCAGGCAATGGAACCACTGAGCTAAATCCCTGGCTGGACTTACTACTTTAGAAAGTTTTCGTATACTTATGAAAGACCCTCTCAATCAGGAATAAGGATAGTTATTTTAGTGCAAGCCTACACATGACAAGAGTTCTTTTGGGAGGTTTCCCTTTAAAAAATAACTTCAGCTATACCTAAAAATGAAGTGCTGTGCATACATATTGAGAAGAATTAAAGAACTCTTCATAAATCAGGTTAATAAAAATAATAAAAGTATTATGCATTCGCCTCAATGTGGCAATATTTTAAAGTCATTTTTCAACAGTTTGTTTTAAAATTTTCAAGTTTGTTTTAAAATTATTTCATTTCTCTGTCAGAGACTAATTTCATCTCAAGTCCAAATAAAACCACAGCAGTATATCTTGTAGATTATGAATGTTATGTTTGACTTGCTGATTTAGCCTCCCAAATTTACTGATTAAGCCTCTCCAAAATTTATAAAACCTAATTCTAGCCAAATATGGATATATTTGAGATAATACTTTAAGATGTGGAATAAGTGTCCATTATAACAATAAAATTTTAAAAGATTTTTTTCATGTGACAGAAAAAAATGGTTATATGTGCTTACAGGAAGGTAGTGAATGTTTACAATTTGCTTCTTTGGTCTTGAATTTTGGATTGCTCTGAGATGAAGTCAAGGTCACACTAGAATCTTTGACATCTCTTGACACTACCAGAACACTTTGTTTCAAAGTCCACTTAAAGAGCTGTGACACATCCATCATTGTGTGTTCTCATTAGGACAGAATTTTTTTTTTTTTTCTGGTACTGGGGATCAAACTCAGGACCTTGCACTTGCGAGGCAGGCACAGAAACTACTGAGCTAAATCCTGTGTGTTCTCATTTGGAAAGGGGTATAGCTGATTGTGAATTCATAAAATTCATCAAGTCTTATTCTGAGTATTTGAACTAAAATCCTTTGTTAAAATACATTCTAAATTTCCACAGATTAATACAAGCAATATTCTTAGCTATTCATCTTAAACAATTTCTTCCACTGCAAGAATTCATTTACATATAATACTTTCTATTTTGTTGATTAGTAAGGTTTCCTAAATTAAGCCCAATGACTTACAATTTTTTTCTTATTTATTTTTATCTATTAATGCTGCTGCTTTTTAGAGTGAATCCTTTGAGGCAGTCAGACTGAGTTTTGTCATCAGGAGTAGGAAAAGAAAATTTTTATATGACTCACCAGTGTCAAGCTCAAATGACAAAGAATCTGAATGATCCAGAGATGAACTTAAGAAGGGAACAAGAAGGGAACAATTGCCACATCCTCAGCCTGAAATACCATCTAGTTCTGAATCTTGGAAGAACCACCGAGCCCCTCCCTTAATTGACTTGAATGTTGTGGATCCAAGAAAACAGGATAGGGACTTCTGTATCGGTTTCTAGTCCTTCTCCTGCCACCCCTAGCACTTCTCTCTTGGCAATTGTCCTGTGTGCCTCATAAAAGGAACACATGCATCATGGTGATGAGGAATTAGAGGTGACATCACAGATAGGCTATAGCTGACTGGTCTCTTCAGAGGTAGAAAAACCCTGATAGTCTTGGATAAGATGGTATCCAAATTAGTAATCAGCCCCCAAGGCTGGTAACATCTATGGGCTTCGTGCCCTCAAAGTTCATGGCCTTTTCTTCTGAGGTTCTGGGCTGATTTTAGCTACCAGGCCAAATTAGACTTGACCCAAGAGTCCATCTCCTGGGCCTTTAAAACATGAAGTAGCCTGAGATAGGTCAGGTGGAACTGGTGTAAGGTAAACCCAGTTCTTGGATACACACACCCCACAGACTGCTTTAGTACTTCTTGGGTACTCACACTGTAAAGGTTTGTGGTTGTTAATAAAAAGGAGGATGTTTATGCCATAACCTTATATCTGTATCATAATTCTGCATCAGAGCTTTGCAAAATCTACAACTTAGATTTGTTTTGAGCCAAACATAATTCTAACCAGGCTGAAGCCAGAGAGGACAATTTGGGAAGCCACGTATATTTTGATGCTGTCTTTGCATCACTGGATTTCCTCAGTACTCTTCCATTCCCCTTTATCATTAGTAAACTTGGCATGTTTTAAAAGTCAACCTTTAGAATGTGGGAAAGGCATCCAGAGGAATGCCTTTTGCAGCCCAATTCTGGTAATTTTTTTCTTCTTTCTGGCCTGACTCTGTTGACTTTGTGTCCTTACACAGATCCCTGGCGGCTGACACCTGGCGAACTTTAGGATAAGGACATATACCAAGATAGCCCTGATGTTGGAATGTATACATCCCCCGAAGTCCGGAATCCCAGCCGGAACTTGATGGACTGGCATTCCTTCAACCATGCCTCTTGATGATGGTTCCCTCATCTCTTGGCTGTTGGGTTTCCCTTTCTTGCTGTTTTCTCTTTCTGAACCCCTCCTGATTGCCTTTTCTAGGGACAGACCTTAGGAAGATGGCCCAGGACTTGGGACTTCTGCACTGCACCCTGCAGTCCCAAGGCATCATCCTCCAAACATATGCCTGAAGGCATCAGCTTCTGAGAACCCACTTTTTTCTGCATGACTAGCTTGTAAGGAGGAATCTACAGAGAAAATTTTCAAGAATTTTCCATTTTAACAAAATGAGACTGATTTTTGGCTTTGATCTGAGAGCAAGCTCAGTGGTGTACAGCTGTTTCCATGTGCTCTTCTGTGGAATCTGCAGAAATTGATGCAACATACCCTCTCCTGTCTGGACTGTTTGTATAATTGTACATAAATGTAGCAATAAATATATTCTAACATCAGCTTGGGCCTCATTTTCCACTTGATTCTGCTCCTGGTGACAGGCAATGACAACCACCTTCTTAAAGAAGGGCCCTCCTGACCAATGGGGCCTGCTTGACCCATCTCAGATTCTAATCTTCTCTAATTTCAGTGTAGGTTTGGCCAGTGTTGGGGAAAGGGTTGAGGAAGAAATGGCGGCAGAGCTGGGACGTGAAACGGCACTGCTAATTCAGGAGGTGGCACTGCTCCTGGAGTTCCAGGAGGTTTGAATGTCCAAGAACTGAAGCTTAGAGCACTGGGTGACAGTGTGTGGCGTGAGTCAGCTATTTTAATAGTCACTCTGACATCCTTCAAGGACATGCTGTGCTGCAGTGATGTGATAGGTACTTACAAGCACAGAGGCATTTTAAAGATTTTCAGAAAAAAACGCCAATATGACAGATTTTTCAGTCTGTCACTGAAGGTTTTAAGGATATTAAGTCTATTTTTTTTTAAAGACAATTTCCTACTATAGAGGACAGATAAGTAGACTACCCTCTGACAGACACAATATGTTTCTCTATTATCAAAGAATATTTTATTCAAACTGGTTTGTCTCAATTAGTTTGAAATAACTTTTATAACTTGAAAGATAACCACATAGTTTTTGTGTTTTTTTTTTAATCAACTAGGTTTGTTGTAGTTTCTTATTAGGTCTTTCTTTGACCATAAACAAAAGAGCCATAAAATCAGTCATAAAATATGGGAATGCAGGCTGGGTGTGGTGGTGAACTAAACCCAGCCATCAGGAGGCCAAGGCAGGAAGATCACAAGTTCCAAGGCAGCCTGGGCTATATTATGAGTTCAAGGCCAGCCTGAACTACACAGTGAGACCCCCTGTCTCAGAAAACAACAAACAAAACAATACAGGAATGCAATGAAGTCAGAAGTTAGAATATCCTACAGCAAGGGTTTGTAGCACTTCAAAGACTTTTATTATATTTAAGAAAAAAAATACACATTGGAAGGGACTTAAAGGAATCATCTGGTTGAACACTCAGAACCACTGAGCCGATAATGTTCTAAATGACTGTCTCACCTGTTCTTACTTCTGCCTTTTAATAGATTTATCAGAGAACCTAAGCCTCCAGGTCGAAAGATAAAGGTTGCCTTCCAAGGTGGATTCCCATGTCACATCCTTTTCTAAACCTTTCTATAGATAGCTTTTTCTGGCTGAGACTAGTGATACAGGAAAAAATTATTAGAAAACTTGATGGGATAAATTATCAGTTGCAGTGTGTATTAATCATTTTTTTGTCTCTGCAACCAAATACTTGAGAAAAAAGAGGAAAGATTTATTTTAGCTCACAATTTCAGAGGTTTCAGTGCATTGTCTGCTGGGTCTGTTGCTTTTAGGCCTCAGGAGAGCTTGGAGGAAAGCTCCTCACCTCATGGCAGCAGAGAAACAGAGCCAGGGAGGAAGGGACCTGGGACCAGATAGTCCCCAAGGTCACACCCCCCCAATCCACGTCAACAAGGCCTCATTTGTTTCCTTCACTTCCTAATAATGGCATCAAATTATGATCTCTGCAGTGGACTGATCTGCTTGATGAAGCCAGAGCCTTCTTGAACCAATCACTTTCCCAAAAGCCCATCAGCTGGTAGCCAAGACTTCAGCACTCAAGTTTAGCATGTGCATTTTGAGGGACATTTCAAACCATAACACTGCAATAAGAGATAATGTTGCAAAGTCAAAAATTGTAGAAGATTGAGGATATTTAGCTTGTGGGTTTTCAACTTGGGCAAGGATCATATGCTCTGCCACTAATTAATGGCCAGACCTTGGACCAGTCACTCTAATGCTGTGGGCTCTGACTACTCTGCTGCAAGATGAGGTTTTTGGACAGAATGATTATTAAAGCTAAACAGTAAATTGTCAGGAGCATTTCTACATAAATTTTGGGGAGAAATCATTTCATAATTAAAGTATGAGCCGGGGATGTAGCTCAGTGGTGCTGTGGCTGCCTGGCAAGCACAAGGTCCTGAGTTCAATCCCCGGTACTGGAAAAAAAAAAAAAAGTATGACTATAGCTGTCTAAGGCCCAATGTTGCCTTGCCCCAGAGTCAGCTATGGCAGGCGGAAATGTAACTCCGCTTTGCCTCAGGTCACAGCTGAGGCCTCCATGGTCTGTGAAGCTGTGGTGCTCAACAGCAAGATAACCCCAGCTGAAGACTTCCTAGTTCCTTGAGAACCAAGTAGTAATACAAAAGAGAAAGGTTTCACCTGTGGAGGGACGAGTTCAGAGTTCCATATCAACTCAGCTCATCTGACCTACTGAGGTGGGAGTGCGCTCCGCTCCTCATCAGCATGAGATTTGCATAGGCACAGGATCAGAGTGAAGATTACCAGCCCCCTAAGTCACCTAATGCTCCCTCCAATTACTGTGTGTACCCAATAAATAGTGGCTAGGTCAGAGAGTCTTGGTCTTTGCCCACTCTGAGACACTGACCTCCTGGCACCCCATATACTTTGAAATTGTCTTTTTTTTTCTTTAGCCCTCGCTGTCCCTGTCCCCTTTCCAGGCAGTGGGAAGAAATTGGCCTCTGATAGTAATTTACTTTCTGTCCATAAAAATCACTCCTCCATTGGAAGGGGGACAGATGTGGCCCATACATTAATGTTAGAAAGTCATAGGATGACAAAAATGGACAGAAAGGAGATATGAAGGATTATGTTTAGATACTAAGAAATGCACTGTTAATGACAAGTCAAAACCACCTAGTCAAACCCCTTCTGAGGAAACAACATACTCAGCTCTCAGTTTTCACAACCTGTTTGCTAGATTCCTTCATGGCTCTCTTCTGCACGGGGCAGAAAGACTTCAGTCTATGCTTAGCACTGGAACAGATTGGTGGGAAGCTGAATCTCAGAAACCACCTTTTTCATCTATGAACTGCCTACACCAGACCAGGTAGTCCAAGGTTGTGCACCCTGGCCCTAGTGACTGCTGGGCTTCAGTCCCAGTCAAGCTTTAACTCTCAGCTGTCTAAGAGCAAAGCTCACATGTGTCACAACCAAAGGAGAGAAAAGTTGATCACTTCTAACCATTAATTATCCACATCTACCCTTAAGAAACATGTTGATGGAGAGTTTCCTTCTTCATAGATACAACAGTCATCAGCCCAAAACCCTGCCCTGGTGGCCTACTCTTTATTCCTTCCCAAGAAGATCAGAGTTGTTGTAAGTTGTGTAGCCCAATCCTGATCTTGGATTTTCCTTTTGAGAGCTAGTTGTCTACAGGAAATCCACAGATCTGCATGACATCATCTTACAGAGGCAAGCCCAGGCTCCTACAGGGGAGGGTGTGTCCATCTCCTTTGGGTTCAATACCGGGAAGGAAGCCTAGTTACCACCCACACAAACCCACAAGCTCACATGAGCTTTAGCAATCCTCACCTGCTTTTTAAAAAAATTTCTCAACTTAATTAACATAGTGGTTCTCCCTTTACCATACATCAGAATCACCTGGAAGATTAGCTAAAAACAAAAAACTGATGCTGGGTTCCACTTTCAGAGTTTCTGACTGAGCAGGTCAGGAATGGAGCTGAAGAATCTGCATTTCTAGCAAGTTGTTGAGTGAGACTAAGACTGCTGAGTGAGGGACCTCATTTAAGACCCAGAAGCACTTGGCTAAGAAAAATTCTATTTATTGTTCCTCTCAACCTCCCAAAGAACCAAATGTTCTCAAAGCTGAGTCAGCCTTCAGTTTGAGTCAGCTAAGCATCCTTTGCTGAACTGGGGCCGGCAAAACATTCCTTGGTCAGTATGAGTAACTCTTACAAATCAATATCCTCTTCTAGCCCACAGCCTGAGGGAGAAACAAATGGTTATGGATTACATTCATTTCTGTTCTAAATAGAACACAGGATAAATCAATGCCAGCTGCACATCAGTTCTGAAAGGGTGGTTTAACACACAAGAGATGCATGTACTTCTCCTTTGATAAAACCTTACAGAGCATAGTGCACATTTAACTGAGGATTTTTATTTATTTTTATTTTTTATAGAATGTTTATTTTAACTGAGGATTTTTGATAATGATGGAGATAGTTTTATAGGATTTTCATTGAAATATAAAATGACTAATATCTGTGTATCTGGGAACAGTGACACAAATCCTTATAAACAGAATGCATCTGTGGAATCAGCACAAGACCAGAAACAACGGCAATCCCTGCAGAAGTCCCCAGGTACATTTCTCGGGTCCTGGACCTTTTCTCCAAGAGTCAGTACCAGCTCATATGCTAAGAGGGTAGATATATTTCACCTGCTTGTACTTTACACAAACGAAGTCATTCAGCATGTACTCTTCAGTGTTTGATTTCTTTTAAATTGCTTTTGCCTGGTCTGCGTTGTTGCCAACTACATCACACCTTTCTCTGGCCTTTGTCATCATGCTGCTCCATGCCTACTCAGCACCCCCACCCCCACCCCCGTGTTTCCCACCCCGGGTCTTCCTGCAAGCTGCTCCAGTCCCAACCCCACTTCTACCAGTCAGGGTAGGGGTGGATCCTCCAAGGTCATATGAAACACCCCCACTTCAGGGGCCTTTCCTTCTCTGTGTGCATTTGCCGGGTAGCTTGCCCCTTACAGTTCCTGGGAGACCTGCTTTTCACTGCTTGCCTCCTCCCAAGGGATATTCGTCTCTTCTGCTCCTACTTCACATCAGAACTAGACACACAACCCTCTCAGCTGCAAGGCCGTCTTGAAACAGAGGAGAAGAATGAATATTTGTTGTCTGTCATGTGTGGTTATAACAGACTATCTGATATAGGTATTTTATAAAAGTAAAGAGCTCTATTTTACTCACAGTTGAGGTGCTTGAAGGGTCTGAACATCATGGTTCCAGCATCCAGAGGAGGGTCCAAGCTGTGCACACTGCAGAGGAATGTGAGGATAGAAGAAGTCAAGTCCAGGAGTGGAGGAGTCACTTATAAACCACCTACTCCAAGGAGAGCGCCATCTCCTGCATGGGCGTTGCCCCACAATTTAACCACTTTCCACTAGGCCTCACCTTTTTTTGGTAAGGGATTGAAGGACCTTGCACTGAGCTAAATCCCTGGCCCTAGGTCCCCGCCTCTTAAAGGTCACACCACCTCAACACTGGGAACCAGGCTACCAGCACGGGTGTGTGTGTGTGTTGGGGGGGGCAGTGCAGACACACACACAGACACACAGATTCTACCAATAGCCAAACCATAACACTGAGCCTCCCTGGATATGGCACAGTAATCAAACTGACTTGTTTTAAAGGGCCAGGTCCTGCCTTTGACCTTCAGTGGGCCCGATGACAGGAAGAAATGAAGTGCAGAAGTGACCAGATTATGGAGCAGTGGGTGAGAAAGAAGAGGGCCTGAGTGATCCTCAAAGTGTTTCCCCAGGCTCAAAAGCATGGAAGATAGCAGGCTGGCGGAACTCTTTTCCTGGAAGATTCCTCTCTTCCTCCACATAGGCTGGGTCAGAGCGCCCTGAGGGGACCCTGGCAGGCCCCCGGTGTGTGTGCTCAAGCCTTCTGTACCCTGAACCCCATGTATTTCTTTGTCATTGCCAAGTAAGCAACTCTGAGTCACTGTCCTCATTGGACTAGATCCTTTGGTCCTCTTGTTGAAGTGCATTCTAAACATAACTACTATTTTTCTGCTCTGTGACTTTGGGCAAGCCATTTAACCACTCTAAACTTTAATTTCTGCACTGTAAAAGAATGAATTGATCTAATATATTTTCTTTTGTTTTTCTCCCCAAATAAATAAAATCTATCGGTGCTCAAGATCCAGTTCCAGTTCCTTTTGGCTTAACCAGCAATGCTACACCCAACCCTGCTTACCTACCCAAGGGACAGTTGCCAGGATGTGCTATAAAGGCAGAACTGAAGCAACTTGTTACAAGTTCTGAGAAACCTTTGTGGATGACAACCAGGAACAAAGTTACCTGAGAGAATACCATTCTCCTGTCCATTCACTCAATAAATATTTACTATCCACTGAGTTTTGGCCACTGCTTTCATCAATAATCATGTAGAACGAACTGGTGAGCTCCTGAATGGTGAGCTCCTCCTGAGCTTACTGCACACAGTGCTGGGGCAAGGGCCACTTGATGCTCAGAGTTCTCACTGGCTGATAACTCAGTGGGGATGGGTATAGACACCAATGGAATGGAGCACTTGCAACCAACTGGGCTGCTCTTCACTCTTCAGAATGCCTGGTCCTGGGTCCAAGATGACTAGCAATGTCCCACGTAGGCTGCTGCTGAGGACTGTGGAGCTGCTTTACAATGAGTGTCACAGTCAGTTTCACACTGGTGTGTGGTAACTTGGGATTGGATGCATTTCTCTCCTTGCTCTTCAGGATTTGGCAGCCCTGTTCTGGACAATACAACCTGGTTCTTGACTTGTCCATTGCCCTGTCTGGGAACACCCTTCAAATCCAATACAGGGGCCCAGGACCACTGCTAGCCAAGCTCTGAGGTCCTATTACTGAACTCATCTAGGCCTCCTGACCCCCTGCCCAGTTGGCACAGTGAAGGATCCAGGGAAAGGGCCAACCTTGTGACTCATGACCTTGGGGAAGCATTATGACTCCATCTCTGAGCCCCGGTGTGTGTGTGTGTATGTGTGCAGCTGTGCTCACCTCGGCAGATCCAGACACATTTGAACGTGATGCTTGCAATGTGGCAACCAAGGAACTTTGTTTATTCCTTCATTGTTTATGTAATGAGCAACCAAATAAGTCCCTGCCTGCATGGAGTTTATATCCCAGGACAGGGAGATGAACAATAAACAAACTATACCTCAGATAGTGATGAATGTTATGGAGAAAATATAAAATGAGGCACATCAAAGAGGGAGTGCTGGAGTTGCAATTTTTTAAGTGTCAGAAATGCTTCACTGAAAAGGTGTTTGAGCAGGGAACTGCAAGCACCTGGTGGCATAAAACAAGGCAGAGGGAATGGCAAATAACAATGGGCTGAGATGGGAAAGTGCATGCATATTGAATGTACTGCCAAGGTAGAAGGCCAGTGAATGGGGCCCAGAGGCCTGCAGAGCAGAACAAAGAAACAGTGCTTCACAAGGGTGTCCTTGGGGCTCTGTTACCCAGCTCAAGTGGCCTGGAGAAGCTCTGTGACTTCATGCAGCAGGAGAGCTACCATATGGTGGTGCCACGGAGACCATGACTGAGGGTGCTTCCTTGTGCAGAAGCCTCATTCCTGGCCAGGAGATAGGGAAGATTCTGACAGATGAGTAGGAAAGGCATGGGTGCTGGTTTAGAGCTAGAGCTGGTGAGAGAACCCTTGGCCATATTAGAGATAAGGATGGGGTCCAGTTGGCTAGCACACAGCATGCTGAAAAATGAAAGGGAAAGCATGGTCATACCCCATGTTTGACAGTCATGGCCTCATGTTTTGTAACTTGATTGCCTCTTAAAGAACAAAATCCAGAGCTGTGCAGAGACCTAAAAAACAAAGCATTCTGTGGCAATCTGCAGGAGTGACTATTCTTTTCACAAATATAAATTTTGGTTACTTGGTGGAAAAGAGATTTGGGGACCCCTGGGATTGAGAAGGTAAGGCCTTAAGGTCCCTGAGACAATGGAAAGGCCAAGGGGGTGACAGAAATGAACACTTGCTGGCAGCTTCTCTGGGCAATACTTGACACTTGGTAGTGAGATACTAGTTGTCATTCTGCCATGTAGGTTTAGGCCCAGGATTCTATGTGATGGATGGCCACATGGTGGAACCCTAGTCCTGCATCACCCAAATAAAAACACATAATTCAATATTAATTCAGGATTGTGTCTCATATTGGTTCCTCAACTTCTTGCCCACTGAGTTGTTCCTGTTTAAACTCCCCAGGGAAAGGACATTGCAGCAATCTGATCCTCCCCTAGTCTTGTTATCCTCCATAAAATTGTGGCCCATTTTCCTCCTGTTTAAACATCTTTCATATTTTTTTTGTATTAAATTCTTTTATTGGTACATTGTAGGTATACAACACAATTACATTTCTCATTGGGAATTGTACTTTTACATAATGCATCTTGGTTCTTATTTTTTCCCCATTCCTAGCCCTCCCTTCAC
>NW_004624784.1:5088717-5184186 GCF_000247695.1 Heterocephalus glaber | reverse complement strand
TATAATCATTATTTGTTATCCATTTATTTCTTCAGTATTTGCAGAGCTCCCAAATGCAAATGTCTTTTTTTTTTTTTTTTTTGGCACCAGGGATCAAACTTGGGACCTTGGGCTTGCAAGGCAGGTGGTAGAACCACTGAGCTAAATCCCCAGCCCAAATGCAAATGTCTTAATGAGCTTGGCATAATGAAAGTATCGCTGCTATGGGCCAAATTAGAGTGCATATACATGGCAAGAGTGAAAATTCAAACAAGAAAGTTGTATTGGCCAAGGGAGATAGATGTATCTGCCCTCAGATCAGGCCCAAATAATACCTATTTATAATTTTAAAGGTCCCAACCTTGAGCTCCTCATGTAGGGGCATCTAAAGTCTTGCTCCAGTGTACCTCCACCTTCTTTTCTATAAACTATGTAATTTGGGCACTCTAAATCTCTGTTCTCAGAACGGGGTCTATCATGCTTGCTTTCTTCTAGCTTTTATATTTTCTGCTCCCCCAAAGCAATCAATATACTGATCAACCAAATAGGTCCAAGACCTTCTCTGCCAACTAGGTGTTCTCAGTGTCTTCAACCACCTCTGGCTAGGGAGAATGAGGAAGAGTTGAAAATGCTTCAGAACCAGGAAAAGATGATGGAGTATGGGAAGCCAGAGGCCAGAGGGCCACTGCCTCAGTGTAAGATTTGGGGTAAGAATATGACTCTGATGAACTGTTACCTACAGCCCCACCCCTGGGGCCTAGAGTCCCATCCAGTCCCCACTTACATCTTCCACCCCTCTTGCTCAACACAGGCAATGAAATTGAATTCGGAATAGAACAAGCATTGTGCTCTGCTCCTCCCTTTATAATATGCATCATTTTAATGCTTATGGCATTAGTATGGTACATGCGGTTTGTCTGGTCTTGTTAATTTGGTGACATACATAGTAAATCCATAAATCTCCTGTGGACTTGGTTGAATACCTTTTCATGTAGTTATCAAATTGTATTTGCCATTTCCCTTAATCTTTTCACATGTATATTAGAAGCAGTTATTCAAATGAATGATAATTACATGCTTGGAAAATGGTGGGGGAGAGAGAAGAGCTTTGAAGGCTGAGATAGTTTCAGCAATAGCAGGTCCCAAGGGGCTAAAGGGGAGTCCCCTCCATGCCCTGAAACTGGCTTGCCTAGGCCTCTGGACAAGAGCAGGTGCATTTAACCCTTGAATTTTCTATTCTTTCACTGTTGTGTCCCTTACTGAGCTCTCCTGGGGAAATGGGAAAGGAATCTGTTTGGCTACCTAACTAAATATTCCTATTTCTAATTTCATGCTGAATTTGTGCAAATAGAAAGCAAATGTCAGCTGCTTCAACATAAAGTGTTTACAGTGGGCATTATCTGGACACTGAAAGCTAAATGGGCCTTCTCAAAAGATACCAGAGAAGGTCTCTGTGCATGATGGGAAACACTAGAAATAAATGTGCTGGCTTTTACTGTTTGGGACTGCAAAGAATTCTGAGGAATGGAGGCAGGAGCATGGGCTCTAAGGTAATCTCTTTCCACGACAGAGAACTAACTACTCTTGCTATCAGAAGTAGTGGGCGCTTTGCTTTTTCTGGGGCTTTAGCATGAAACCCTGGTCACCTGGCCATCACTGTCACCTTAGGACAGGCAGATCTCTGAGAATCCTTTTCTTCCAAGTGACATCTTTGTCATGACTGTTTATACATGAAAGGAGAGTGTTGAGACTGTGTGGGTCTACTGAAGTAGAGAAGTAAGTCTAATCTTACATTTTCCTGTCTTTGCTCCTGGGTAGTTATCAATGTTAAAGAATGGGCAGTTATAGCCGGCTTTCATTCGTTAGACCTAAATCTTTGTAGGATAACCCAGGGAATGGTCACAGGTCCATTCTTAGCACTGTCTTGCAGTATAGTAAAGCAGGGGAGAGGAATTTTGGAAGATTTAACCTTGCTGAGTCTTAGTTCTCTCATTTCTAAAATAGGGATAATGAGGGCCGGAGATTTAGCTCAGTGGTTCTGCCACTTGCCTTGCAAGCACAAGGTCCCGAGTTTGACCCCTGGTGCCAAAAATAAAATAAAATAGGGATAATGGTTATTTCATTAAGATTTAAAATTATGTAGACATATTGTACTACACTGGGGATGTAGCTCAGCATCACAGAGCTACACATGTATGTATACTGAGTATTGGACTCTTTTTTGAGACAGGGTCTTGCTATATAGTTTAGGGTGTTCTTGAACTATATAGCCCAGGCTGGCCTTGAACTAGTGGTGATCCTACTGTCTCGGTCTCCTGAGTGCCGGGATTACAAGTGTGAACCACCACATCTGGCGAGTATTGGACTCATATGAGTGGTCTTTATGCCAGTTTGATTTCTCCAATTTGGAGGGCAGCATTTATGAACTAGGAGAGAATGTTTAAAGAAGAAAAACAATCTCCCAGTGTCATGTGCTATCTTCCCAAAAAGGTACACTGTCCACTTAACCCCCAGAATACCCATTGCTCTGACCAGACTGGCTACACAAGTTCTTGTGGTAGGGGTCTGACATGTTCTTTTAGAAGGGCATGGGGGTGGGGGATGTGCAGATAGATGTGCTGGGCCACCTTCAGGAATAAAAGTGAAGTTCAGAAGGGTGTTAGTAACACAGTGCAGGAACCACGGAACTCTAAGATTCTGGAAAGACCTTTTTTATAATCATTATTTGTTATCCATTTATTTCTTCACTCTGATACAGAGAAAAACCCTTCAAACAAGTAGAGCCCAGTGATGGGGTAGCAAGAAAATGGGGTCCAATAATCCTTTGAAGATTAAAATGTCACTCTTGAAATCCTAAAATCACCTCATCACCTCATCATTGAATATATCCAGTTGTCAGAATTCTAACTATTCTACTGAACACTGAAGTCTGAAAATTGATAAGCATTTAAAGGATCCTATCATTTACGTAACAATTATATTCACTTATTCAGCACACACTATGGACTTCCATATCTAAAGGGTTTTACTTGTTCCAATTCAATTTAGTCTTAACAACCCTAGAAGATGGGAATGGGGTGATGTCCTTACTCCATTTAGTGACTTGCGAGCCTGCTGACCATCTAGGAGGCAAAGAACAAGAATTCCTACTCCAAGGCTCATGACTGCATCTAGAATGTTTTTGAAAAGGTTACTATGAAACACTTCAGGAAACTTTTGAAATATTAAATGGTTAAACATTACTTTAAAAGCCTTTTCAAACACTACAGTGAAAAATGTTCTCAGCCTGAGGCTGAGGGATAATACTACTACTTACTTTTAACTCATCAAAGGCCCAGATCAGGTATTTTGTTGTTTTGAATAAATTCACCATCATAGTTGTTTTTAACAATCCCCCTTCCCAAACATTACTTAATTCATCAATGTGTATTTTTCTCTTTAGACAATAGTTACAAGGTAGGGAGAAAGTACTTGCTCTAGTTAACACTGTAATTCAGTCTCATGATCTCCCAGACTTTCAGCTCAGCCTTGAAGTAGCTGGTAGCCTATTCCATTGAAGGCTGATTTTGAATTCTCTGATAACAACTCAACATCAATAATAAAATATGCTGACAGATCCAAAATATATTGTCTAAATCCATAAGATCTCAGTTAAGAATCTAAGATAATTAAGTGCGGGAAAAATACCTGACAGTGGCAAGTGGCAATTTTAGAAAAAAATAAAAAGCAAAAGTCTGAAAAGCAAGAGAAAACTTATGTGTCTAAAATAAAACAGTATCTCATATCCTGACAAAGAACGAAAGTATGTTAAATCATAAAGTCATTAGAATTTCTTTTTGTGATTGTATCTGAAATAGAGTATTTCCATTGACAGACATTTATTAGAACAATAGGGTTGGGGAGACATAGCTTTCTAGAGCAGCAGAGACAAAATAAAAATTCCTGTTTCTCTCCAGCAAGAATAGGGTGGACATAGCATTGTATTTATTTTTATCTGTCTTTAAATTATTCTCATGTCCACTACCATTCACTTGGCTACAATAAACCTGTCAGAGAGGGATTAGCATCGTTTTATGAAGGAGTTTGAAAGGCTCTCAAAGACTACTGCCCCAATTCTACATATTGTGTATGTGATATATAATACATGCCATAATAATCTGTGCAGAACTGGGATTCAAACACAATGTTTAAATATACCTGACAGCTATCTGTAATCTCTTCAAATCCACAGAAGCATTTCTCAGAAACAGAACATTTTCTCACAGTGGTCAAGGTTTTTAGTCTTAAATATCAAAGAAAACATTCCATCTCTTCATTATGACATATTCTATTAAAAACAAAACAAAACACTCAGGTTGACTGTATTACCCTGTAGATTCCGGCCTGACTACAAGACTGTGAACTCCCTGAAGGGAGTTGCCTTGGTCCTCCAAGCCCCGGTGTTCATTGAGGCTTCATATTACTGTTCAAAGCTGGTACACCAGCTAGTACAAACCACTTTACCAGGAGGAGTCTTTGGAATACTTTTTGATCACCTGCCAGTCCTCCTAATAAGAAAAAGGACACCAGTGCCCATCCAGCATTTCTTATAAATTCACTGGCCAAGGGTGTCTATTAACAATCAGTCTCTTAGCCAAACACCTGATGACACTTCAAAATCACCAGAAACAAGCACTTCAGTAGCAGACTAGAAAGAAAACACTCTCACCATAAGTTGGCTAGTTGTCTCTGACATTTAATTTCAGTTTTCATGGGAATTAATTTTGGCTTCAATATTTACATTGATATTGAACACATGCTTACCCTACAGACCACTCATCATGTTATTAACTACTGAATGTAAGCAAGCTGTGGGACTAAAGATAATGATTTCATTTATTTAGCATCCATGCTGCCAGAGGAGATCAATTTCTCTATGAAACAAAAACAAATCACCATTAAAAACATCAATGTTTTAACTTTTTCTCCCTCACTGGCAGAATCCTACAGCTATTTTGAAACAGATTTCCAGTAGGTCTAAAAATATTGCCTTTGAATTGTAAAAATTCCATTACAGAAACACACAGATAAATAGAATCACATTAGTTTATTCAATAATTGCTCTAAACATATTCTTTGCTTTACTTTTCCTGTAGGAAAAATTAGCAGAATCAAATAAGGAATACTATTGGCATATAGCTATGCTTTGGGAGAAAATAAACTAAAAGGGAAAGATAAAACCAGTAACCTGGTACACTTGCACTGAAATACTATCTCTGCAGAAGTCCACATGTTTTTCAATAGTTTACATATGTAGAAAATTTATAATTAAAAAAACTGAAGGGAATCTAAAACATAGTCTTTATAAATATAAACCATTGCTCTTCAATGTCTTTTTCCTTTGAGATAGAAGCCATTTTAGAAAGAAAGGTGGCAGGGCCAGGGATTTAGCTCAGTGGTTCCACTGCCTGCCCTGCAAGTGCAAGGACCCGAGCTCAATCCCTGGTACCAAAAAAGAAAGAAAGAAAGAAAGGTGGCAAAAGCTTTAATGGTCAGCATTTTGTTTTTCATCTGAAATACTTGGGACAGAAAATTTAGTACATAGTTTAAGAAGTAAAACCACACAATTTTACAAAACTAAATAAAAACATGCATAGATATTTTCTACTGCCGAACGGTCAAAACCTTAAGTTGTTTTGAATCTAAAAGACTAAAGATCTTAGGGGAAAAGCCACTTCTAATAATAAGAATATTATAACAGCAGTAATTCACAAGTTTACAGAAAACATTAAAGAAATAAAGTAGCTATTTAAAACAATAAACTGTTAAAAAGCTAGAGTTGTATTCCAATTTTAAAAGAAAGTATAACTACTTAAGTGACTATAATTACTGTAACACCATGCATGAAGCATAGCAAATGAACATGCTCAGCAGTGTGTACTTCTAGTGAATTCAGAATCATACATGATTATATTAAGAATATCACTCACCATGGACAGTGCTAAGATGTCTACAAAAGTCTATGTTAAACAATTGGATAGGGAAAGCAGAGATACACTTTGTTTCTTATAAAGAATCACAGTGTAACAAATACACTCACATTAAAGCAATAATCAGTCACAATTCTTAATTTTATACAAGCTAAAAGGTGTGAAATTACAGTATGTTTATCTTCTTCAAAGGGCAGATATGTCATTTATTAGGAGCCAAACAAAGAGAACAGAAAAAAGTAATTGATAAATAGAATCTTTAAAAAAAAATTGTGGCTAGTTATATGTTAACTTTCAAAAATGCAACAATTTCTGTCCATGAGGTCATTAAAAAAAAAACAAACCCAAAAGATTGGTAAAGGATTCCCATTTATCAACAGAAATGTAAAATTTATGAAAAAAATTTCAGTACTTTTAAAACATCTTTTCTACAGACTTTTTGGCTGATTAAATACAAGAAATATTTCTAATAAATATTAGGTGTGGCCAGTTTTAAAATTTACAAGTGCACCTGTATGATAGTCATCTGTATATGACTATCTCACAATCATCTTTTGAAGAATATCAATAACTATCAGATTTTCTTTGAATGTCTAATTATTGAATACAATTATTTCTTACATTCACATACGCAGTACCAGAATTTACTGTTTAATATGCTCGTTTTTCTCCTCTGGGGCAGAGATTAGGGATGGTTCATAGGCCAAATATGGCTTGCTGTCTGTGTCTGTAAATGAAGTGCCACCCTCACTTTCCCCTATTGGGGATTAAATCCTGGACCATCATACAGAGCTACGTTCTCTAACATAGGGTTTTGCTAAGTTTCCCAGGTGGGACTGAAACTTGTGATCCCCTGCCATATGCACCAACCCAGCTAGTTTCTGTGAAGTTTTACTGGAACACAGTCACATTCATTTACATATTGTCCGTGGTACTTTTATGCTATAAAAACAAGAGCAAGCAGTTTTTAAGAGATCATTTGATTCTGAAAAGCTAATTACTATCTGATCCTTTACAGAAAGTTTGTCAACACTTACTCTAGGAGGCTTTCCTAGACCAATATAAAATAATTTATGCTGCTTTACTCTTTGTTAACACTTTGCTTTTCCTTAGTCTATGTGTGTACTCCAACCTTTTTTATATTTCATTTTATTCATTGGTATATAATTTTGAAACTTAACATTGCAGATGAGTTTTCATCTTCAATATACTTGGAACAGAAGCATTATCTCTAGCCTTAATCTGTTTTGATTCTGGGTCACTCAGGAATTCTCCAGGAATTGAGAGTATAACAAAGTGGGATTAGCCACACAGCAACAGAATGGCCAGAAAACCATATATCTCATTTTATCTTGAGTAAGAAAATTGGACAGCAGAAAGAATAACAAAACCAAATATACTTTAGAGCAAATACCATTAAGTCAGGGAAAATAGCTTGAGTTTCCAATACGTAAATACTCATGCATACACAGTCACAGTCACCCACCCAGGGTCATCCTCCCATGGATCACAAACTAAGAACTACAACATGAAGTATATTTGTTTTATAAATATATTACTATTTACATACAGATATATCCATAAGAGACATGTTAAATAATTATTTGTATAATCAATACTACTTTAAAATTTTTGTGTGTATTTTAAAATTACACATTCTATTAAAATTATCAAAATAATTTTTTTAAAAATACAAGGAATAAAACCAGTGAAGAATTACTTTCCATTAAAGTGGTTCTAAATCTTATCATTGGTCATTCAGACCCCATACTTGGTCACCCACAACTCAAGGAAACAGTATGATCAGGGAAATGTTAACCACCAGAAGAAACATCCCTCCATTTTTAATATTTCATAACAAATATGTATGTATATATAAAACACTTCTTTAGTTATATTACATATTCAAATAAATTCATTTTCATAAAAACACAAAATTCAAGTTTCCACCAGAATCAAATATTTTATACTGGTGAGCATTTCTTGTAATTAGTAGGTCACTGACAAACTATCAGGATAGGGATCATAAAAATGAGACTGAAAATATCTGCATCACATGCAAGAAATGAGGAAATACTAAGGGCCAGTATTTGGCCAGTTGGGTGCTACTCCCTCTGGACCAAGACACACAGACAACAGACTGGCTAATTACTTTGTAAAGTACAGTCAACTGTCGATTATTCAGGGGCAGAATAGTCCAGTCTGGATCGTCTTTCTATCAGCTGACCACTTTTGGCAACTTCGTTACTTATTAACATATCTCTTTCTGGTTATGTATTAGCAGATCTGGTAAATAGGGATTAGAGACTAGGAAGAAAGTTGTGGCTAAAGTAAAGGTTTGCAGTCAGCTATGGATTTAATTTAGTAATGGACTCCTTTTACCTTACAGCTTTAGAGAACAAGAATTTGCTTTACCTAAAGTCAGCCTATCATCTCATTCTTAATCTCTGAAAGCAATGTTGGTGTTTCAGAAAAAAAAAAGCGGGGGAGGACAAATTGTCTTCTTGACACAAAAAAGCTGCTATTTCTTAATGTACAACTAATTACACTGAACAGTTTTGTTGTGAGAGGTTCAGAGATACTCATTTCAGTATACCTGATGGCAGGGTATGCTATTTTTCCAAAAATAATGATAAACAACCAACTAAAAACATTAAACCAAATGTAATGTCACACCCATTTAACATAAGAAATTATTTAAAACCATTTAATAAAGTTTAGTAATCTTCAAATAATTAAAATGCTAAAATGAAGAAAATGGAAGCAAAACCTACATGTATAATTTAGAAGTGATTTCATACTATAAAATCTTAAAATATGACTAAAATTAAAGGTAATACAGATTGGTAACCCTATTTTTGGCACTCATTTTGCCGGCACATTTAAACTTTTTCTATAGATAATGAATGACAAAAATCAAGAACAATTTCACAAGTGAGTAGGGTCACTCTCAGACAGACACCATTCAAAATGGTTTGTGTGGCATCACCCGCATTATCTTTGGGTATAGATGCGGGCCACGCTTACTTCAAGCACAACAGCAATAATTGTGTAGAACATCACTTTCCTGAATTAAGTTTGCTGAACATGGTTCAGATTATTGGATATGTCAATATGCACAATGCCTTTTAGAAGCATTTACTGTATACCCAAATCCTACTTCATGCAACACACAGTGTTACATAAGTAGTAAAAATGTTATCCTAGTCAAAGATGCTTGGACATTATTTTTCAGGCAGCATTTTACCTTTATTTTAGTAAAGTTCACACTAGATAAGTTTTAGAAGAAAGAAAATGCCAATAAATTTAATTAATGTTTTAATATATTATATAAAACTAAGACAGACACTTTTATTTACCTAAATTGTTACTTTTATTTTCTACCTCATCAATAATAGACTTCAATTTTATTTTAAAAATTTGTATTTAAATAAGGGATAAAATGTTGCCCAAAAGTCTAATCATAGTTACACATTTGTGTTTTTAACTAGATCTACAAATCAAAATAGTTCTTATAGTTAAAAAGATACAATTTGTATCAACAGTAAAAGGTACTTTCTGGTTTTTCAGGGCTTTACTTCAATCTGTAGCATGCAGAATAATCCAAATGACTAGAACATCCAAGCAGACTACAAAAACAGATCTGAATGTGTGTATTACACTATGTAAAATTCAGAGTCTGGAGGAACAGTCAAGTTATATCAGTCACACAACTGTCTGCCACTAACTGCAAAATCCATCTTCTGATCTGCAGAAATGTAATTGCAATAAGCAAAACCCATGAGTTTGAAACCAGAAATATCCCTTACTAATACTAGAACAGACAGTAGTCTGTATCTAAAACTACACTATTTGTGGCAAGAGTCGGCCTTAATAATATAACAGGCCCTCCAAAAAACTACCTTCAGGAAAATGGAAAATATACAATATCTTACAAAAATTTTAAGTTACCATTTACAACTCCTCCATCACTATTTCTATAGTGCAGTATCAATAAATGTTGCATATCCTCAACACATAAAACCATCTCAGGCCAGCCTTGATAAATAGCAGGAAAGCTAGAGTATATTAAATATAAAATTGCATTGAGAATAATTAGATTTATTAAAAACAGGCAAGTACTGTGAAAGGGTTATTTATCCAGTATTGTTGTGCCCCAAAACAAAAAACAAACATTAAAAACACAGATTAATGAGAATCTAGGAATTCAATTCCATTTCTATAGAAGCACATCATAGCTGGATAACAAAGCTCTAAACCTGTAACAGTTACGGCTTTTGCCTTATTCATTAAAAAAAAATGGAAATAATTTTTTCCATTGATTGCATCTGCTTTCTTTTAAATTGACCATTAAATTAACTAATTTCTTATCAGGAAAAAATCCAAACAAAAATAAAACAATAAAAGTGCCATATTGTAAATCATTCTAACATATATGTTACCCATTTCAACATAAATTGGTAACTTAGATTTTGTTTAAAATATAAAGTCAGTGCTGTAGTATATCTTTGTTTCTATAAATAAGGATTATAGGACAAAGAAGCCCACTTTCCCCAAATAAAAATAACTTAAAGAGCTGTAAAAGATTCTAATTAAGCTTGGCTTGAAAAAGTATTTTGCTGGGTCTAGTCAAAGGTTCCACATTCTGAAGGTATTGTAATTGCTTGCAATTGATAGACAAACACCAAGTTAATAAAACATGAAACAAGGATAAAAAGTGCTGCATATAAACCCCTGATGCACCAAAGATTAATATCAAAGATCACAGATACATCTATTAAATCAAACTGGATAAATTTCCAGCCAAAGATATAGCTTTAAAAAGGAAATGTTAAAAAAAAGTTTGAATGTAAAGCAATTTTGTGATACTTCCACCATGTGGGGCTGTACGTACAGATTCCATGATACAGTATTTCACATAAATGGATACTATATAACCTCCTTGCTGAGAAGGAGATGACATGTGCTATTGTAGCAAACCTCCCTCAGCATTTGAGCTGAACAAAAAAACTACTAAACACCACAAAGATGCATCATCTTTCAATAACCCAGCTGTGATTTCTCCACTAAAATGGCTGCAGCGAGTTGCTGGGCATCTGTCATGTGAGGATTCCTTTTCATGACAATTCTCACAAGGTCAGGCGGGAAGATGTTGCACAAGTTGACATAAATTTTCTCTCGGTTGTCTTGGTACCTTGGAGGATCTTGTGGCATTCCACAGTACGGTATTCGCCAGGTGGGCTCCTGCTGTTCAGGCAGGCTCTGGAAGGTAAACTGCTCATAACATGGTGGTGTAGAGTTATCAGGCAAGGAGTATGTCTGCCGATACCCGTATGCATCCACCCCATAACTTGGCCTATCCCAGCTTCCCAGCCCTTCATGGCGGGAGTAAGGCTTTCTTTGTCTTGAAGGAGAACTATCATAGAGTCGAGAATCAGAAATGCTGTCTGTTCTTGTGGCCATTAAGGACCTCCCTAGGTGCGGTGCCTTAGAGTGTGCTGAACTTGGAGGAGAGGGGTAATCACCAGGACAACTGGACCGGGCGCCCACAGTGGGGTGCTGCAGATGCATAGCCAAGTGTGGAAGAGGAGGCTTGTGATGGAACTTTGGTTCTTCATGACTGTAACTTTGCACTCTGGTCAAAGGGTCATGGAAGTTCTGCAGGAAAGCCTGGGAATTAAGGTGGCTGTGAGGGTGCATATGTTGACACTTCAAATTCTCTTCTAGCTGTGGGTCAGGAGAGCTGACATAGGAGCGGTCATTGTAACCTACGTAGGAGTCACTACTCCCACAGCTCATGCTCCCTTCACTGCTGCAATCAGAAGCTACAGAACTTATTCTATAATCTGTGTCTAATGAGAAACGCCTTTCAGGACTTCGTGGGCCTGAGATACTCAGATTTGAATATGCATTCAACATGGAATAATATCCAATGTCAACAGGTGAGTCACATTTTGGATACTGTTCATAAGGCATTGGCGTTCCATGATTTTTGGTTGCCATCATCATTGGAGGATACTGTCCTTGTGGTCTTTGATCCTGAGGTGGGAAATGAACTTCAGATGGAAGGCCATTGCTTAAAGGTGTAGTGCTTTGGGGTTTTGCAGTAGAAGTAGCCGGTATACTAACTAAGGAAGGTACAGACCTGGTTTCCAATTTGTTTTTGGTGGGAAGCTTTTCCTCTAGGTCTTGGTAGACTTGAGTCCTTATGCTCGGATCTGATTGCCTCTTTGGAGCACCTCGTTTGCTATCAGAAGTGCTATCAGCTTTAGTGCTACAAGGAACACTGTTGCTTTTCACCAGTCCTCCTTCATTTGCAGTTTTGGCTGCTGAATTTCTAGACATGGCACGAAGTTCATCAGCTACTGAACGCTGAGGCTGACTGCCCCTTTCAGGATGATAATATTTGCACTTGTGTCCATAGGTACACTTCTTTCCTATGCAGAGTAAAATTAGGCAAAGGAGCATACCATCAGATCCTGAAAAGTCAACATGGCACTACTATTTAACTTGTGAAAGCAACAAAGGCAGAAATGGGAGATGAGTTAAGCACTACTCTTTCTTACTCTTGGGAAGTGTTACTTTTCAGTCTGTACTTCCTTACTATCAAGGGCAGTAAGAAAGTTGGCTGAATGATCACCTCCACAGGTTCTAGCTAATATCCCATTCTCTTAGTTCATACCTGCCTCTTCTTTCAGCAGGACTTTATAATCAGTAGGAAATTTTGTTGTGAAGAGTAACCATACTACTGTAATGTGATAAAGCCACATTCATCTGATTTGTGCCTAGATATAAGAATTCTAAATTCTCACCCCACTAAAACTAACTTCAAGTAGAATTTACTGAGTTTTAAACCATATCTTAATTCGGGGAAATGCATGAGCCCAAGTAGTTAAAAATAATTCTTTTTCATAGCTAAGACATTTTCTTAAATTTAATTACAATCAAAAGAACTGGGGGCTGGGGATTTAGCTCAGTGGTTCTGCCACCTGCCTCACAAGCACAAGGTCACAAGCTTGATCTCTGGTACCAAAAAAAAAAAAAAAAAAAAAAAAAAAGAACCACATATTATGCCATCCAAAATCTTAAATGTTTGTTTTTATTAACAAAAGTTTAACAATATATTATATCCTAAAGGCAAATATTAAATATCCATAAAAAGTTACCATATGGACAAGGCTGCTTTTTGTGTTCAGGAACAATAGGTTTCTTCCTTAGGAAATTATCCAGACTTGGGCCGTGTCTGCCAAGAGGGTCATCAGGGGGCATGAACCTGTTCCGGAGATAATAAAAAAAGATGATACCTAAGTAGGAGGCTATTAACTCATTCTAAAGATAGAGTACAAAGATTTATTCACTCTAAAGTACATTTTTGAAATTTTAATCCCAGTGTTTTAATTCAACATTTAAAGGATAAAGGATATTAGTATATGAAATACTCCTTCTTAATGAAGATGAAACAAAATGTTTTAAGGTGCACTTAAATTTGTTTTAATTCAGATCAGTTTTGATCTAGCATGTTCTAATTAATTTTTCTTCCTGTAGGTCTTGGGATTTTATAAGAATTTTAGGAAATAATTACGATGTTATTTTAGGAGAGCTCTGTTAACATCAGTATTGTGAAATAGTTTGGGGCAAGTAGGGAGATAGGCAGAACAGCTGAGGAAGGCAGGGGAGGAGAGGAAAAATGTAATAGGATATAGAGACTTAGCAGACATCCATTACGTGTCAGATACTTTACACACACAATTTCATTTTGTTGTCAGGATAATCCCAAATTATTAGCTCCATTTTATGGTTTAATAAACTTTCCTGACTTAGATTCAGAAGAATTAAGTAATTGTTATCTAACATCTCATAGAATAGTCAAGATTCAAGTGTATCTGAAGTCTATTCTCTTCCCACTACAGTAATGGGCTTCTAATCCGAGATAAAAAAATCTTAATGAAGTAAGTTTAGTATTTTGGATTGACTGTCCAATGGAGGAAAGAATTCATAGTGTGCATAATGAATAAAAGTTATGACTGAGGAATCTGACTACTCACTATGTTACTGTTTGAACTTGAAAGAAGCCCAAGTATTTACAAACAAAATAAGAATAATGTAAGTAATGTATAAGCTCCTAAGGGAGTCAAAATGCCTAATACCACTTAGCAAGTACAATGTTATTATTATTATTATTTTTTTTTTGGTACTGGGGATTGAACTTGGGACCTCGCGCTTGCGCAGCAGGCGGCGAAACCACTGAGCTAAATCCCCGGCCCTACAATGTTATTATTATAAAAATAATATGGCAAGGTTAAAAGAAACAGAAGACAGTCATTCAATCTCACAACTCTAGTAACATTTTATTCTATGTCTGCATTTTATACTTTATCTTTTTAACATAACAATATTTTTCCATATTTAATAGCCTTCATAATAATTATTCTGAACAGCTAAATAATATTTTAGTAGGATATGTAAGTTTATTGATTTCTCTATATTATGTTTAGTTGTCTTTCAATTATTGCAATTATAAATAATATAGTAATGAATGTATCTGGTCTTTCTTTTTTTTCATGATATTGTCCAAGAACTGAAATTATTGGGTTGAGAGAGTAAACATACTTTAAGTTTGATAATCTTTACTAAGTTGTACATCAGTTTACATGTATCTTTCTAAAAACTTAGTACATGTATGCAGTACATAATGTTCACATTCCTTGTGGGGAGTTGGTATTTGTACATAACACATCTTCATTCCTTTTCATCCCTTCCCTCCCCTGCCTCATCCCTCCACCCATCTCTTGATCCCCTTCCTCTCTTTTTGTACCTATTTGCAGTACATGTTTCCATTCCTTGTGTATAGCTGGAGTATGTACATGACTCATTTAATTCCTTTTATATCCTCTGTCCCGCCCCTCTCTCCCCTAGGCATATACAAAATGTTTTTGTGAATTAAACAGATGAGAAAAATAAACATTTTAGATTCACATTGCATTTCTGACTAACAAGTGAACTTTTTCTACATAGTTACGAACACTTTTCATGAACATTCTTGTTCATGTTATTTGTCCATCAGCTTATATTCTATGATCATGACTAGAGTCTCACATCGGTACAACTTAAAAAAAACTCAGGTACTTAGTAAGCTATGAGAACCCCAAGTTGGCTTATAAGGTAGCTTTCATGGGGAAGGGGTGAAGATGGAACTTGCCTTCTGTTGGCTGTTAACAGATTCCTCAGAAAGAGAATCTATGAAGCTTCTGCTGCAGGTGCTCTGTCAGTGATTGGGGGCCTGCAATTCTCCTGATTTCCAGGAAAATCAGTGGGTAATCAGTGTTGGAAGAAATCTGTCTTAGGTCTAGCCAGTGCCAACAAAAGAAGGATCATGTAGCAGTTGTCTGGGATAGTTACGCATGTATTTTCAAGGAAGCAATATCACTGGTTTACTTACTTGTCATTGACAAATGAATACATTAATAATCGCTCATCTATGAACTTCTTCCATTCTGGTTTTTCATTTGCCAAATCCCTGTAGTTATCATTGGATACAATTATACCATCTGACTCAAAAGCCAGCTTCACAATGAACCTGTCATCATAGCACACCACTCGCCTCCCTTGAACTCTTCGGGATGGTGTGAACACGAGGATTTTATCCTTCTCTAACTTGCGTAAAATTTCCTGATCTGCAAGAATAATAGGTAGAACTTCAGGAATAAATATATACAACATACATGGGAAATCATACACTGTGAGTTTCTGTGTGAATATACAGAATATTCTATAGAGTTTCTGTAGAATATACGTAATCATGTATTTGGAGATTATGACTTATAGTTTATAGATTTAGCATAATTTATAACTCCCAATATTTTTCTTTTAGGAATTTCAATAATAAAGACTTTAAAAGTAGTAAAAAAAATGAAGAATATAAAATTTGCAACAGGACTAAAAAATTCTGATTCTCATTCCATGAAGCTTTTGCTTAAGAGCTGGAGCCACAAGCACTGCCACCAGAGCTTCTTACACATGCCTGGCACAATGACATCACAAAGAAGAAGGGTAAGGATCAGGTGTGAATAAACAGGTGTTATCCTCCCAAGATTGTATATTTTGGGGTTATTTTTTTCTAATCAACATATGCAATGATCAGAGAAACTGAAAAATATAGTAGAAGTAGTAGAGGTAGCAAAGGGAACAAATCTTTGAAAGGTGGCGATAGTCAGAAGTGTTGTAACAGAGTTGGCTAATGCTCTGTGTCTTTTCTTCTAAAAAACTGCAGTAACAAATGGCAGTTGCAAATTTAAAAAATTCCATCTCTAACAATTACTACATGTCCAGTCCATGTGCTGTGCTATGTATCAATGGCAACTAAGGTTAAGAATGACTTCTTCTCAAAAGCTTTCTTTCTTTTGGTACTGGGGATCAAACTCAGGACCTTGCACTTGTGAGGCAGGCGGTGGAACCACTGAGCTAAATCCCCGGCCTTCAAGAGCTTTCTCTACCTATCAGACAAATAGGTAAAGCAGGTAAGCAAGGGTGGAACTGAACCACAGCAGAAATTTAATCAGGGTATCAGGAAGTGAAAGAATGATCTGGTTAGCAGTAATACTGCATATGGATTTGAAGATGTTTCCGACAAATGAGTTCATTAAGAACTTTTGGTTTAGAAAAGCAAAGCAGGCCAGGCACGTAGCTCAGCGGTGGAGTGCCAGCCTGGCAAGTGTGAGGCTCTGAGTTCAATTCTTGGTACCAAAAAGAGAAAATGAATAGAAAAGCAAGGCAAACCATTAGTGAGAGAAATGTGGGCAACAGAATCAGCACACCATGGCTAAATCTCAGGTTTCACTATTTTCCACATCTGGCAATCTAAATGATATTGACCCTGTTTCTTCAAGTCTGCAAATGCAGGGAACAGGTTATCAAAGTAAATAAGCTGACATATACAGACACCTACCACAGGGCTTGGCAAGCTCTAAATAAATACTGTGCTCTTCAAATTAATTTTAATAGCTGTATGTCATTGTTGATCTCATTTAAAAACCACAGGAAACAAATACAAAATCAAAAGCCCAGATTCAATTATAGAATTTGTCATATTGTAATTACTTTGTGTGTTTCCCTGATAAACATTTTGAGGACAGGCACCACTTCTCATTAATCTTATATCCATTAGTACATAGCCCATGAAAAACATCAGTGATGCTCAATGTTTGTGGAATAAATACATAAATGAGCTACTCAAAGATGTACACTCTGAAGTCTTTGGTTTATTCATTGCATTTTGTTCATGAGTAATCCAGGGCAATCAACCTTATCTGTAAAGTATTTAGATATGCCTGAGAAGTATGGCAGCCTAACAGTCATCACCTCATATTGCTTAATTTGCATTTATGGAACAGTTAATGAAGTTGAAAGGGCACATAAATAATTTTAACTTGTATATAATTTCAGTATAGCTAGTAAATTCAGCATAGCTAGTCTGAATCTGTAACTCTGAAAACTAACTTTTTTAAATCAAGTCTTTTTTTTGGCACTCTGAAAGAGTACTGGACTATTTGATTTATCAGGTATTATCTGGTTGAGAGCTTTACTCAAGGAAATATTACCTTGGGGGAGGAAACACTTAAAATCCTCTGATAATAGTTCTGGCATTTTTCAAAGTAAACTTCATGCTGATGTATTTCAGAGACCTGGAATATTGGTCTTTTAAAATCAAACTCAGCCACACTTCACACTATGTATTATCATTTTCCTTCTTGATCTCATATTCCTGTCCTGCTCAATATGACTGCAAGTCATTCAAATAAACATTGCCTTTTCTTTTTAGTTTATCACCCCACCCTTGATTACCAAAGTATTCCAAGCTCCCTGTAGAAAATCAGGAAAGTAAAGTTACTAAGAAGAAGGGAGAAATAAAGAGCTTATAAAACCACCGCTCAGAGGCAATACTGTTAATACTGTTGGCGCATTCCCTTCTAGTCATCTGTGTATTTTTTTCTACTTGTTAATGTATGTACATATATATATACACACAGAATAATAAAATCTGACTTTTATGTAAAAGAAAATTTCTCAATAAAAATGCTGCCGAAATATTCTAATATATATTCTATTATATAGATATATCTTAACTTATTGAGCCATTCCTCAAATGGAGGGTATACTTTTTTTTCATTTTTTTCTCTTCAAAGTAACACTGCACTAAATATCTTTGATTATAAATATTTGCCTATACCTCTGCTTACTTTTGGGGGGACTTCCTAAAATGGGACTAGTAGATCTAAGAGTACAATTGTCTTTCCTTATCCATGGGGTATATGTTCCAAGATCCCCCAGTGGATGCCTAAAAACACACATAGTAAAAAGCCCTGTATATATGGCTAAAAGTTAACATAGATAGCGGTTGTTATGTATTTGTTAAATGAATGGAAGATCAACAAAAGTACTGGTCTGAATCTATAATCTAAAATTTTTAATTTATTTTTAAATATATAAAAAATGACTATAAAGAAATACATACACCAAAATGTTAACAGTATTGCCTCTGAGCTGTGGCTTTATGAGGTCTTTACTTCTCCTTACTACTTAGTAACTTTCTTCACACATGCACACACACACACACACACACACACACACACACACAGTTTTTTTCCTGTATGCACATACCCATGATAAAGTTCAATTTATAAATCAGGCACGGAAAGATTAACAAGAATAAAAATAAAACAGAACACTTATAACAGTACATTGTTAAAAAGTTGTATTGACTGTGGTCTTTCTCAAACTATCTTATAGATCTTATCAACATCAGCATGCAATTTATTTTCTTTCCTTATTGAGAATTTGTACTTTTTCACTTAAAGGAAGTACTTTATAGTTTATGTTTGGCACAGTCCAATTGCCAGCACAATTCTTGAGCTTTGGGGCCGTTATTAAGTAAAGTAAGGGTCACTTGTGCACAAGCATAGCACAAATCTGACAAGCTGAAAAGACTACAAATGAGAAAAGGGTGGGATACACATACAGTGTTGGAGAGCTGAGCAAAAGGATGATTCATATCCTGGGCAGGACGGGGAGGACAGCATGAGGTTTCAGTACATTACTCAGAACAGTGCTTAATTTAAAATTTATGAATTATTTATTTCTGGAAGTTTCCATTTAATATTTTTGGACCACAATAGACTTTAGGTAACTAAAACTGTGGAAAGAGAAACTTCAAATAAGGGAGGACTACTCTATTAACATTTTAAGATCAAATGTTTTCCAGAAAGGTTGAAACAATTTATATTTTCACAGAAGTGTATGAGTAGCTTCCTAAGAACTCCGAAGATTATCAGTTTAAAAAAATTTTTTTTTTAGATTTGGATTTATTTACTGGGGCTGGACTTTTTTCCTTCTTATTTGGCAGGCCAGAGTTGTCTAATTTCTATTATTTTATCCATTTGGATACTAGTAATAGCTTTATGTTTATCAATCTGTATGATCTAAAAACAACCTAAACAAGTATATTTTTCTAAAGAATTATTCCAACATTTTGGTACTATTGGTTGAATTATGCCAACTCTCCACTTTGCTTTTTGAGACAAGGTCTTGCTGTGTACTTCAGGCTGGCCTTGAACTCACAGTGATCCTCCTGCTCAACTTCACCATGCCTAGGATTACAGGCATGTGCCACCATGCCCAGCTCTTCACTGTGTATTAT
This sequence comes from Heterocephalus glaber, assembly GCF_000247695.1. The sequence goes on along the minus strand of NW_004624784.1, from coordinate 5,164,545 downwards.
CACATAGGCTATGGCTTTGGACTGTACCATTACTTTCTTATTCATCTTATCCTAATTTAATGATTCTATAATTGCAGATAAAATAAAAGTCTTAAAACAGTCTTCTCCTTCTGTACATTGCAGGTAGTCTCTTCATTTGTTTTTGACTTGAAAAGTTTCAGAATTCTCTTCATACAGGTTCCTCACATTTTTTTGTTAATATTGGAGGTAGAGAGAAGGATAGGAAGAGAATACTGATTGTTAAGTCGCTAAAGTTGAATAAAATGTTCAACAGTAATTACAGAGAACATCTTTGCCTGAAACTTGTACAGGATAATACAAAATACGAATGCTAATTACTGGGATCTGGTCAGTTCCTTCTTCCTGAGGAGACAGAATACCTCAGGGTCATATGTCTTTGTTGACCTGTAGCCATAAGACAGCATCTACCACCTAGTCTAATTTCATACAGCCTAGGAGAAAAGGAGATTTAAACATATTCAGTGTGTTGCCCAAAGTCCTATGGGTAGTGAATGGGAAAGCTAGACTAGGTATCTGACTCAGAATATCTATGAAAATCAGTTTTCTTATTTATTTATTTGTTTATTTATTGACTGATTGTATTGAGAATTGATCCTGGGGCTTCACACTTTTTAGTTTGAGACAGGGTGTCTCAGTAGATTGCTAAATTGTCCAGTCTGGGCTTGAACTTATGATCTTCTTGCTTCAGTTGCCCAAGGTGCTGGGATTACAGGCATGCACCAACGTGGCTAGCTAGAATTAAAAAAATTCCAAGTCAATGTTTCTAACATAAATGAAAACACCTGAGTTATATAGCAAAGATTAGTGTTTAGTTAACATAGTAAGATATTTTCAAATTCAAAAAAAACTTTAATTTTACACCCAAGAGAATGCTGAAGTCACACAGATGAAGTAAACAGAAACATTAAGAATACTGGAGTGCCAGATGCCTGGACAGGTATTATATGAAGCTAGGAACAAACAGCTACCTGTAATGAACCTACCTGTAATAAGAGCATCAGGTCGGGACTGCTCTTTTCTCCAAGCAGGAACAAAAACTGTAATATCTTTGTGGCCTCTTTCCAAAAACCAATCCACTGCCAATTTTATTCCTCGGCAGGAAAATACTTCTTTATTTCCATGGCTGAAAGATTATTTTAGAATACTTAAAACACAACAAAACCTAAATTCAATTTAATTAATTCAAGTTTATAAACAGAAATGATCATATAATCACAATAGTAATAAGAGATTTGAAGTTTAAGGTGGAGTTGCATAACTCAGAATGGGATAAGGAAAAATTAATTTAGTTGGAAAATCAAGACCTGTGAGAAAAATTAAGAAAATTAAAATGATCATATGTAGAGAATAAAGAAAAGTGAGTTTTGAAATGTAAGGCTGTAAAGGTTAACTAGTCAGAATGATCCAATCTCTTTTTGGTCAGTGTAGGGAAAAAAGGGCTTCAACCACAGGAAAGAAGAATTTCAAATATAAAGAAGTCACATAGGAAAAAAAATGTAAAAACAGTGGCACGGAATACTTATGAATTCCAAATCCCTTTCTGTTTTCAAGAGTTAATAGTTATGAATTCAAAAAACTTTATTTTCAAGAGTTCTTATGTGTATACAGTATTTCAATCCAAATGATAAGTTATATAGAAGTGATATATGAAGATCACTAGGAGGCCTGTGTAAAATTACATTCCACATGCTCACTGAAAGGAAAAACAGCCACAATGCATAATTTCATACAACAAACACTTTCCATAACACCAAGTTTTTGTTCAACAATATTGTGTAGGACAGGATTAATGATGATGAAAGGGCATTCATTGGATTAGCAGTCTGAGTGCCTAAAAGAAAATGCCCAACTCAGAGTGTAATCATTCAATAAGTGTTTATCAAGCACCAGGCTCTGCTTACACAACTTAATCTCATAACTCAATATAACACTCATTCCAATCTCTTTAACAAAAAAATTCCTGCTCTGAATATAATTAGTTGCCTTCTTTTTCAGTCTGAGCTCTGAGGGCTCCATTTCTTACACATTTTTTTCTTCTATGAATAGGAAGGGCTGAATAAAATAATGTGGGTAAATGTCTTTTAAAATTTTAGCATAAATCAAACATTAGGCATACTAATATATTATTCTAGGGTCCCCCAGGAAGCACAAAAACCATCTAACACATGGAAATTATTTTTAGTACAAAGCAGAAGTGAAGTCATTTGCTTTACAGATGTTGAAGGCTCAAATGCAGACTGCCTGTGGTTTCAGTCCTATCAATGGTTCAGAGCAAGATGAGAGGTGAAATCAGATGCATGCATGTATCAGAGAATGGGATAAGGAAAGGGTGAGTTTGAAGTCACATTTTCTAGGTGAGAACACTGCCTGAGAGCCTGCAAATGCTTCAGCAAAAGGTATAAAGTGATGATACATTTCATGGGAAACAATGAAATTTAATCAGTCTTCCAAAAAACTACAGAAAATGGTATCCCTTGAGAGAGCATATATAGCAAATATTCCTAAATATACTCAACTGCAAAAATCTTATTATAGTTTTACTGTACACCAGTGCTTTGAAATCTGTTGTATTATGCTTTCTAGTAAACTCATAATACTTGGTTTACTGAGAGTTGACAATTTAATTGTTCTGGCATTTTCTTTTTGGCAATTTCATTTCTTAAAGGCAACTGTCACATTCACTCACTCTAGATTTCCTCTATTTAAAAAAGCTTCCATAAAATGTGTATGAACAGTAGACCCCTTACATATAGATTCTATAGATGCTAAAACAGGAAGTTGAACTATGAGATTTCAAAATTAAAGGTGATTCTCATTATCCTCTCCTCTCCCTCCGCAAAGCCTTATAGGGAAAAAACAGGCATGATGATGAAAAATTGCACATGTGAATGGTAGACAGAAAAATATAAAGAGCCTGAGTTTCTGAGCTGATGGGCCCATATCTATGTCCAACCTTGTTATTTGAAAAAAAAATTCCCCCATTTGTTTAAACAACTATAGTCACATTTTCTTTTTGCAACTGAACACATCCTTAACTGCTACATGAAGCATATCAAAAATGAAAGAAAACTGGCACAGGGCCGGGGATGTAGCTTAGTGGTACCACACCTGCCTGGCAAGTGCAAAGTCTTGAGTTTGATCTCCAGTACTGGGGGAAAAAAAAAGAAAAAGAAAAGAAAGCTGGCACAGCTGTATCAATCTTAGTGCCTAAAACAAAAAGATTATTAGAGATAAAATGCTATTACATAATAGTAAGAAAGGAACAATTCACAGGAAGCCATAGAAATTCTGAACTCTATATTAGTAAGACAAAAGATCCCAGGATTACTAGAATAAATTAACAAATCCATTAAGCATACAAACATATTGACAAATGAAACAGAAAACATTTAATAAGAATTTAAATGATAGGAATATCAACTACAAGCTTGATCTAATGAACAATATCCTTCACAAAATTAGAAAAGGTGGCACATGCTTGTAATTCTGACTACTCTGATGTCTTAGGATTGCAAGTTTGAGGCCAACCTGGGCAATTTGGTGAGATCCTGTCTTTTTTCAAAGGGCCAAGACATATGTAGCTCAGTGGTAGAGCACTTACCTAACTTGCCACCAGTTTCGATTTTAAAGGCAAAGATATGAACAGTCAATTCACAGAAGAGGAAACCCAAATGACCAATAAACATATGAAAAGATGTTCAATAGTAGAGAAATGCAAATTAAAGCCAAAATGAGACACCATTTCACACCCATGAAATTGGTAAAAATAAAAGTCTGCAAACACCAGATGTTGCCAAGAATGTGTGAAAGTAGGAACTCATACATTACAGGTGGGAGTGTAAACTGGTGTAACTATTTGGGAGAGCCATTTGGCAATGTTTTATAAAAGTTGTAGGCATGCTTTCTTGAAAACATAGCAATTCTATATCCAGGTAGAGTAAAACCCTACAGTAATTTGAAATTACACTTAATGCAATTAGCAGCTGGCTTTTATCCTCTGCCCAGCTTTAGATTTTACATGGAACATGTTCATGTTTCTGTCTTCTACAGGGAAAGGGAAAGATAAGATGGGCAAATGGGGTGTACAAAGCTGTGATCCTTGAGTCTCCAAGATTTCCCCAGCTACCCCCCACCTTTGCCTCAAATCAGGTGAAAAAATGCATGATAACGAGGGAATCCTAAAATGGTTGCTGTTGTCTTGTAGTCACTGTTAGCCACCAAGAGTCAGAATTATCCTTAATAATATTTAAGCCTTAGCAGACAACCACCAGATAGCTCTAAATTGCAAATGGGACTTAGACTAAGAGAGATTTGGGGAGACTGAACTTAATCTAACATTACAGAAGCATGTTGCAGGATTTGACTAATCACATGTGCCAGATACAATATAACGGGCAACTCTAGGAGGTACTGATAAGAATGACAGTATCAGAGTAAGTTTGATAAAAGCATTATGAAAAACAGGATATCAGAGTAAGTACAATGTAGCTACTGATGCAAATGAACTATATGGTGACTACCAAAAGAGAACCACTGTTTTCATTCCTTATTGAGAGGAAAATTCAATAAAGATACGTAGCTACTTATGGGACATATGGATGCAGTCAGGTTTTTTCCCTTCAATATTAAAATTACCTAATTCTGTATTTGTAAATTAGATGTTCCTTTGGGGAACAAAATTTTTTTATCCTGTTCGGGTTTAAATCTAAAATGCCCCATAAAAGTTTCATGTATTCAGAGGTGGGCCTTTTGGTAGATGATTGCATCATGGGGGAACTACACTCATCACTGGACTAATCTAGTGATGAGTTTAGCAGCTGAATGTGTTGTTAAGAGGTGGGCCCTGGTGAGAAGAGGTGGGTCACTGGGGACGTGTCCTAAAAGGGTGTATTCTCGTCCCTGCCCCTCACCCCCACCCCACTCCAGCTGTTTCCTGGCCTCCAGGACATGAGCTTTCCTGCACCAGGTCTATTCACTGTGCTGTTTCTGTGTCTGAGCCAGCTGATCATGCATGAATCCCTCAAAACTGTAAGATGAATTAAACCTGTCTTCCTTTCGGTTGTGGGTGCTGGGTATTTTGTCCCAGCAGTGGCAAAGCTGACTAATAAATATTCCAATGATTCAGCAATAAGCATGGTAGGTATACTTTAATTGAGTTCTTTTGTTAAGTGAATTTGTTTCAGGGATTTGTAGCTACCTTGGATTAGGCAAGAGACCATGGATATTTGCTAAAAATGTTCCCTTCCAACTATTTTGGCACAATGTGATTAAGTTCTTAGGGAAAATTCTAAATCTACACTGACAACTTGAATCACTATTGAGCAAAGTGAGTAATATGAACTTGAAGTCCCTATCTTATTCACCATTGGTTAACAGTAGAAACATATCAGAAGCCCTGAATGTTGTCAGCGGGTCGCTTTCTTAAAACTAAAAGGTTTATTATTTTACTCTTTCATGTTTGGAATAGGTATACTTATAAAAGTCCTGCCTTACAATGGCCAGAGGAAGGTTTGTTTGAAGTACAAAAATAGGTGTATTTATAGATTCTTAGAAAAATTTCATTCAAAATAAAAGAATTATTGGTATGTCTGGATACTATTTTATATCTCAGGAAGTAAGGGAGAACTGGACAGCCACAATGAGTGAATTAAGTAAATGGAGGAAGAGATTAAGAAGAAATTGAGGTATACCTTGCAAGTGCAAAGTCCTGAGTTCGATACCTGGTACCAGAAAAAAAAAAGAAGAAGAAATTGAGGTTATCAACCCTTCTCTGCTGTTGCTCCATCTGCTGCTTCTACTTCTCAATCTGGAACCCAGGAGAGTAGGGTGACAATCTTTGGATGGATGGATGGTTATCAAAGGCTATTGGATCTAGCGATAACTTCCTCTTGGAAGGGGAAGAGTTGCAGCCTTATTAGAATGAATATCTGAATATGGACTCCATCTTTAAGACTCCCCTACATTTCACAAACGAAACAGGAGAGTAGAAATGATGAAGAGGAAAGAGTAACAAGTTTAAGAATGTGGATAAGAGACTCTAAAATTTAAGGCATTAGGTTTCTAAGTGGTTGCTCCGGTAACTCGGATAAAAGGGAAAGCAAAAGGAGTCAGTATACCAAACAGCAAAATAAAACTATAGTCCATATAATACACCTTATTTTTCAACTCAGTGTGAAGAATTTTGGTCCTACCCCCTTTGAGCTCCTGTAAATCAAATGTTTTATAAGAGACCAGGAGTTCTAAGAATATCATATGGGGTAAGATCACATAGGCCCTATTTCTCAGCTGATACTACCCACTTTAAAAGTTATTTTCTAGTGCTGTGCAAAGGTCTACAAATATTTGCCAAGGTATTTTGTAATGTGTTTTCAGCTTATAGACCTATGCAAGGGAGGTACTGCTGCTGTTGGCTATATGGACTGTTGCTTCTGGCTGACTATGGGAACAGGCAAGCCAGGAGTAAATTATAATACCACTCATAAAGCTGTGCCATGGCCTCAGGAAGCTAACTATCTCCTTCAACAACCTGCCTGCTTCTCTTTCCTTATTAATGTCTTGAGGCATTGCTAATGGCAGTCTTTGAAATCTTTCTGTAGGAGGTAATCTGGTAGAAATTGCAATGGTGCTGCAGATGAGCCTCCCATTGATTTTAACCAGTAGTTCTTTGAGACAATTTATTGAGGACAAATTTAATAGCACATCAAAATAGACTCTTAGCCAGATGTGGTGGCACATGCCTGGAATCCCAGAACTTGGGAAGCTGAGGCAGGAGGATCACTGCAAGTTCAAGGCCAGCCTGGGCTACATAGTGAGTTCAAGGCCAGCCTCAATGAGACAGTGAGACTCTGTCTCAAAAAAAACAAACCCCCCAAAACCCCCCAAAACCAACCCCCTCAAAAAACCCCAAAAAGCAATAAACAAAACAGAACAAAAAAATCAACAACGACCAAAAAGATCCCCCAAAAAACCAGAATAGACTTTCACTCTTCTCTACTTTTGTGACATACTTGTTACTGGCAATGCAAGCATAAATAACAAAGGTATTTAGATGGTAAAGACAGGCATGTTTCTCAGGTACTGGGCAAGAGCAATATAGTTTTGGGGAAAACATGGAGAAAGATAGAGAAGACAAAAAGAAACTTAAGACTGCAATGTTACTTGCCCAGTTAAAATTACTAACAATAGGAGCAAACCTCTTTGAGCAGACACCAACAGCTAAGAGTCCTCTTAAGGAAAAATCAAAAGGCCACTACTCTAAGAAGCAGGACACTGGAAAAAGGAAGGGACTGGAAGAGACTGAAGACTATGCAAAGGATGTAATCCAACAATGAAGCTTTAATACCTCCTCAGGAGACACTTCCTATCAGGAAATAGGATGGGAAGTAAATTGCAAATGATGCAAACCAATGATCAAAACTGGTATGAGGAGCCTCAAAGCTGGGAATGAAAGAACTTCATACACTGTTTGTGCTTCCTGCCTTATTTTTTTCCTGTCTTTTGATGCTGGATCTATGAAGTTTGCGATTTATCCTGACCTTACTTGTTTCACTTAGGCCCAGAAAAACATGCTATGGATTTCACTTGATAATCTTCTACTTTTTTTCTTCTCTAGTTTCATGCGAAAATAGGTCCTTTGTTTGAGAAGCACACCACTCTCTTATCTCCTAAAGCCATCTGTCTTGTGGGAAAGAGACCGAATGCTTGAACTAAGGTTTACCATATTCTGTATGCCAGGTAGAATGGTTTTGAAGCTTCTGGGAGACAAGGCACTTGAGCTGGTGAATGCATGCTTATTTATATTGATAGTATGTGCTGGGGGGTGGGGGAGTATTCCACGCTATGGCCCAAATTTAGAAGAACAGTAGCTAATATTAAAGGTAACCACACTATCACATGGGAAATAAATCACTAATTTGTTTCAGTTATTGAATCTTTCTGAACAAATTTCTGTAATTCACTGTAGAGCTCATGTTGGTCAGTAAGGCAAAATAAATTTGCAGGCAAGAGTGTAACATGGACTACTAAGATTTGGACTGGGTTAACTGGAGCCTTTTTACTTCTATCTGGGATGTCTACTCACAGTTTTGGACATATGGAAAACCTATGACCTAGAAAAGTGGAAAACAAGGGGAACTAAGATGAACACTAATCATCTTGACAAGTAAACATATTCTTCATAATATTTTCACCATATTTTCATTACTCTGTAAGTTATTTTTTCTCAATGACCTAACAGGATTATCTTTAATTTATTCATATTTACTAATGTAGCATATATGAAAAATACATAAATTCTACTTTTCTATCTTTAACAGAGAGGCAATTCCTGAGAAGTCAAAAGAATGCAGTGTTTGCTATATCCCTATTGCAACATAAGTAACTGTCACTGGAGAATAAAAATACATTTCCTTATTAATGCCTTCAAATTAGTAACCAATACTGGTTAATACATAGATTTTGTAATACAGAGAAAAACCCAGGGAACCACATATTTTAATGCAATTTATCTCACTCTGTAATCTTGAAGAGAGGACAATGGGCCAACCACTCTATCTGTCTTATCAAGCAAACGTAATTTCACATATTGTAATTTCTTCAATTTCTTATACATTACAAATACCATTAGCTAGGTTAACCACAGGACAGGAAGGGTTATTTTAGAATTATAACCATTGTTTTCCAGTGGTAAACATGAGGAATAAATGACAGCATCTACTAAAAAGACTGCCTATTTTTAAGACTTTCTATGATATTGAAAAGGAGAAAAAAAATCTTTTAAATTATTTTATTTCATCAAATTTCATTTTAGTAGTTTTCATAAAATGTTTATAAAGTAAATAAGAAATTAAAGGTACTTTTTAATTTTCTCCTTTATTTCTAAAATTTAAGTAATAAGAATATTACATGATCAAAGAAAAGCTATTCTTAAAAAGTGTCTTTATAACATCTACAATCTAACTATAGAAATTGTACTTGGAATGGCACGTTTTAATACTCCAAGTTGAGATGGCTTTTGAAGGATAGGCCAATAGAGTGAAAATAACAGTCGCTGGAACCACGCATAAGTTTAAGTCTTTTGTTCACAATCTTTCTGTGTGATACTGGGCAAATTCTTATTCTGAAACCCAATGTCTCATTTTTAAAATGAGGATAACCCTACCTTCCCATCTACCATATAGTATTGTGAGAATGGAACAAAGTATGTACCTAAAAACCCAGTAATATGCCTGACATATAGAAGGCTCCAACAAATATCAATTTCTTTACTTTCTCATGTGCTGAGTCCAAATGTTTAGAAAATGGAAAAATATTTGATTCAGAATGATGAAACCCATAAAATAAATCTTTGTTTAATAGGTTTAATCCCATTAGAGAATAAAGTAACTTTTAGAGCAGTAAGTTTGATGTATAGAGATCACTACAGATTTTGGTTTTCAAAAGAAACAATAATAAAAAAAAAGATAAAGGTAATTAGGAGACTTACAGCCAAATGCTTTTCTGTAACCTTCTATTTTTTTATTTAAATAAAAAATTTGACTAAGTTTGCTGTATGTTAAAATGTACTTCTATACAATATCCTCCATTGTAGGATTAAAGGATGGACTATAAAACTTCTAGGACTTCCAACAGGTCATTATATTAAGCCAATGGGTCTTAGTATCATGGTAAGGGCACAAGTTAGCAGGGTTATCTTATGTGAATAGAATAAAAAATATAAAGGTTAAAAAATATCTTTTAAAACTAGAAAACTGTGTTTGAATCTTTAATAGCAAAGCTCTTCAAGTTTAGATATAGTTAACTTATTTATATTAGAGAAATTCAGTGTATACTGAATGTTAATCACAAAATAACAGTAATATAATAATGTTAATAAGTATTTAAGAAACACTAAATTATTAATATAAAGCCTAGGTGCTCTTCAAATATTTGGTGAATTAATTTTATTTTTTCTTCAAAATTTAGGCCATCGTGGATATAGGAAAGTAATAGATTTTAATTTTAAAGAACTCTTCAAAAAATAGCTTTAAGGCCTTCACTAATTAATTTTTCAATGCTTAATAGTTGTTAAAAAGGAATTCTCCTATGTGCCTTAAGCAAGAAGTGTAGCCGACTACTACCTTCAACATGAAGTATAGAAGACAGCATTTTACTTTCTGTCATTACAGTCCAATTAAATTTCATACTTGAGAACTTGTAATTAATCCCATATTGCTGGCTCATGGGTATCTAGAGGTTTTTCTTTGGAATTAAATGTTCCTAATTGTTTACTTATTTAGGAATGCTTACTTTGTTTTTCATAGCTGCTCAATTTTATTGTTTTTTAAATCTCTTTTCCAATATAGCAAGATCACTGTGAAGCTAAATCTAGTTCTCAGAATGCTAAATACTAAACAGACAATCCAAACAGTAAACTCATGTGGTTATGGAACATAACCAAATCAATGTTTATCGAGTTGTGTTGCAAATGGAAAGTCCACGGTGTGGCACAGAAGAAGTTCTGGGGAGCAGAGTAGGGAATTTTTAAGTGGGCCAGAAAGTGCTTTATACACTTCCCAATTCAAATAGAACTCTGTTTTTGCTTGTTTTTAAATTTGTTGCTTTTAAATACTGGGTTTCTGTTCAAGTTCTGCAGGATTGCACTGCTTTAAGAGAAATTAAAAGTGAAAAATTGTTGATGTAGGTCAATGAAAATAGCAAATTACTACAGAAGTTTAATATAAAATAATTACAAGCCTCCAGTTGGTTATGAATATTCGGAGTATGGACAAGAGAGGTAGCTTTGAGAATTGGAAAGGGGTAAAGAGAAAGGTATTCTTCAACTTATAAGGTCCATGATTTGAGACAAAATGAGTAAGCTAATTAGAAAGCTCATCTAGATCCAAGTGGGTCACTGATCTGAAGATGACAAAGAAAAACATATCTACTAAGCAAATATACAAATTTTTATTACCAAAACTAGAAAGTAAGGACTCTATCTACTCTTTCCCATTTCTTATTGTTGGTAAAACTGTATCTTGTGATTAACTTTATATGCAGTAAGATTACTCTATATGCAATAAGAAACAGTTGCTGTTTTAGTTTACTCTTTAAATGAGCATATTGGAGATAATAGGAAAATTTACTGCCTACTAGTTTATTAAAATACATGATACTGATAACAACTAGTGGTATATACTTGAAGATATAGAGATATAATGGAATATATATATGTCTTTGTCAGGCCCCATATTGATATAATTAAACAAGAAAAACAAAACTAATTCTGAATCTTTGATTCTTCTCAGGGTCACTAAGGATTTTCTTTAAGAACAGTAAGAGAAATGAGGCACTGCCAACTAACCTGTAAGTAATAACTGTGACATTTACCTAACGGGAAATTAAGCTGTCTTTTATTTCATGTTATTTGTAGTAAGTTGGGGCATAAAAAACCATTTCATTGAGAGGCTGTTCAATAGGTAAACCACATATTTTTGTACTAAGTCCTTGAAATCTGGTATGCATTTTACACTTACAGCATTTAGACTTGACATATTTCAAGAGTTCAATGGCTATGCTACCAAGTGGTTACCATACTGTGTCATGTAGATCACATAATTTGATGTATGATGTATTTTTGTTGAAGGACTCAAAAACAAATTTTAATGAATTCTAGCAATTTTTAATTTTTCCTGTAGTTTAAACCAAATACACAGAGTAGATAAACAAGAAGATTTTTAAACTGTAAGTTAGTAGTATAGTTAAATGGTAAATATACAATATGACAACAAACTAACCAATCAACTAAAGGCAAATTTTAGAAGTTAGGCAAGATGGCCTTTAAGTAGGAAAAAAAATGTTCAAATGGGAAAAGGAACAAGGTGGGGTAGGGGGAAGCAAGGGCAAAGGAAAAAACAAGACAATAGAAGGGAAAAAAGGGAAGCTTTTGTAAATGGGATGGGGAAGATGGGCTGAAGAGGGGAGGGGAAGAGGAAAAAAAAGAAGAATCAAGATACACTACATACAGGTCAAATTCCCTATGATGAATGTGTTCATTATGTATATCAAAAATGTACCAATAAAATTAATTAAAATAAAATTCATATGAAAGAGCCATCGAGTTCATATAACTTCACAATGAGATTAGATACATGGAAGGCTTTGTACTTTTTTTTTTGTACTGGGAATTGAACTCAGGATCTTGTGCTTGCAAGGCAGGCAGCGGAAGCACTGAGCTAAATCCCTGGCAAGGCTTTGTGCTTTTAAAAAAGGTAAATCAGAAGCTTAAATCCTGATTGTACAGATTGCTACACTCTTCTTATATTTTTTATATATATATATATATAGGTTTAGACTCTTTTTTTTTTTTGGTACCAGCGATTGAACTCAGGACCTTGCTCATGCAAGGCAGGCTCTGTACCATTGAGCTAAATCCCCAGCCCAAGACTGTTATTTTATTTTTTTTTATTTTTTTGGTACCGGGGATTGAACTCCAGTCCTTGCGCTTGTGCAGCGGGCAGCGAAACCACTGAGCTAAACCCCCGGCCCCTCAAGACTGTTTTTGATATAAAGGAAAGCTATAACAGCTTTTACATACGATCTGTTCATATTCTAACTTTAAAAACTGTATCTGATTCCTATTCAGATTTTTTGAAAATCACTTTAATTATTCACTTAGAGAGCTTTTCTGTGTTCCAGCTGACATTCACATTTGTACCAACACTTGCTCCTTTCCAACATAAGCCTTTTTTTGGGGGGGCTGGAGTATAAACTATCAAGAAAATGGTTAGTTCTCTGGCATTTAATTGATATACCAAAAGTACTAATATTCCCAGTCATCTTTTTCCAGTTATTGTCGACGGTTTAATCACTGCATATATTTTTAAGCAAGGTTTCCTTGTCTCCAATCCTAGTGCCCAAATCTACTCTCTGAATTTCTCTATAGACTGGTCTTTCCTAAAGCCAAATTGTACTATGCTACTCTTCCTTGAATAAATTCTTCTGCTGGTTCTCTATCACTAGTAGGTAATTCATAAACATAGATCCTATCGTCTGAGAGTAGTTCATGAGATTATTGTCATACAAAATACTTACCGTAATACTTTGTACAAACACGCACCTAAAAAGCCGACCTACAAGTCAGGAGATTTAACCTAACCCCAGAAACCTGGGTTCACTGACCAAGATAGAAAACATGCAGTGATGGAGGAAGAGTTGTAATAGTTTGGTCATGTTAGAAAGAGAAGACTGCTGGGCCTACTTTCCATTCCAACACTCAATTTGTGCTACAACATCATGACGAGTTGGTGATGAAGCAACTGAGGTAGAGTATGGAAATTTAGTTAATTTTAATAAAGTCAGATGCTTAAGTTATGGACGTATACTGAAGACATCAAACACTTTTAGGAATCAAAGGACTCTGACATTAATGTGTATTCCCATCCCTCATGCCTCACAAGATTTACTTTCTTTCCCTTTCTTTCTTTGTTCTTCCTTCCTTCCTTCCCTCCGTATTTCCCTCCTCTCCTCTCTTCTCCCTTTCCCCCTTCCTCGCTTTTACTCACTACATAGTTTAGGGGCTGGCCTCGAACTCACTGTGATCCTCCTGCCTTGGCCTCTCGGGTGCTGAGATTACAGGCATGTGCCACCATACCTCTTTCTTTTGTAGTAATGGGGAGTGAACCCAGTGCCTCACACACGTGAAGCAAGGGTTCTAAACTGAGCTACAACCCCAGCCAAACTTGTACTTTCTTAATGATATAGTAAGTATCTAAACATAAAATCACTGGAAAACTTAAAAAGCACTGGATTAGTTTAAGGGAATGTATGATAGTTTAAGGAAATTATTATTATTATTATTATTAGGTTTTTTTGAGACAGGGTCTCACTATGTAGTGCAGGGTGGCCTCAAAATTGCAGCAATCCTCCTTCCCCAGCCTCCTGAGCACTGGGATTACAGGTGTGCACCATCACATCTGACCATTTAAGGAAATCTGTGAATTTAATGTAATGGGAGTATATGTGGACAGAGACTAATTCTATATTCCGATGCTGAGCCATCCCAAGCTTAATGGAATCACAGATTTGTAGAATTGTGAAGTTACTTAAAAGAAATAATATAATAAGAATTTTACTTTAGCAATATTATAAATATTAATAATATTTTGTTTCCGTGTCTATATCTAAAGTATAAATTTCATGGCATAGCTACGCTAAGAAGTATTTGCTCTATTAAGGAAGAAAGACTATTTGCTTTAAGGAAGTTTGTTGAATGGTCGGTCTATGTGCTAAACTACTGAGATTTTTTAGAATTCAAAGTAGCTGTAGATTTTTATCAGAATGTATTAGTCTAGTTCCACTAAATATAAATTCTGTTCTGTTCTATAGTTCAGAAACCAAATACTTCTGTAATTTCCATAATATATATATGCAAATTTAGGGCTATCAGTGAACTTAAGTTTACTTTTCTAGTTTTGTACAGTTATGTCTTTGTTGATCCTATACCTAGCAGTAAGCTTTCACAAACTATGTTAGATCAAGTTCCAAGTTATTTGTCTCATATTTTTAGCAAACTGCTTATTCAGTAAACTTACTCAGTGTCTATCAAAGTAGCACATTAACAAGAAGACATTAATAAGCTCAAAGAAGAAAATATTACCAAAGGCAACATAAGATCACTACAGTTTTGAGACCTATGCTGCATATATATTCTGGGACAATTCTTGACTCTACTCAGCTTTAAGAGGCCAACTATCCTTTATGACATTTATTCATAAGAATAAGATGGACTGTTAAACTGCTATGCCTATATGTGCCAAGCATTTGGTATAAGTTATCTCCAATTGTAATGAGCCTGTAAAGTCAGAATTCCTCTTTCTACAATTTTGAAAATACAGGTTAGAGAATTTAAACAACTTAGTAAGAATCACAAGAGAAGTAGCACATGGAGAATTAAATATTTGTTTAAAGCTGTTGCTTTTTTATTTTTATTTTACATCTAAAGATTCATCTTTATCAGTTGTATAGTTGGCATTTAAATGAAAATAAATTCATCTTATATAGGGAATCTGGGAGATAAAGGAAATAAAATGGTACTTTATTCTAAACATTTACTTACCATATATAACCTATTATATGTGTACATTTATTATAGATAATAGGTTTGCTAAACTTGTCGTGGATGGGAAATTAATTACAAAGGTATATTTATGAATCTCTGTATTTTTGTTATATTAAGATTTTGGACCTGAAGTAGATGTTTTTTGTTTTTTTTTAATAACTCTGTTACTTTAGGTAAGAACCTTTAAGTAGTAAAATGTAAAAGTTCGCTGTAAATTTTCATGAGTTTGGTGCTTTCAAAATTATGGCCGTGGTTCAACATTTTATTGTGACTGACAGTATAATGCTGCTATAATAAAAATTTCTTGTCAATGTGTTCTCCCCTGAAATGCCTGAAGCACTTTGGTTTAAGTGTCAGGCTAAATTATTAGATGTAGAGAAGAAATGAATCCACATAGCACCTTTTTTTTTTTTTTTTTTGTACCGGAGATGGAACTCAGGTCCTTGCGCTTGGCAAGGCAGGCAGTGGAACCACTGATCTGAATCCCTAGCCCTATGGTACCATTTTTTATTGCAAAGGGCACAGAATGGTGCTAAGAATGTGGGGGATAGAGGTCTCTTTTCATAATTATGTAAGGATGGTTGTTTGAAATGCTTTAATGATGCCATCTGTTTTTTTGTATTAAAGCTCTCCTGTAAATAATTCTCACTTTGCCAGATAAGTAAAATTTAGAGCTCTGTGAATTTTCAATTAGCCAAATATATTTCTTTTGGGTACTAAGTTTGAGTTACCCAAGTTAATATGAGGCTGGTCCAAATGTGACATCACTTATCTAAATGATATCCATCTTTAAAATTAATTTTTATAAGACTCATATTATTTTTCCCCCTCAAAGTTTTGTTTCTTTTCATCCAAAAATGTACTTTCCTTCAAAGCCAAATGCTGCATTTGTGCCTTTCTTGTCGCGTCCTTCACAATATTGCTTTGAAAATTAAACTTGTCTCACAGTACTGCTTTCTTATTCTCCTCCTTCCTCTCAATTTAGTTTCAATCTTAGAAACAAAACCAAATAAAAACCTTTCCCAATCTCCTTCTCCATCCTTCTTGTCTTCTGTTAACTTTTTAGAATGATAGTCTCTAGATAGATTCCTTCAATTCTCAATATTTAACAACTGAGCTATCTTTAATACCTTATGGCATTCTTAAAAATAATGACTTCTTATACATTGTGTCTTCTGATCTTTTTTTTTTTTTGAAATACAATGCAGGGTATTTTATCCTTAATGCCTCCCTCTTCTTTAATTTTGATGATATTTCTGTATCTCTTGGTTTTTCTAGCACTATTTTTTCTAACACTAGTGCTATGTACACTGCTGTTTCCCTAGGGCATCACTTTCTTTTACCTTCTGACCTACAGATACTATTAGTACTTTTAGCATTAAATGGTTCTCAACACTTGCTATCCATAAGAATAACTGTGGCATTTAAAAAATGTTATTATTTCAGCTCAAACACAGTTCCACTGAATCAGACACTTCAACAGTAGAAGGCAGGAGGGTGTACTTTTTTGGGGGGCAGGCGTACCAGGGGTCGAACTCGGAACCTTGCGCTTGCAAGGCACGGGGCGGAACCACTGAGCTAAATCCCCGGCCCACGAGATTATCTTTCTGAACAACCTCTCAATGGCATGTGTATACTTTATAAGTCTATAACATTTGTTAAGACTCTCCTTACTCAAGAAGGGGCTGCCTGTGCTCAAATTATCTCCCACCTTCTATCACTGCCAAATTATCAGTATGAGGAACAGTTCTGCTCTGGACACTCCTCTCCTCAAGACCTAATTACCCTTGGGTTTCAAACCCAAATTGAAATTCTCCAGCTCAGCATTAAAGGTCCTGTGAAATTTGGGTAGAATCTTTGCAATCTAGTTTTTTTTTAATTATATGATAAGAGTGTAGACTTTGATGTCAGACATGCAGTACTTGAGTTTGAATAATGTTTAACCTTGGCAAGTAATATGAATCCTGTAAATCTAGTTTGTTTATAAGAAAGAAAGATAATATTGCTTCCATCTGAAAAGGTTATCTGGACAATTACACATTGATTCACCTCATATTTTGTGTGGAAGAACTTGTTATCACTGACTGAAAACAACAGTTCTCAAATTTCAATACATATCATTATCAAAAGGTACACTTCTTAAAAATGAATGCCTGGCCTCCACCTTTACTTGTTAGGTCTATGTAGGGCTGTAGATCCACTGTCCAATATGGTAATCAATAGCAACACTATAAATATCAGATACATACCAGATCTCAGGGACTATCAAAAGAATAATGCTAAATACTTCATTAATAATCTTTTAAATTGAGGATTTGCTAGAATATTTTAGATATATTGGCCTAAATAAAATATATTATTTATGTTAATTTTATCAAGTGTACTTTAAATTTTGAGCCATCAAATTCACTAAATTCATTAGAGGGCCAGGGATTTAGCTCAGTGGTTCTGCCCCCTGTCTTGCAAGCATAAGGTTCTGAGTTTGATCGCTGGTACCAAAACAAACAAACAAACAAACAAACAAAAAAACCCCAAAAAATTCATTAGAAGATTTGCTTTTGTCTCTGTTTTTTCAGTTACTAAAGAATTATTTTTTAATTACATTTCAGGACTGGAATAAAAACCTTAAAACTACAGCTTAGATTTGTTCCCAAATCAACAGAATAGTTTGCTTTCTTGAAGAATTAGGGTTTTTCCTTATGGTTATTCAACTTCATGTGGAAATACACTATTTGCTTAGATTTGAAAATCACTGAATATCACTCATTGAATATCATCATAATAATTTTTATGCCATAGTAATTTAATCAGATGAGGAAAAAAGGAGATATATCTGAGAAAGTGGGGGTCTCAGGCATGAATGATAAGGATGGTTGAAGAAGAGATAGAAAAGTAATGTTTACTGAAGCCAATGTGGAGATGCAGAATGTTGACTGAGACGATGCTGATAAGGTAAACAGTCAGAATTAGAAATAAATTTTAAAGACTATTGAGTAATAATTTTCAGTAATAATATTGAGTAATTAATATTGAGTATGATTTTTTACTTACCTCATTGCCACATTGCTGCCATCAATGACTATTGGTCTCAAATTTTCACCATCATCTGTTACAATCTCTTGCATTGGAGATTCAGATCTCTGAGATTCCAGAGAAGATGTTTCCCGCATTACACTGGTAATTGTACTAACCGTTTGATCAGTTTCACTTTTATTTCCAAGTTTGACAAGTTCTCCCAAAATATCATTGATTAAAGCATCGGTACCAAGTTTGTTTAGCACAAGCTGAACCTGTTCTTCAGAATAACCTAACTTAAGTGCAAATTCCAGCTTTGTTTGGTATTCTCGCACCACATCAGGGGGTTTCTTGACTTCCTTGGATGGAGTCTGGGACTCTTCAGGTTTAATGTTTTGCAAAATTTCACTACGTCTGAGTAGTTGAGGCTCTAAGCAGGGAGACCTACATAATTGTCTGTGAGTCTTGGTTAACAAGCATGGCTCTACTGAAATGCTACTCAATTGTTCTGACTCATGATCAGAATTTGTGCTTTCTTCAGAATCACCAGAGCTCAGATTCTCTTCAGACACCTCTTTTTCCTCCTTTGTGATATGAACTGCATCCATTGCTGGTTTTTCTACCATTGGCCAAGGTACAGCTGCACTTAATTGTGGGTCAGTGCTCTCCACACAAAGGTGGCTGAGGTCATGCCCCAGGTGATCCTTCAAGCCCATGAAGCTGTTACATGTACTTGACTCCACTTTGTTGTTTTTTCTGTATTCCTGAATGCAAAGTACCCCGTATTCCTAGAGAAAAATGTAAAATATTTAAACGTTTATACTTGTGTTTGATTTGTCTCAATATATAAATCTGAAGAAAATTGCCAAACTACCAAATACCTACTGTGTATTTTTGTCTAAATCTACTCATCACTAGCCAAAACCATATTGTGGTTTCCTTTTTCTTTTCTTTTTTTCAAATGAAGAAGTTGCAAATTAGAAAGACCATGTAACTAATTCTTTCAAGACAATACAGTTAATAAGTAGTGAAAGTAGACTTTACTTAGTTGTGTCTAACTCAGAAATCCATGCCTCTTCCACTCTGCCATACTGCTGTTCAACCTTGAGGGAAGAGATTTTCCAGCTTAAATTTCTAGAATGACACATGGAACATTATAAAAAAGCATGTTTTAAATATGTCATGACAAGTTATGTACATTTTCCCTAAGAGAGTACATAAAAATCTTTAAAAATTATTTTAAAGGGAAGGGAAAGGGGATGCAGAAAGGAATTAAGATGTGTTATGTACGTGTACCAACTTCCCACGAGGAATATAAACATGTACTACACACATGTACTAATAAACTAAAATACAAAAGACTACAAAAATATTTTTAAAGAGAAAATTACAAAGAGAAAAATTATTAATTCAGATGAAGCTTAACAATCTAAATTAGTTTCAAAACAATTTAGATACTGAAAGAATATATATTCTAAAATGGCCAACAAGTAATAAGTAATTACAAAGTTAATTGTATCCCAGAGATGAATATAGTTTTGTCCTAATAATTATGATTTTACTAATATTGAATATGCTAACTGAATACTATGCTATCCTTATTAAATAGCAAGGACGGTATAGTCTATTTGGTCTGAGAAAAATAATTTCTTTAAACCACGGAGAAATTATATATTTCACATAAAATTAGCAGTAATAATTAAGCATATTAAATAATATTATCTCAGTTTTTTGAGCTCTGTGACAGTAAATACTTCTTCAGGTTAATTAACAGTTAACTTGCATTTCATTAAAATTCATCTTTTCTCCTATAGGACCATTTTTACTGTTTAAAATGCTTTAGCTAGGGCCCGGCCGGGATTTGGCTCAGTGGTACCGCTGCCTGCCTGCTGCCTGCTTCGCAAGCGCAAGGTCTGGAGTTCGATCCCCAGTACCGAAAAAAAAATCTTTAGCTGTTTTACTATTTTTTCTTAAAGCCTATTGGAAATAATAGTTTTAAAGTTATTTTTTCATGTGCTTCATTCCAAGGATGATAAAAACATCAGTGGTTTAGTGATTTAGGGGATTCCAGTGTTCTACTCTGGCATAATAGCAAGCCAGTGCTAGCAGAATTTGAGACTGTTATAAAACACCTATTAAAATAACTTAATAAATACAACTGGGAAAACACTTTATTCTAAAACCCTTCAACATAATACATGCACTAGAAAAGAGCTATTTATAAATATTAAAAGAGAATGCTAAGTGATTTCTGAAAAGTCACAAATTTGAAAGCATACTGATCTGCTTATTAGAGTCAAGTATTTCTAAATAATGAAATAAATTTTATTAACTATGGTAAATACTAGAGAAGACAACATGGACTCTTTATTGATACCTTATTGAAGAACCACATATTTGTATAGGAATTTCTTTATGGTTTATTCTTTGAGAAGATGAATGTTTTAATAATATTGTTCTTCTAATAAAGCATTCCTTAGTTTTAAAGAAACATCAAACTTTCCTAGTTCCTGATTGTTTCCCTGATAAAAGGAAATATCCCTTAAAGTATACATCTGCTCCATTATGAAGCTGCATTCATTTCAATTTTTTTCCATTAATATGGATATGCAGGAGTTCAATTATTTAGAATAAAGATTTTGAAAGCAAATCCTTACACCCTCTGATTTATTAACTACTGTAATATACTAACACCATAATGCAAGTAACAACTCACAACAGCATCCTAATAAAAGGATACAGTTAAAAGAAAAATCTACACTGTGGCCTTCGTAGAGCTCCCACCAAAAGTATCTTAAACAAGGAAAACCTATTGGAAACTGGGCTGCCTGGCAACCAGAAGCTGGTTGCTAAGCTGCACTCCTTTAACATGCCATCATGAATGCTAGCACAGTGAAAGAATAATTTGGTATGAACAAAAGCCTACAAAAGACACTGGGACTTAAGTGCGTCTGGTTTACCCTCCGAGAACAATGCAGCTGCCAAACTAATCTGGAAGCTCCGACATCATTGTTCTGTAAACCCCACAATCTGCTCTGACTGCAGGAAGTGCATTTAATGGGCAACATGTCTGATCTCCCCTGAAAAGTTTGGGTTTTGCATAAGTGCCGTTGTGAGATAATTCTCCAAGATAATGACTTGCTGACCAAAACCCTGAATTGAACTAGGAAATATTATTTTAATATTGAGCTATAGTGTGTATTTTTAAGGGAGAGGAGATTGTATCAGATAAGATGAATACTTATGAAAAATACAGTTAGTAAGGAACATTAGAATGAAATATTTTGTTTAAAGGATAAATGAATTTTCTTAATTTTCCATTTTTCAAAGAAATAAGACCAGATACTATAAAGTTTTTAAATGGAAAATTAACCACAGAAAAACGTATTTCAATCTTTCTATTTCAACATCAAGCTAATATTTTAATGATAACCAGTGGTACTACCTAAATCCGTTCTACTATATATTTATTATATGGCTATAAGATAAGGAAAAAATTGGATTATCATTTAGTTATTTTTATAATATTAAATACTAAGACTATTTTGTATCCAAATATAGCTAGTGAACATCAGATACTTTTAACTTATAATAATTCATGTAATTTGTACATACTATAATAAAAATTTTATAACAAGCTGATATTTAATGCTAAGGATAAATGTTAAGTTGGCCTATTTTTAAAAAGTAACATTCAGTTTTGTTAGGGAACATAATTTTCATTTAAAAATATTCTGGTTGAACTCTTTCACAATGACAGGCCTGTTTTCACTGGTTAGTTCAGAGAAAGTTATCTATCTAATGACATCTTGTACTAAACAAGCAATTACATGACTTTTCATACCTGTAAAGCACAAGACTAAATATTACTACAAATAAGAAAAAAATGAGTTTACTCTTCAGAGAGGAATACATATATATAATATATATATCTCATAAATATAAGTCTCACTTATGTATCACATAAATTTGAAATAACCTAATTTGTATTGACACAAATGGCAAAGATTTAGTTTTTAAAACTTCTATCTCTAGAATGCTTATCAACTTGTAATTAGTAAAAGGTTGCCCTGATTTCCAGTCCACTTAAAAATAATCTAGAATTTGGCAATATCTTTTGTTTCCCATTAAGTTCATTGGTATATTTTAGGTAAACAATATAGTTACATTCATCACTGGGATCTTGCACCTTTATATGATACATCTTGGTTCTTATTTTTTCCCCCTTCCCTTGCCCTCCCTTAACCCCCCCCACCCTTCCCTATTTACAAAGACTTTATTTCTGTTTTTTTCCTTTTCTCATATTTTTTATTTTCCCTTCTTTCCTTTCCCCTACCCCTCCCACTTCCCTTACCCCTTTAGACCTTTTCTTCCTATTTAACAATATCAATTATACATTTTGATCCTTATCTATACTTTTTGGCAATATCTTAAAAAACATTCAGTAAAACATTAAATGCTAGTCTAAAATTTTTTAAACTGATACACATATTTTCATAAACTACAGTATTTGTTAATGTAACTGAATGTGTAAAACTTACAAGTAATTATTATAAGAAACTTTAGCATAAAGAAGGGCATATGATCTTTATTTTTCTTTAGTACCTTAAAAATAATCAATATTCAGCACTCCAGAGGCTGAGGCAGGAGGACTGCCATGAATTTGAGGCCAGCTTGGACTATACAGTGAGTTCAAGGCCAGCCTGGCCTGCATAGCGAGACCCTGTCTCAAAAAAAACAAAAAACAAAAAAACCCCAATATAACTTTGAAAAAGAGAAAAATAATCCTTCAATAACATCGCAAAATGTGTTATTATATGTAGGGTACAAAATTCTTCTAATTTCTAAGACATGCATCGCTTAGACTTTTAAGTTTTGAATTAACTCAAATGCGCACTTAAATAAATCACCTTAATCAAATAAATAGTAACAAAGGTAAGTATCCTCACTTCATGAAGAAGTAGCATAGTCAAAAAGTTTCACACGAAAATAGGTCAGTTTTTACTCCCATAGCTATCATAAAACTTTAAGAAATACAGCCTATCTTTTTTTTGTACCGGGGATTGAACTCAGGACCTTATACTTGGGAGGCAGGCGCAGTGCCACTGAGCTAAATCCCCAGCCCTACAGCCTATCTTTTACTTTTTAGATCAGGGATCCTTCATAATAGGTTTTACATACTTACTGTATTTTTGAATATAAAAGGTACTGGTCAAAAAACCAATAATATAAAACAGATTTCAATAATTTTAAATCTATAGATTTCCTCCAGATACTGCATTGGAAACTCAATGTTTCTTGTTAAAAGCTATCTAACAATTATAGTATTTGTTGAAAAGAACTAAATTATGCTAATTCTGTAAATGACAATGAAGTGTAACTAATTCTTTTAAATGCCAAAAAACTTTGTAATAGCTGCAGGCAAACTCATGCCATAGTGGCAATTTACTAGAAATGTATTACACATACCGAAATTCCTCCATTTAATGAAGAAGTTTTCTGAAAGTTCTCAAACAATTCTTCATCTCAAACTAGGTAAAATGATTTTTTAAAAATATTTGAATGAGGTTCCTATTAATCAGGAATATTAGACCATAAACTTGTTAAACCAATTTATTTGTTTGTAATGTAAACTACAATGCCATAAAAGTGGGTTCTGGTTGTTATCCAAATAGTAATACTATGAGAACAATAAAAATAAAATAATGAATATGTAATAAATACCTACTGCTGTAGTCTCTGTGTATTTAATTACCATTGTACTTGAGTGAGTGCTGTTGTCTACCTCCCTCTGGCTAACAAAGGAAGGATGTCCCTTTGAACAGATTGGTTAATGCTCTGGGGTAACAGATGTCTACTGGAACTGCAGGAGACCAGCAACTGGTGGCCTGCCCATCTTCTGAAAACTTTCAATAGACTTATGCATATGTTCACACAATAGGGCATGTGGTAGAAACAAAAACCTCTTTTTAACCCTTTATGTTCTTTCTTTCTCTCCCAACTGATAGATGAAAGTCTTTGTCTTCTCTTCCCTTTCCTATTAGAGACAGTTCTTGAAAGCAATAGTTCTTGGAATGACATTTTCAATCTAACATCTGAAATTAATGCAAGGAAAAACAAAAGGAGAGAAGAAATTAGAAACTACATTAATACTACATGAATACGTTAAACTACAAGAAATTAGAAACTACGTGAAATTACTGACAAAGCAACTGGATGGTAAGTCATCATATTTAAAAACATCTACGTTTATCAATCCTCAACCTAGACTTCTTTTTTCTTTTTGAGACAGGGTCTAGCTATGTAGTTCAGCCTGGCCTTGCATTCACTATGTAGCTGGCATCAAACTCTCAGTGATCCTCCTGCCTCAGCCACCTGAGGCTGTGCCACCATGCCCAAGCATCAAGCTACACTTTTAGTACAATGGAAAAAGTAGATCAAATCATTTTACAGCACTTAAGATATGACAGTGAGATTTTAAGAAACATGAATTTGACAAGATAGAATCTAAATCAAAATATCATAATTTTTTTATAAGTTGTTTTTAAGCTCCAAATGATTATATGCCATGCCTAATGCCTTACATTCATGAAGCTATAAGTAATCATTTGCAAAATTCTAAAATATAAAAAAGTATAAAAATTGCTTCACAGATTTTACAGAAAGAATTGAATTACTCATATAGTGGCACTATTTAATAATTTGTAGGCTTTCAATCTTTTACAGTTCAAATTAATACTCGAGCAAAGTTTAACTTTCAAGGGATTAAGCACAGATACTCACGTTAGCAGGAAAATACAAAGACATTGGTTTCTGTAGCAGCTTCACCAGTAACTCCTTAACACAATTTAGCTGCAGACTTCCAGGCAGGCAAGAAGAACAATGAATGGTTGAACAGATGGAATGGCAATGTCTTTGCTTAACCTATTACTGAGTGGAATAACTGGCCAATCATAGGCTAGGAAGCTCACAATTAGTTGGCCAGGCAGATGCAAGACAACCTCAGCATCCTGCGTCAGGTTCGGAGGTTTCTAAGATAAGCAAGTTGATGTCATTCTCTGGTCTGCCCCGGGCAGCATGTGTATTAACGAGGGGTGTGCAGCAACAATAGGCCATACAAAACTGACTAGTAGGCAGCTGCTCTATGAGTGGAGTCATTAGGGAGCAGGCTGCCAACAAGAAACACCTGGCTTGGGCAGACTTCAGCTTTTTCTCATTTTTAATGCATGAAACAAAGAAACCAATTATATTTTAAAGTAGTAAAAGTTGCACATTTCCAAAAAGTTGAGGTTGTACACTAGTCCATTAGCTTTTCCTTTTTATTTCAGAAATAAAGAAAGTGGGGTATATCTAAGTAGCAATTAACTACTGCAGCAGTTACCCTTTTTCTTTATATAAATGAGTTACTGGTGAAACAAGACGGAAGGTGATAGTAAACCTATTTCCATGGGAATAGTGGTAAATCTGTATTTTTAAGCATTTGTTAACATGTTACAAGACAATAAAACTAAAAAAAAATAAGATTGCAAAGATAAAAGATTTATGAGCTTACAAATATAATTAATTTTAAAAAGTAAATTCATCACAAGCGTAGTAAAATAAAGCAAATGTTCAGTCCAACTTTGTACCAAAGAATCATCTAAACTGTATATTTAAACACAAGTATTTAACTTCAATCTAAAATAATCAGAACAGCCCATCTTTATACCAAATAGCAGTATAAAATTCTTTTATTATGGATACCAGTAGTTAGCCATATAATGAAATAACAGCAAAATCTTACATCAAGTTTTAATATATAACATTATGCCTGTTAAAATTAATTGTATTTCATAAAATTTGTAAGCTATAATACTCAAATCTCAGTTCAGAATAAATTAACACTAAAAATATTGTGAGTTGTTTTTTTTTTGTACTGGGGATCGAACTCAAGACCTTGTGCTTGTGAGGCAGGTGTGGTGCCACGGAGCTAAATCCCCGGCCCTATTGTGATTTTTTTGAAGGGTTAAAAATGTACAAAAATAAGTCCCTTCAGTGAGGAAACTTGCTATCCCTGATATATTTCCATGTTTCAGATCACAGCATTGCTAATATTGTGGACTATTTGCTTTTGAGAGCTGTATAAGTTCTATCTTGAGTGGCTTCTGATTGTGAAAAAACTCAATCAAGATGTAAACACCATAAGGCACTGTGATGATATTTCCCTACTAGAGAAAAAGGAAATCTTTAGCAGCCCTACTACTTATTTATGTGATTTGGAACACACACAACACACAAGTATCCCCCTTTCATTCCATTGCAAATTAAAATAGTGAAGGCAGAGATCTACTCTTTCCTGACACAGGCTGACTTATGTAGAGCCCAAACTTTTTCATTATATGATCGTGAACTCTAAAGACATAAAATTTAAAGCAGCTCAAACAATTTAAATCAATCTTTTTCACATACAAATATAGAATACCTGGGGAAAAAAAAGTAACATTGTTTTAATACTCATAGCCATGTTCTTTTTCTGCCCACTTAAATATAAATCACATCATTTCTATTTATAAAATACAAGGAAGATCTATTCTATATGGTTAAAAATTTTTAATTATCTCACCAAAAAATTCCTTATGCCTACTAAAAAACTAAACATTAGTGCTGTTTCCAGAAAAAAATAAAATATAAAGTATGATATTGTAGATCACCATTTGTCTATGGACATTTTTCTTCAAAAAGCTTGAAGTATGCCATTCCAAAAATGTTGGAAAAATTAAAAGTCTGTGAAAATATTTTTAACTAAATATAATTACTAGGTTTGGAATGTCATATTTATTTCTAAAGCAAGAAAGACTCTTTCTACAAAGCGTTATAGTAATGTTACTGAATAGTTAATCCCATGGTCTGATTTTATAAGACCATTAAAGATCAACATAAAGCATCTCTGGAATTTTGATGTATTGCAAATTACAATATGAATCACACAGTATTCAAATTCCCATTTTGGGCAAGCATATGAAAATCACTAGAATCAAGTTATGATCTTTCCTTCCTTCTACTTTTTTGGTGGTGGTACACTGGTAGTTCTTTTTGAAATCTTATGAGTAAAACAGGTATCAACCCTGAAAGGAATAAGATCAGCGCTATGGCTACTAAATTGTGATTCTTCTGGTAACACTGAGTTTGATTACATAAAATAAAAATAGCACACAAAGTAGTAACAGCTAAAACATAAGAAAACTAAATAGCTAAACACTGACTAGAAGACAGGTCAGTATTTATGAATTCATATTAAAACTGTTTTCCCTTGTATATAAAAAAGAAACTACTTAGTATGAATAGACAGTCTCTTTTCCATTGGATTTTCTTCCTTGTCTTTATCCCTTGCTACTGTAGTTACTACTTCATAGCTTTAATTCAGGAGGAGGAGGAGGAATCTTCTCACCCTGCCACGGTGAACACAAAGAATGAGAAAACTCCCTAAGAACTCAGCAGGAAGCCTGATCTATAGCACTGGATTAAGCTTTTCTGCAAACAGCAAATAAAGGCAGTAATCTGAAAAAGCTAATCAGACCCTGCTGTGGTATTTAGACCATCTCAGTTGCTAGTATTGGATAATGTTAAGCACATTAAAACATCTGTAGGTGAAAAGACTGCCCTAGTCTGGCTTTCTTAGTCATATGGCTCTAGCCTGCTTCCCATTGCAGGGCAAATACAAACAGCTATACTGAGCTGTTTGGGTCAGTGCAATAAATGATTGAACACAGTGCACATTTATGACAAAAGACTGAAAAGGGAGGACAGGAGAGAGAAATGTGTAGTCTCTGGAGTTCACTAAAATTTGTTGATGCCAAAGGTGGGTCTAACATTTGAAGCTTGGGGCTTGGACTTTTTCTAAGGCATGAATGTGAAACAAGTGAGCTTTAAGGCTACTGTTTGGAATCAGTTCCCTTTGCCGGTGGTTGTTCTAGATTTTCTACTACTTCTTTTTTTTAACAGTATGAGCTTATTCTCTTTTAAAGTATAAGCTCTTTTGATTCTAACATCACCACCACTGATAAAAGATAATTATATCAAATTTTACCAACTGTCCCCAAAGGCTGAAAGGTTAAAATTTTAACCAAAACAAAATGGAGGCAATAACATTCATTAAATCAAAATGAAAACCTGTATTTGGTAAATTTTTCTCATTTATAAAAAGAATATATGTAATAAGTATTTATCCTATGTATCCTCTGAGAACACAGACACTGTTTGGCTTCAGTTTCCACATTTGAACTATTTCACATCTTACTTTCAATTTCTCCTAAAGGACCCTATCATCGTTGCATTGGCAATGGATTCTTGACACTTTATTCACCTTTGCTATTTCTTGATTGTCATTGTACACATCCTCAAATTTCAGTTAATCAACTCCTGATTATTTTTCTCTTCTCAATTTTTCTCTTTCTCATATCCATGAGCATCTCTTTTGCTAAGCACTCACTCTCTTAGGCTTGGATTACTTGTATTTTAATTTATCTCATTCCTTGAATAACTCCTGACAAAGTACATTCTTAAGCTATACAAACAAACCCTCACCTATAAATCATAAGTCTCTGGTTCTCTGCTTTGTTTTCAAGGCTCTGTTCATGACCTGTGCCTTCTCTGGCCCTGGAGGCTTATTTGCCATTCTACCTACGGGGGACAGACAGCAAAAGTGAAGGCACAGACGTTGAAGTAACTGGTCCTTCACCGTAGCTGTTCTCTTCTAGTGCCTCATTTACCCAGATTACATTTGTCATTCTCAATCAAGCTCACAGCTTATTTTCTTTATAAAACCTTCTTGAACTAGTCTAGTTTTTTGTTTGTTTTGGGGGGGTTTGAGACAGGGTCTTGCTATATAGTTCAGGCTGGCCTTGAATTCACTCTGTAGCATAGGCTGGCCTTGAACTCTCAGTAATCCTCCTCCTTCAGCTGTGCTGGGATTACAGGTGTGTGTCACCACACCCAGCACAGGCCTAGTTGTTTTTTTTTTGAGGTACTGAGGATCGAACTCAGGACCTTGTGCTTGGCAAGGCAGGCACAGTGCCACTGAGCTAAATCCCTGGCCTGTAGGCCTAGTTTTTATTGATCTCTAACTCCTATGAATTTCTATAACATCAACAGTCTACACAGCACAATTTAGCACTATGGAAAGAGGCTGTAAGTTTCTTGAGAGCAAGGCCATTCACTCTTCCACCATCCACATGGTGCAATTTATATAGTATGCAGCAGTGTGTTGATCCTTTTAGTGAAAAATATGACTGGTAAAAAGCAGGCCCATACAAACTTGAATAAAGGCATTTATGTGAACAAACATGATACTACTCTAGTTTTTATTTCTGTGTGACAGGGTGAGCTTGTGAAGGAGCTCTCAGTTTAAGGCAGGGTTCCTGCAGCCCTGGTGCTACCACTGCTTCCAACACACAAGGAAGTTTCCATCTCCCAGTGACAACAGGTCTTGCCTTGCACTGGCCTCTGAATTCAACTTCCCAACTGGAGCAGCATCCACAGGAATGACACTGCAGCCTCTGCCTCCTCACTTGAGCATGTCAACCGCTTAAGTCTAGGAAGAGGACATGTGCAAACAAAGCCTATCCCAGTGGTGGTGAATCTATGGCACGCACGCTGCAGCGGGCACACAGAGCCCTCTCTTGACACACAAGCCAAGTATACGTGTTGTTTTTCTAAACTAAAACCTCAGTATTTAGATTTAATTGCAGTGTTAGCACTTTGCGATAAATAAGTGGGTTTTGGGTTGTAGTTTGGGCACTCGGTCTCTAAAAGATATGCCATCACTGGCCTAGCCCCTTTTACTGCACATTTTTCACAAGATTAGCCCACAAGCAGAGGGCCCAAGGGTGCTCTGCTCTCTAGTCTTGCCTGAGAATTGATGGTTAAATCTTTCTATTTCTTAGGCTCAGTGTTATTAAGTCCTCTATCCTGTTCCCTTGTTATATTCTCCAATAATTCTATGGAATGAAAAGAGCTATTTTGATCACCCTTTATCTGGCTCTTTTATTTCTCAGATGGTTCAGAACTAAGGCAGAGAGAAGACCCCTTACACTCTAACAATATTCAACAATAAAGACTTTTGTTGTAAAGAACTATTGAGAAATAGGCGGGGTTAATAATGACCACACAAATTAACTTAGACTACTTTTTTTTTTTTTCCAGTCCTGGGTATGGAATTCAGGGATTTTACACGGAGCCATACCTCCAACCCTTTTTTTTTTTTTTTCTTTTGAGACAAGGTCTCACTAAGTTCCCCAGATGGGACTCGAACTTGTGTTCCTCCTGCTTTAGCCTCCTCCAATGGTGCATGAGATCACAGCATGCACCATTGTGGCTGGCCTTAGACTACAATTTAGTAAAAAATTGGAAGAAAAAATTCAGTAATAAAAAAGAAAGATACTGTTCCTCAAAGTTAAAATTCTCAAGGTTTTAAAAAAATCTTTTAGTACCATGTTAGGAAGAGTAGAAAACCTTTGGTTCAGAGTTCAGAGACAAACAGAAAATAAATCCACAAAACAGCATTCCTTTCCTTTGGTCTAAAAACAAAATGACACTTCTAAAGTCATTTAAAATGACAATACAAACAATACCCTGGAACTTTATTTAAATATTTTTCAATGAAAGTGTTTATATTTCCATTTAGTTTTTAAAAAATTCATTAAATAAATTAAAAAAAAATATAATCTTCAATTCCTAATAAAACCTGTAAATACCTGTAAGGAACAAGGAATTCTAGAAAAGTTCAAGAAATACAAATGGCATCCAAAATGCTGACATAACAAGTTCCTAAAGCAGCTAACGTAACAGAGTAAATAAATAAGAAACCCATAAAGGGCATACTGAATATAATTAAAAAAGAAGCAGAAGGTACATCATCCGTGTAAACAAAACACACTCATATTAAATATAACTGAAATTGTAAAGATGACCAAAAATTATAATTATATCAGAAATTTTTTGGAAATGTAAAATAACAGAATGGTTATTAATGACACTACTGATCATAGCAATAATATTTACCAACTCATTGTCAAAGCCTAGTCAGAGCTGAACTCCCTCCTATGCCACCATGTATGACATTCCTTACTTTCTTCCTGTATGTGCTCCTATGTAAACATCTTATCTTTAGGCTGCTCCTACCAAATGAGGAAGCATGCATGTCTTGCTCTTATTTAAGGTTTAAATAATTCTAATTGGCAAACTAATTTAAAGCTGCTTGACCCAAAGCATTTCAAAAGGATACAAAGAATAATTTTATTGAATTACAGTGGTACCCTTGTTTACAAACTCAATTCTCTTCACAATTCTGCTCGCAAACCAAACTGGATGGGAACTGAATAAAATTTCCCCATAAGCTCAACATTGAGCCTAACCCCTGAATTTGGTTCGGTTCTTGTCCAACTAAGTTTGCAACCAGAATTGTTGAAAGAATCAAGCCCATGAACTGAGGTAAAACAGGGCTCTATCATTAGGTCTGTCTCTCCTTAATAATAGTGCATGAAGGGAGTGCAAATATAATATTAAATGCTTAAAAAAGAACTCAGGAAAAAATGTAGTATATAGCAAATAATCCAAAAGGAACTACAATGTACCAATATAAGTGCTTTGTTAACTGCAAGTTGATCTAAATATTAATTCTTATTGAAAATCAATACAGAAAATAGTTCCTTCTATGTCAATTCTTCTAAGATAAGGAAATTAAATGCTTATGATGATAGTTCTAATGGTCTCATGCTGATTTTAAATAAGTGCATATTAATCATTTTTAGCAACTATTCAGATGTACATAAAAATGAAAAACATTAGGCGGCTTAAAAGTTACATCAGAAAACAGTGAAATTAGCAAAAAAGTTTGCACAAATTTGTTTTAAATTTTTATCTTGAGATAGGCTGTCACCAAGTAACTAAATTGACAAGACTGGGCTTAAACTTGGAATCCTCTGCCTTAGTCTCCCAGAGCACTGGGATTACAGGCATGTCCAGCTTGCAACAAAAATTTTTATTATAGAGTTTTATTATTCCAGAAAGCAATGTAATAGTTTAGATATTAAAAATTCTAAGCATTTATGACAAGATTCTTTCTAAACAGACATTATCATAATCCATAAATTAACTGTAGAATACAAATCATCCCGAAAAACAGCTCAAATGCAAGTCAACTGTAAAACTTTTGTTTTGTTTTTTGATGTATGCCTGCCATCAGATGTATGTCTGATGTTATGTCTAGCACCTACTATATGTATGTTCCACAATATAATTCATATATATTAAATAAATGATATTATTTCAATACCTGGATCAAAATCTCTTCCAATGCAGTTTAAAGTTTTGAAGGGAATGGAAACAATAAATGTATGTCAGGTGATGCTAAGTGCTATAAAGAAATTCTGAATAAGAGAGGCTTCTCAGGTGATATATGTGCTAGTACCTAAATGAAGTCAAAGGAAACATATGGCAGGGCATGGTCTGAAAGCTAGTGTCCCTATACAATTCAAATACTTCAACCTGACAGTCAGTGTGAGTACTAAGACACAGAGCCTTTAGGAAGTGATTAAATCATCAAGGCTCCACCCTTTTTCAAGGGGATCAATGCCTTTGTACAGGATGTTTAAGTGAGCTCCTCTGGCCCTCTGTGAAGACATAGCAAAAAGGTGCCATTTAAGAGGAATGGGCCCTCAATGGACATTAAAACTGTTAGTGCCTTAATCTTGGACTTTCCAGCCTCTAAAATTACAAGCAATACACTTCTATTGTTTATAAGTTACTCAGGCTAAAGTATTTTATTATAGCACTGGAACAAGCTAAGACAAACAAGTATTGAAGGCCCTAGATAAGAGTGTACATGATGAGCTTGTGGAAAAGCAAGGTGAGCAGTATGACTGGGGACTGACTAAGGGGAAGAATCAGAAGATGACTCTAGAAAATATAAGGCCAAGGGAAACCAGTTCATGTAGAGCACTAACAGGTAGACAGTGCTTCTCAAATCTTTAAACTGAATTTGAATCATATGAGGATCTTCAAAACTCACATTTAGGAAATGTGGAGTAGAGATGGGAGATTCCACATTCAAACAAGTTCATAGTTGATGCAACTTGTTCTTGGGCCCCACTTTAAGTAGCAAACCTGTAGTTTACAGCAAGGATTTGATTTTTATTCCAAGATGGGAAACAACAGGAGGGTTTTGAGAGAGAAATGATACCAATTTTATACCAATGTCCAACAAACTTGAGCTTACTTCCAATTGGATTTCACTGATTTTTTTCTATTTCTGTATCTATATCACAAATTAAGAACCATAGATTTATAATATTCTGGGTACCCTGAATGCACAGGTCTTTTATCATTACATTTTTTTCTACTCATTCTCATATTTTTATCCTGGCTAATTTTGCATGTACATGTTTCCAGATACATTTTAGAATTGTCTTGACAAATTTTAACCAAAAAGCTGTTGAAAATTTGATGGAGATCATGCTGCAGCAATACTTGCTTAAAAAGCACTACTGATTACATGAAATTGTTCAAGCAAGAACAATTTCTCAACATTCACTTTATCTTTCAATAGTTCTCCAGATTTCTTTAGGGGGTACTTGTATTTATTTTTTGTTAAACTTATCCTAAAATAATTTGTTTTTTGTTCTTATTGATGTGGAAGTTGTTCTTTCTCTGTAACATTTTCTAACGTTATTGTTGGTGTCTAAAAAAGAGAACGCTTAGTGAACTAGAATTCTTAATGATTCTACTAGGGTTTCAATGAGGCTCTTAGGTTTTCCCTGTATATAATAAAAATATAATCAAATTGCCACCTTCTTACCAATTTTTGTATCTCTTGCTTGATGCTTTTATCCAATCACATTGTAATATTAAAGAACAACAGTTATTTCGTTTTGTTTCTGGTATCGATAGTATTTCACATACTAGAGTTTTTGACCCTCCCTCCTCATTCTCCCCTTCTTTCTGATCTTGACCAAATTATTCTCTCATGCTCCAGCACCCTCAGCTGTGAAGGGGAGCTTATAATACTATTTTTCAAAATTTAATGAGTTAAAAAACATAAAACTCTTAGAATAGTGTCAGATACACAGCAAAAGTCAAGTGTTAGCTATATGTAGTTATATTTTTTGTTTAAAAAAATTATTAGTGTATCTGTGCAATATATAATAGTTACATTCATTTTGGGGAATTGGTACATGTATGTAGCACATATACACAAACTACATACAGTCTTTCAAAATCATTTACAGAAATATTTTTATCCTACATGAATGTGGAATAAGGATTGTGTTGAAAAGGTTACATAGGGCGAGGATCTAGCTCAGTGGTTCTGCAGCCTGCTTTGCAAATGCAAAGTCCCAAGTTCGATCCCTGCTACCAAAAAAAAAAAATCACAAAGGTTTAAACGTACTAATATTAGAAATTATATTAATAACTAATATAGAAACAATTACACTTTTGGTAAGTTTATGTTGATATTTCACAAAGAATTTTGTGTTGATAATTTTAAGACTTATTTTCTGTAACTTATTTGCTTTCCTACATTTGGGCACTATTTGCTAACTTAAAAAGGAATACCTTAAAAAGGTGTTCCATCTTAAACTATTCTCAATGGCCAATGCCAAAGGAAGCTGAAGTAGACTGGACCACTTGTTCCTATATAGGTAGCACTGTTGTGAAGACCTGATTTACTGATATTCTGAAACTTGTCCTTGAACTCTTACCATAAATTCTAGAAAATGAGCCAAGAGGGTGATTTTATAATTTATGGATATAATAGCCAACTCATACCCTACCCTCTTCCACAAACTAAGTAACCTGGAGAAGTTACTTAACCTCTCTGTGTCCCGTTTTCTCAACACCACTAACAGCATAGGGTTTTAACAAGGATTAAACAAGTTAATACATACATATAAAAATTTAGAACAACTTCTGTCACATAGTAAATGAGAAAGTATATATTTTAAAATGTTTATACTATAAGCAAAATGACAATAAAAATTAGAAAATCTGGTTTATACTATTTTATATTCTAATATGATTTTAAAAGATCTCTCCTTGTTAATATACAAGAAAGAATATCACACAAGTAAAGGCTATAAATGTGTCCCACCAGCTCTTACCACACATTCATAGAACCAATAAATCAAATAACTTGGGAGTTCAAATGCCACTTTATTCCTTTGTTCATGTTATCTTATCACATGAATTTGTAAAATAATTTTGTACAATGTTTCCCAAAGAGAAAAGGACATAAAATCTAGTTCAGAAAACCTAGATGAATCTTTTTTTTGGAATGAAAAACTACTTAAGATTAAAACGTCATACAATACTTTGGCTAGTGAGGATAATTAGAAATGTTAGAAATTGGTAAAGAATATAGCAATGGTTGGCATCCAGTAATTTAGAAGAAATCCACTGATTAATGGTGGGCAGGATTGAAGGTAAGAGGTAAAAAATAAGTATAACTAGAGAACTTCAAAAACATTCATTTTAGCTTAACAATGTAGATAATGGATAATAAAAATTATTTAATTATACATGGCTATAGACAGAGTAAAAGCAGCCATCCCCCACTTCTCTGATAATATAATTTCATTAATCTTTGAATTTCTAGACACAGAATTATCCTAAACTAATATACTGCTAATTGCTAGACTTTTTAACACTTAGCATTCTCCAAAGATCTACAAATTGAACAGTTAAAGCAATAATATTTTTTAAAGTAATATTTTGAGGAAACCCAGGATAGTAGCACCATGGTCCATGATTATTCAAAAAGCTAAAGGAGAAGTTAAATCAGTATTTGATAAATTCACTTATTCACCCAAGAAACAGTTATCTAAATGCCTACTATGAGAAAGGGATAATGTTAAGGGAACACGAGAGGTTATAATCATAAATACAGGTGCTACTTTTTAATGGGTGTGTAGTACTGAGGATTGAACCTAGGGACCTTCACACTGAGCGACATCCCCAGACCCCTGTTTTTAATTTTTTTTTAAATTTTGAGACAGAATCTCTAAGTTGCTAAGTTGTTCAGGCTGGTCTTGAATTTGTGATTCTCCTACCTCAGTCTCCCAGAGTGCTGGAATTACAGCCATGTGGGACAATATCCAGCTCAATTACTACTCAAGTGTATAAAACTTTGTGGAGAAACCAGATAAATATCTGTATAACAAACATCTTTGCAAATCTGAGGCCACGTTTTTGTCTCTTGTATTCTAAATCTCTATTAATAGCATCAGTTGTGGCTAGTTCATTGAAAGTTTTGAATGCCAAAGGAATTTCATCTTTGGTAATGGGAAACTACTACTATTTAAAAAGAGAAACCACTGGAGGTCCCTGAGAAGGTGAACGACACATTTCTAACTATATTTTAGGACAATATATCCAACTGTATTGGTTATGGTGAGGCAAGAAACTCAATACCTTAGGAAGGTATTATAATAGGCCAAGCAAAAGGTGACCAATATCCAAAGTTATGCAGAAAAACAAAGTACAAGATACCTTCTAAGATAATTGTCAATGGATCTGGTTTCGATGTG
This sequence comes from Heterocephalus glaber, assembly GCF_000247695.1. The sequence continues at coordinate 5,127,852 of NW_004624784.1, read as the reverse complement.
GTATTATAGAAAAAAAAAAGTTATTAAAAAATAACCCGGGACTGGGGATTTAGCTCAGTGGTTCTGCCGCCTGCCTCTCAAGCGCAAGGTCCTGAGTTCGATCCCTGGTACCAAAAAAAGCAAAACAAAATAAAAACAAAAAACTCAATGGCATCAAATGATACAAATATATCCGAATAACAGAGACTATCAATGGCCACTGCAGGATCATTTCTGTCAAATGAAGAGAGGTAGAATGAATGGACAATTATTCTTCATCATGCTTTTGTGCCACACACTCTTCTCGGTCTAATGAAGTGTACAGACTCTATTAAACTAATGCCTTTAAATGCATGAACCAAAACCCAGGAGTGCATTACAAAAGCAGCCAATTAAAATCTAGTCAGCAAAATATTAAAAATTGTTATATAGTGAAACCTATGCCTTTTACTAATACATTAAAGTAAAACACAGCCAAAGATCTAATAAAACGATTCTGAAGTAGTTTAAAGTGCAAAGTGATATTTTAGGGCATTTGGTTCAACTATAATATCATAGAAAAATATCTGTGATTTCTGTGGGTGAATACTTATTAATATTGGATTTACTGCTTATATACTTATAATTGAGGGAAATGTTAAATTTTAAGTAGAGGTATGAAAATAAAGATGTAGTCTTTTTCCCATCCAATATCACAGAATGCCCAAATTCTATTGACTTGGGAAACCAATGGAACACAAGTTAAAAACTCTTGGTTAAAAAATAAGTTTGTGATAAAAAACAATGTTTTATGGTTCAGATCTAAAATTACCTCCAAAGCTTCATGCATTTGGAAGGTGAATGGATCATGTGGGTGACATAGTTGACTTGCTGGTAAGAGGTGGGGCCTGGTCAGAAGAGGCAGGTCACACTGGGCATGACCTGGAATGGCGTATCCCACTTCCTGACTCATCTTTCTCTGCTTTCTGGCCACCATGACATGAGTAGCTCTCCTCCACCAAACCCTTCTACCATGCCATTTCTGCCCAGGAGACAGCCAACTAGGGACTGTAATTGTGAGCCAAAATAAACCTCTCCTCCTTTAGGTCGTGGGTGTAGGGTATTCTGTCTCAGTGACAAGGAAAGTGACTAAAACAAAATGATATGTTAGGCAGGAAAAGATTAAGTTATGCAAAGATAGTTTGGCAGATGGTATGAGAAGGATAGCAATAGTTTCAAAATAAGTCATTTTTTTCTCTTTCTTTTTTTGGAGGGGATAAGAATGCATTCAGTGGAGCAGGGGAGATAAAAGATGTGTATGCACATCTGTATGAATGAATAAGAACTGAACAGTTAATAACTTGAAAAAATAAAGAAAATCATTGAAATGGGGAAAAAATAAAGGACTTAGTTCATCAGTAAACAAATGCCTCTTTATTTTATATTTTAAGCTAAAACTAACCAGCTTTCCACCCTCAACTCTGCAGTCTTTCCCAGCTTCCACAAGACTGAATGGGCCAGTACTGACTGGGATTGAAGAAAAGCAAGGAAAAGGTCTCTGCCAAGGAATGAAAATCATTGGGAGCTGGAGGTTAATTTTTGCTGCTTTTCTCCAGCCTTTTCTAATCCTTCTTTAATCATTCTCAGTGCTTCAGATACCTAGAGGTTTAATGCTGCCACTTGGCAGTCTACTCCCATAGTTATTCCTTCCAGTATCTTTTCCACCAAAAATCAAAATTCCAAAAGAAAGATCAGTGAGAGTATTAAGATACTTATGTGGTTAAAGTAATTAAATCTCTAAATCTGAGGCACTCTTCAGACAAGGAATATCCTGTGGTTATTATAAGGATAATAACCTTATAGGTTAAACAACTATTTCAATAAAAAGATTGAAAAAATTGTTAAATATAAAGTTTTAGTATACTCCTTGTCTCTGGACATGCTTTCTTATGCCTGCACCTTTCCTCCTCTGTGTATATTACTGTGTTAAAAAAAAAGCACATTTCCATACACATGCATGAAAATTAGGAGGTATAGGGTTAGAATCAGCTTATCTCATTTCTCACTCTTGGGAAAAATTTTTAGCCCATAGAGTTTGGTAAACAAAAGGCTACTGGAGAAGCAAAGATTTGGCAATTAAATATATTTGTGTTCAGAACCAGTATCATTAAAATAAGTAACTTTTATTTTACCTTCCAATTCTATCTTTTGAAGACATAATACAAAAAGTTGAATAATAGGCATTGAGAATTACGAGAATTTTATACACTTCAGATTTATAAATGAAAATTATTGTAAGATTTTGATCATATAAAATTCAAATTGAACTGTCCTTCTTACTGTAGGCTCATACAATCAAGTACCCAATCTATTATAATGCACATAAAAAGTTAATCACATATTGTTATCAAAGTAGGAAATAAACACTTATGATCTATTTGTTATTCTGAGGACTGTTTAGGCCCAAGACTCAGCACCCAGTAACACATTTGCCAAATTAGCCTTCTGGCTTCTGGCTACCACTCAGAAGTTCCAGTGCTTTCTCCACTGGCCCTTTCTTCACTCAAGTGCTATCACAGCATGGGTTGGGCTTGAAGTTAAGCTGAGCTGCCAACCTGGTACATGCTTTCCAGCCAACCAGGCCAGCAATACAATTTCCTATCTCAACCAAATTCACAAAATTAATAATATCTATACTACCTATACTCTGAAGATAGTCTCAGTGCAGCAAAATCTAATTTATGAGATCAGGATTTGACTTCAAACACTACCTGCCTCTTGTTCCCTGCTAATTCAAAAGTGAGGTTTTAAAGGCTCAGAGGCTATCTCATTAATGTAATTTGAAGACTCAAAAAACCCTGAAAAGTAGAAAATTTAATGGAGAAACAAAAATGTAGTAATTTGATGCATTAGGAGATTGGTACTTGTGTTACAAGAATTACTAGACTTGCTGCTGCTTTCCATCCTCAAGAATCTCAAGTATTTTCTGTAATTCAACTATTATGGGGCGGGGGGAGGGCGGATTTAGCTTAGTTGCTTCACTTGAGGCACAAGGTCCTGAGTTCGATTCATGGTGGGGGGGCATAACTATTCCCATGGTCAGTTTATTCGTCTCATATATAACAGGACAAGAAAAGAAAATTAATTTTTATTTCTAAAGCTAAATGATTTTGCTGGTGCCAGTATGGAGTTTTTGGAAGATGTTCTCTGAAATACTCTTAAACTGGTAAAGAGAGCATAGTGGGGCCATGGAGAAGCCATAAGTGCTTGCTCAACTTCCAACATCCAGGAAATTCTAGAAACCTACAGAAGGGAGCACACCAAGGTCAAGACGTATGCAGAGGTACCAGCAGGCAAAGTCCATTTAAGGAGTCCAGTACTCTAAAAACAAGCCAAGGAATCAGTTTAGTTTGAAAATTACATCATCCTATCCTTACAAAAAGAGGACAAAAAGCTCTGGCAGTAAGATTTGTTTCTCTCATTCACAGTCCTTATATGAAGATGACGATATTAAACACCAAGGTATATGGGTATTTAAACTATAACCACCAGCACAAAAATGACCATTATCTCAAGAATTCACAAAAGATTCACCATGGACTGCTTGGCTTCAAAGCTGATATACAGACATTTATGCTAGACCTTTTCCAATGTCTTGAAGTGAAAACAAAATCAAAACCTCGAGAGTAGAAACATACTCTAAACATCATCCATAAAAATGAAAAGTTAGAAGCAGATGGATAACCAAAAAAAAAATCCCTGAAACAAAATTCTGTAATTTAAAACTTGTCAACTATGTTGTGTTAAATAAAAAAAATGTTTTAAGTTGTGTATTTAGAAATGAGTGACAATAAAATCATAATCTATGGGATGTCACCCAACTGATACTTCCTGGTGTAAATGTATTTAAGAAAACACAAAGAATTAAAAGATTAAAATGATCAAATAAGCCAAAATAAAGGTGGAATAAGGAATAAATAAAGCAAGAAGCAAAAGTAACAAGTAAAACTGGCTAATAAGGGGTGGAGGCATAACTCAGTGGTAGAGCATGTACTTAGTATGCATGATACTCTGGGTTCAATTCTTAGCACCCAAAATTAAACAGAAAGAAAAAAAATGCTTAATAATAAATAGTGAGTTGGTTCTAAATGAGTGAATGACCTTTGAAAAGTATAACGAAGAGGTCAGAGAATACCATGAATATTTAACATTACCAATGTAATAATATTCAATGAAATGAAAAGGATTCTTCAAATGCAATATTTCTGCATAAATCTTTATGCCAATAGATTAAGAATGTCCAATCAGAGGTGATTTGGGAGGTTGAAAGTATTGAAAAAAATAAAAACTTTGTTCAAGATTTATATACTCTTATTCCTGACAAGGGTTGCTGCAGGGGTGATCCAAATATATGGTGAATATTTAAAATTTTAAAATTTATTAAAGTAAAAGATACAGTGCCATTAATTCCCCTCAAACCATTCCTCTCTTGCTTCAAACACATTCATCTCATCATTCTTGCCACTTTCTGAAGCAGTTCTGGAAATCTTTTGTCATGATGTGTGATCAAAAATATGATAAATGATGCTAACAAATGCCATTCAGCAGGGTAGGGGATTTAGCTCAGTGGTGCCACACCTGCCTGGCAAGTGCAAGGTCCTGAGTTTGAATCCCAGTACCAAAAAAAAAAAACCCATTCAGCAGAAAGGCAGGCTCATAAAAACATTACAATGTGCCCTCATCCACCTTATTCACCAGATCGGTCACTGTGTGATCTCTGGCTCCTTCCCAGGTCAAAATGACCAAAAAAGGTAAATGTTTTGAATTGATTCAGGACAGCAAGGCTGCCACAACAGCACAACCAAAGACACAGAAGGGGTCTTCTAGAACTGCTTCATGAAGTGACAAGAATGTTGGAATAAGTGTGTTCAAAGTGAGAGGGAATATTTCGAGAGGGGATAAATGACAATATGTGCTTTACTGTAATAAATTTTTTAATTTGAACATTCACTGTATATTTTAATCACCCCATGTAAAAGTCCTAAATTTAACAAAAGCTGATTATATAGTACTTCAAATTATAAAATACACATTAACTAGGTAGGTTTTAGTCCATGCTAACAGGTTTTCTAATTTTGAAGCACCTTGTTAATTCAACACATTATATGTACTAAAGGCTCTTATGTTGGATCTAATATGGAAGATTACATGAGATGTCAACAATGTCCAGATTTTTGGTCTGAGTATCTAAGGAGGTAGTAACATTTACTGGACTTAGGAACAGATTTTGGGAAAAACTGTTTTTGATCATTTTTGTTTCAGATACCAATAGCTACCCCAGTGGAGCTGACCACAAGAAAGCAGTGTAAAAGAGAGAAGTCAGGATTGGAGATATGTATTAATTAGCACATAGACGGTATTTCAAAATACTGGATGGGCTCATTTTGAGAGTACATTTAAGAGATTCTAGGGATACAATTTCAGTAATTTAAGGATAGAAAGATACTACCTAGATTTGTGGATATCATACTTTCGTGTACTATATATTTGCTATATTTAATTATTTTTTAACATGTTAAATTAGGACTTCAGTACAAAATTGCCTACTAGTCTCTGAAAAGTTTAGTATCAGTTTCACTGCCATTTTGGGTTTTGTAAATTGTTTGAATTTCTTTTGGGAGAGGAGTTCAAGTGGTATGTTGCAATACCTAAAGGAATTGATAAGAAGGGTATAAGGTCCTTGATTGATCCTGAGCTGTCACTGAAAAAAAGAGATCTGTTCCAAGGGGTACAAACTTTCATTTATTTCTACCTATATTTTATAGACATAACAAGTAGACTGTTGTGAAAAGTAGAATAGGTCTCAAGGTTTACACTACTGACACAAAAATAGAATCATTAAGTGGGATAAATGTGAAAAAATTTCAGCCTTACTAGATTTATGCTAATTGACTATATGTTCAATTCCAAAAGAAGAGACCATATCTTAAATACTTCAAATATATAACTGAAGATGTTTCTTAAAAGATTCTTAGGAATTCAATAATTTAAGGGAATCCCCATATTAACATGCCAATTTATTTTTAAGTTTCTTACATTTAACTATTATAGATATTTTCAGGAAATGTGTATATAAGCAGAAGATACCAGTGTTAGAAAACAGAAGGCATTTGCATTCTAAAAACTGAAATATGAAAGTGGAAGTCCCATGAAAGTCAGGAATAAACCCAAAAGGCCACCATTAATATTTTTTGTAATTTCAGCCAATACAATAAGACAAGGGAAAAAAAAAGGTATAATTGAAATACTGAAAAAAAAGGCCTAATATTATTGAATCATTATATATCCTGAATATCAAGAAACTCAACTGAAAACCTGTTGGAACTAGGTCTTATAATTTATCTAACAGTAGATATGAATTTAGTAAGACAGACAAATGGTTACATAAAATTTTAATATCAACCACTACCAGTTATAAAACATAGTATAGGTTCAGTATCCCTTATCTGAAATACTTGGAATCATAATTGTTTTGAATTTTGGATGTTTGTAAATTGTTAAATATTTATATATACGTAATAATATATCTTGGTATGGGACCAAGTCTGAACATGAAATTCATTTGTTTCATATGTATCTGATACACAGCCTAAAAGTAATTTTATATAATATTTTTAATAATTTTGAGCACGAAACAAATTAGTGCAGAATCTTTGTGACCTGGGTGAGGTGGTGCATGCCTATGATTTCAGCAGTAGGGAGGCTGAGGCAGAAGGATCACTGTGAGGCTAGCCTAGGCTACATAATGAGTTCAAGGGCAGCCTGATCCTCTTTCAAAACAAGGCAAAACAAAACAAAACAAAACAAAACACAAAGTAAAATAAAATATTTATTAAAAAAAGAATTTTCCATTTGTGATATCACGCTGACACTGGGAAAGTTTTGGATTTTGGAGCATTTTGGATTTCATATTAGGGATGCCAAAATTGTAATATAACAAGGGGAAATTGTTCATAATAAGTAATGATAGCTAAGAATGTTAGCGCTTCAGTATACATCAGTCAATCACCACAATCATGGTATTACATGATAGTAGTATGATAACAGATATTACTATCATCATTTTGAAGGCAAGGAAACTGAAGCCTAGGGAAATTAATCAGAAATTTACCCCAAATCACATACATAGCCAATGTCATGAAAGGAATGCAAATGTACTCTATCAAATTCCACAAATGAGCCTAGCACTATGCCCATTATAGTCCAAAAAAAAGGCCTGTGGAGTCACAGTGGCGAGTACAGAGAATAATTTACTCATACTGCTGATAAAAATATATATTGGTGCAATGGGGAACAATTTCAATGATCACATCTCAGAATGTGTTAAAAATGTATTTATCACTGTGGACACTGATGTCTATACACAGACATTTGTCATATTTGTTTATTACAGTAACAAAAAGGAGTGACAATCTTTGTGCCCAGAAATTAATCCGCTTCTTCTAGTCTTTCCAATTTGCTACCATATAATTGCTCATAGTAGGCCATAATGATCCCTTTATATATCTGTGATATCAGCTGTAATGTCTCTTTTTTTAAAATCTAATTTTATTTGGGTCTTTTGTGGTATCAGGTGTAATGTTTCTTATTTTCATTTCTAATTTTACTTAGGTGTTCTCTTTCTTGGTTTGGTTACAATGTAAGTATTCAAAGATATGATGAATTAATTAAATTACAGTGCTTGAATATGCTGAATGTCACTCAGCCAATAAAATAATCTCTTAAAAGAATACTTGACATAGGAAAACTCTTATAAAAAGCAAGAAACAAAACCACAATGCATATACTTTTTTAAAAGGATGTTTTTATATTAAGAGATTTTTAAAAAATGAAAACAAGGATACTAATATTTTAAGTTATTTTTAATTGAAAACTACAGGTGATTGTCACTATCATTTTATACTTTTGCTGCATTTTACAAATGTGACAAAATATCAAAATATTAAACTCAAAATTTAAGTTTAAAAGATAAACTGAAGTAATTAAAATAGAAATGCATTTGGAAAACATTTCCCCTACCTAAAATTATTTTTTCCTATGCATATTGCTAATTTTATTTCAACATAATTTAAACTCATAATTCTTTGTTACTGAAGGCACTTTTCTATCTTGGCAAAAACAGAAATAATCTACTTTACCTAAAATAAATCATTTATTGTTCATCTACATGAGTCATTTATATTATAGCAAAGTTCCAGAAAGTAATTAATATGTAAGATAACCAATTCAAGTGAAGCCATCAAAGAAAAAATGACATAAACATAAAAAAGTGTAAGTCAAGAACAAGGAGAAAGCCTCAATTATATGGGCAAGCTGTTCCCTAAATATTAAAAATAAATTATAAAATAAAAGCCAAGATTTGAAACAGACCAAATCACAGAATAAGAATAAAATTAAACCCACACAATTTTGAATAGGAAATGAGCACAGATGACTAAGAACAAAGAACAAAAGCTAATTATAGCTTCACCCTAAAAGACATAAAGTAAGATTTGAAAGCTCTTTGAAAAATCTGTGTTTTGTTTTGTTTTGTTTGAGACAGGGTCTCAATAAGGCTAGCCTCCTGCCTCAACCTCCTGGGTTCTGGGATTGCAGGCGCGTGCCATCACACCCAGTTTAAATCATTTTATAATATTAAATGTCTCCTTCTTGTCAAGTACTTCTTTTAAATTCATTATCTTGAATTAGTAAAAATAACTCTGCAAAGTAGATATTGTTTAATGGGTGAAAAATCAAAGAGAAACTACCTACCATCCAAGAGTCTTGCCTAGTGTCACAGCCAGAAAATGACAGGTTTAGGGTTCAAATCCAGGCCTAGCTGATACCAGAGGCCATATCTACTTTATAGAATGAAAACTTTCAGTTCTTCAACCTAGACTATCCTCTAGGCCTTCAATAGCTGCCTAAAACTTTTATTTTAGATGAAATGTTAGCTTGTTATCCAGTTTCAGGCCACCACAGATGTCATGGGTAAACTGAAGGGGGTAATGTCAGCAAAGAACTGCTAACATCAAGGAGAGAACTAAAATCACAGATGTGAGTTAATATAACTGATTCCTAACCTGGATCTGGTGACACACATCTGTAATCCCAATACTCTGGGAGGCTGAGGCAGGAGGATCACAAGTTCAAGCCCAGCCTGGACAATTTAGTGAATTAGAGAGACCCTGTTTCATAATAAAAAGGACTGGTGATGTAGCTCAATGCAGAGTCACTGGGTTCAACCCTCAGTATATACATACATATACACACATATAGGTAAAATTGAATCTTGCTACCCTTCATTATCTAAAACAAACACACAGCATAACAAGTACTGCTATTTAATTTTGGATAAATTAGAACTCTCAGTACCCTGGACCTATTTCTTTAACATTTCTAGGCATTAGTACCATCACCTAGAAGAGATGCAAAACAATAGTATATACCTTATAGAGTTGTTATCTAACTAAATTAGACCATGGAAGTAATGCCCTTAACACTGTGCTTGGCATATAGTTAGTACTCAAAATAAGTGAAATCATAGGGCACATATTATTTAAAAATAGAAAAATATAATTCATGTGAGTAAACTATTCTGTTTAAAATAGTTAAAATGTTTTGGTCATAAAGACTAAGTTTTTGGAAAATCCACTTTTATAATACTCTGTGCTAACAGGGATAATTAAGGTTAATTGTATTCTTAAAAGGCAAATGTATATTGTCTCTCAAGAAATCACATGGTACACTGTAAGTTAATTTTTAAAATGTTTGGATACCAATTGTGTTTTTGCATCTCTTATCCATCTATCTGTTTTTAAACATCATAACCACCACTAGCACAGTCCAATAAAGTGTGTATGGCTTTTTAAATAATTAAAATACACATATGGAGTAAAACACATTCATATATGTGAAGTATCATCTACTATATGTCAAACCCTGTACAAGAATTAGGCAAAAAATGACGTGGACCATATAATCCTTGTCCTTAGAGAGCCTAAAGACCACTAACGGGATAAAAAAGCACAGGGACACCAGGGGGTACAAGCAACATTTTCTGTAATTGGTTGATGCTTATGACAAATCTATGTACTAGGTAGGACTTTCTCTATTTTTTAAATAGACATAAAGCAGAGACACAAAGCAGAAAAGAAATGCAGAAGAAACAACTTTCATCTAATCTGCAAGTGTTGTGGAGAATTATATGGTGCTGAGCAATTAATTTTGACGCAGAATTAGGAAATGCTTTTGATATGTTTTTACTTAAAACTCTCTATATAAATTTTGTAAAGTATAACAACATGAATAAAAACTATCTGGGAGAATATCAAAATGTTTACCTAAATTATTTCTGAGTAAGGACATTTCACTTGGCCTTACTTTTCTCCACACTTAATCAATGTGTATCTCTTCAATTTAAAATATATGTAGAAAAGTCAGAATTAAAATCAGATATTAATACTCACCTAACAAACTGTCACAGATTTTAAAATTTAACAGTGAGTTCAAAATGGGATGAAAGCACTCTATTTGGCAATGGGTGCACAATCAATACAACTTTTTTTTTTTTGGTCAAAAGCTTTTTCACTCTCAAAGACTTTAAAGCTTATTCTCTTTGGACATTTACTTCTAGCAATCCATCCCCAAAACACCAACACAGAAAGAAAAAAAATGTTACTGAGATGTTCAATTAAAGCATTATGATATTAAAATATCAGAGGAAAAAGCAATGTCTAACAGAAATAGAATGGCTAGATAAAACAACACATTGTTAGGAAGAAAATGTTTGAAATATTTTTAATATCTCGAGAAAATATTTAGCACATATTATATGAGAACAGAGAGGTGGAATTTAAACCTTTATCAAAATACGATTCCAAATATACAAAACAATGGTGTATCTTTTTTAGAAGCAAATTCCCGAGAAAGATAATTCTACTATATTGTTTAAACCTCACAGTAGATGAATTTATTAACATTTATTAGGGTTCAGAGATGTTAGTATTTGTTTTAACTAGGCCTGAGCCTAGGTAAGTTGGCACCCTCTGCCATTATTAACTGTGGGTCAACGCTGCAGGCCAACGAGGCATATCCGCACTTAAAACTCAAGAAACTATTTTAGAACATTCAAATCAAATTTCAGATTTCAGATAAAATCTCACAATCTCAGTATCTTAGGTTTAAATTTGAAATCCTAATCTAATGTATTTTTATTATTCAATGACTATTTAATACTCTTCTTCCTGATACAAACTATAGTAAGGCTCTTGTCCTCTTAATCACCACCCTTAACATTTGCCACATGCTCCAGATACTGACCCTTTATGCCCTCCTTTCCTGCTAGTTCCTTGGCTCATACACACTACTAGCTTGGCCATAACTCCCACTGGGTCTATCTACCGAAATCCTACCTTTGAGGCCTCCCCCAGTGTCTGTATTTCTCATTTCTTCACTCATGGCACTTAGTACATTCCACCTGGTATTATGGCCTATCTGTGCATAGCCTATCCTATTAGAGGTCTGGGATATACCCAGCACATAGATCAATACTAAATAATTACAGTTTTTGCCAATGGAACAGAAGTACACCACTTTCAAATGAGCAGTAACTGGCAAATTAGTTTATAATCTTACATCCCAAAACTAAAATATTTTTAAAATTCCCTACTTAATATCTTTTAAAAAAAATGGCTATTAAAGCAAAATGTAAGAAACCTAAGCCTATGTGGAAAAAAATAATGAAAAACACTAAATGGGTATAAAATGACAGCAACACCTTTATATATGTTATAGTTAAAATAAATGTAGAAACTATTGTAGTCAGCTAAAATGAAGGCAAGGTATCCTAAATGTAGAATGAGAAAAATATTTTAAAGATAATTTCTATTAACCACTTGGGGTCCAATTTGGAAGATGTAATCCATTAAAAATAGCTCCAGAGAAGCCTGCAACATAAATTAAGATTTTTTTATTATTCTAGCAATTAAAACAAAAATTTAGTAAAAGGAAATGACTAATAAAAACTATCAGCATACAAACATTCCAAGTTTCTGTTTCCTATTCTTTAATATTTTCCATTATACTAAAATAGTTCCATTAGACTTTCATCATTAAGTAGAGGGTTAAAAACACTGATCTCTTTGTTCTTTTATTTACAAGTTTATTTTGGGTTAAGGGTAGAGGGCCTAGCATGCATAAGGCCTGGGGTTCAATTTCAGCACAATCCCCCACCCCCGCAAAGTTCATTTTATTTTGGTGATAATGTTTAAATATTTTATGATGAACAGATGCTAGAAGTAAAATTGTAACTTACTTTGAAAGTAAAACTTTCTTTAAATAAAAATACTCAAACATTTTAAATTATGGATTCACAGTCTATAGACCATTCTGATGTTTTGATAGTACCTTCAAGTAGATAGATTTAGGTAACTTAAAACAAGCATGCCAAATTGGAAAAAAAAAAAGTGAAGAAAGGTGAAAATCTGAATTAGGCATCTTCCTGGGCTTGTCACAGTAAGATTAATTTTACAAGTCTTCAGGGAAGCTATCTATATTTTCAAACATCAGAGAATACTAAAATTAAGAAATTGCTACTAAAATTAATTGTATATGTAAAAGATTAAGTAAATGAAAGTCATACTCTCTGTACTTGTGACTTCTCATGGTTCTTGGAAGTCTAAAAAATGTGTTTGAGAAATATCCTGTTTTCTATACATATTAGCATGAGAAAATGAAAACTGAGGAAATAAGTGAAAAACTGAATAACTTTCTCAAATTTCTAAATACATAGTACTTAGGCCGAAGTATCATTGCATCATCTATTGTAAGATGTAAAAATTTTAAAAAAATCAAAAAGCGCCTGATGGGCCTGGAGATACTCCAACACAACCTCGCAACCAATAGAAAAACTTTCCTTAAATCTGGATTAGCGTTTTAGGTCTTTATCACAAAACTCAAAGAGCATAAACAGCAATGTTAACGGACACCCAAATGGCTAGAAGCCCAGTTTGAACGATCAGCACTTGGAAGCAACTGCAGTTTTTAGAGACTCTTAAGGGGTAAAAGATGAAACAGTTGAGGGAAGAAGAGCGGGATTCATTTCTCTAAGTTATATTTGTAACGCCTCTTTGTAATAGGGAGTTAAAAATATGGAGTACCCCGATTTAACAGGAATGCAGTCTGTAAAGGGGAATTGGGTTGGAGCCTGAGGAGTGAGGGGAAGGGGTTCCTTAGGACTGGCCTGGAGAGGCTGGTCGACTGGGTAGGAGGATGGAAAATAAATGCCAAGGGCTGGGGCTGGATCCGAGATGTCGCAGGATGCCTCACCCCAGCAGCGCGCGCGGGTCCTTTTCCACTCGGGGCGCCCAAGCTCGCCTCCGTGCTCCGCGGCCGTGCCCGGGGCGGCTGAGTGGACCAGGGCCCTAGGCCGCTGGGCCAGGAGACAGGGAGGGAGACGAGACCGCCCGCCTCGCCTCGCCTCCCCTCACCGGCAGTCCCGGCGGATTTGGAGCTGCCCGCGGGAGGATGCGCCAGGTTTTCCGCCCCGCACCACCTGGACAGTGGGGGCTCGGCAACTCGACCTCGGGGGCCGACCCGCCCGGGCCTGGAGCTCTCCCGGCGCGGCCTCCCGCCCCGCCGCCCTCTGGCGTCCGGCGTCCGGCTCCCTCGGCCCCGCTCTCCCTTAGCCTCAGCTCCGCCGGGCACCCCCACCCGCTTCCCAAGGACGAACCTGGAGCTGCTGCCCAGCAGGGCCAATCCGGCGAGGAAGCGGCGGGCGGGCGGCGGCGACACGGCACCTTCAGCCCGTGCCCTGCCGCCGCGGCCCCAGTGTCCGCTCCGCTGGCTCGCATCGCTTACACCCCGCCGGCGCGCGCGCGCGGAGCTGTTGCTCAACCTACTTGCATTCTCTTCTCAGCAGCCATCACAACATGCTCCGGGAGCCGGGGCAGCCCCGGAGCCCTCTGGCAGGCGGCCGCTCTCTCCTCGGCTCAGGGCCGCCGCGGCCGCCGCTAGGGCGCAGGATGAGCGGGAGGTTTTTTCATGCCGCCCGGCCGGCAGGCCACACGGCAGGCCCGGCTCGGCCCGCCACCCGCGCCGCTGCTTCTCCGGCGAGAGCGAACCTGGCGCTGCCGCCCGCTGCCACGCGCCGCTTCCTCCTCCCCTTCGCTCTTTTCCTTCTCCTTCGCCGCCTCTGGAGCCGAGGTTGGCAAACCAGCACCTGCTGCTGGAGACCGCCGAGAACTGAAACAGGAAACCCGGAACCAGGGGGAAAACCCGGGAGGCGTGGAGAGGGCTGAGGGGGGAGCTGCTGAAACCTGTCCTGCTCTACCTAGCCGGGGCTGCCGGAGTCCCGCGCCTCCCCCTGTGGCCCCCAACCCAGGGGTCCCGACCTCCCTTTTCCCCCCCCCCCCCCCCGCCCCGGTCCTGTCCCGGAGGGCGCCTCTCAGCTGCAGCACCATCTCCACTCGGCAACCACATGGAGCCTGCCCTGGGCAGCCAAGGAAATCGACGGGCTGCCTTCTCAGGGCTTGTTTCCCGCTGTTGTTTACTTACTGTCAATATTCCGTAATGAGAAAAGACCACACCCTGCATCGGTAAAACCAATAAGGGAGTTTAAACAAATGAAGTTGTCCGGATTTTACCCTGGGGAAGGACTTCTTCCCACAAGGAAATTGGCCTTATAGGAAATGGCAATCATGTCAAAATCGAGATTAAATCCAGGATACATCCAGATCTCTTTCAGGGGGTTGGGAAAATAGCCCCTTTGCACCTGAGTTGCCAGAGTGAAAAGCTCTAAGGGCAGAGAGCCTTCCTATTTCTCTGAATTGAACAACACCCAGCAAAATCTAGGCCAGCATTTCAGAAATGTTCAAATACTGTAATCTTACTCACCTGCTTATGGAATAGTCACCAGGAGCCTCACTCCCAGCCCTGGACAGGATGCATCTGCTGGAGTGAGAGAGAGGGTACTTAGTGGACTGTGCTCCTACAATGTGCCACTCTGCCTGAAGCATTATCCCATCTAACTATCACCACACTCAAGTGAGCCAGGTATTATAATCTGGTGTATCCACCAGAAAATTAGAAAGTTTACCTGCAATTAATGTATAAAAAGATCCATATGTATTGCACCTAGAGCACATATTTGTTTTACTGGATCCGAATTCATGCCTTTTATCTCACTTTTTGCCTTTAACAGAATTATTTCTTACCTTTGAATTATCTTCAATAAAGCATTGATGGTTTAAGTCTGGATCTTGGACTACTTCGTGGTAGTGATATCCCTGATGGTTATTGGAGCTCAAACTTTATACTTTCCAGTTTAATGCTTTTAACCACCCGTTATGTATGGTTTATATTTGGATGTCATCCCCCTCAAAGCCTCATGTGTTCATAAGTGGGACTTTTGAGAGGTGATTGGATCATGGAAGCATGATACTTATTAGTGGGTTAGTCTGCTGATAACTTTATAGCTGAATGTGATTTGGGGGAAACCTGGTCAAAGGAGGTGGGTCACTGGAGTTGTATTGTGTGGGTTTATAGCTTCTCTTACTCTCTTTCTGCTTCCTAACTGCCATACCTTAAGCTAAGTCTTTTCTGCCCCACTACTATACTACTCTGCCTTGGAGTCAACTGACTATAGACTAAAACTAATACAAACTATAAGTCAAAATAAACCTTTCCTTCTTTAAGTTATGGATATTGGGTGTTGTGTCTCAGAGAAACTAAGACAACTGACCCCACTTGGCCTTCATGGCTCAGAGGAGCAGCACTGATGTCCCCGTGTCTTTGGCTAGCATCTGTTGCTCTTTAGGAATGGATGAAAACCCAGTTGAGTACATCCTTCCTGCTGATGCCCAGGGCACATGGACTCTCCTTGTGAAATGAAAGGAAAATTTCTCACTGAGCCCATTTTCCCTTTTAGCAGGCCAGTCTTGGGGCCTATTTAACAAAATTAAAGGCAGGAGATGCACTTCTGTGGTCTGCATTTTTATTACTGCCTTGAAGACCCTAGGAAGATTGGCAACATGCTCTCTGAAGCAGGATCAAATTTTATTGGTATGAAAGGCAGGGTGGCCCTGTTCACTTGGAAAAAGCCTCTAACGTCCCTAGAGTAGACTTAACAGAGACTGGTTGGCTGACAAGTGGCAGCCTTTGTGGCATGCTTTTAGTGATGCCAGGAAGATTCCCTATTCACAACACACTGTTCACACAATTTACCTCTTGCCCTGTGTTCCACAATGGACACTCTTGAGCTACCATGTGTTATGCCATATAAGGCCCACAAAGCCCCTATAAAAGAATACCCATCACTATTTCCATTTCACAGATGAGAAAACTAAGATGAAGATCACAGTCAGTAAATAACTAAGAGTGCAAGGAGAAAAATACAAATGGTTTGACTCAAAATTAAGGCCTTTATGTGAATAAAATATATTATTAGCCCTTAATTACTTTATTATTTAGTTGGGGAGATAAAACACATGAAAATTA
The DNA here is from genome assembly GCF_000247695.1 of Heterocephalus glaber. The sequence goes on along the minus strand of NW_004624784.1, from coordinate 5,111,358 downwards.
AAAGAAAACTAAAAAGAACAAAATGTAAGTGTCAAATATGTGTCATGCATAATAAATAACAAACGGTTTAAGACAGAGAATCACTTCAGGTAGGAATAGTTAGAAAGACTTACACAGAAGGTGAGTGAGTTTGGGCTTTGAAAAGGAGGAATTTGAAGTTGGATTATATGCAGTGAATATGCTTTGATAAATGGGAGCATAAGGCATGCCATATCTGTGGAACTGACAGCAAGAAGCAAAGAATGCCAGAGAAATTGAGGAAACATTATTAAGAAAAACTAAGCGAGGAAAAGTAGAACATAATTCCAGGGTTTTGAAATGCAAGAGCATGTATGTGTGTATGAGAGACAATACTTGGTTCCATGTAGCCTATATCCCAGTGGAGAATCTGTAAAGAGTTTTGTCAGAAGATGATGTCAAAGATGTCCTATTTTAGGGAGATAAAGATTATGATGGTTTGTTGGACGGTTTGGAAAGAAGTGGGAAACAAAGTTGAAGGCTCATACAACAGAACTGACATGAAATAATGATGTAGACAGAGAGAGAAGGAAAAGATAGGTTCATGAGATGCTGTGACCTAAGTCATAGAGGCTTTGTGAATGATTAAATGTGTTTGATGAAGATGGACTTAAGAAAAGAGAAAAGTTCAAAATGACTTACTTAGTGGTTGTAAATGTGAAACCTGTTGTATTACTATCTAGAAAAAAGGGTAAGTGAAGGGATAGAGGAATACTTTTTTAAATGTTTAGAATCACTTGGTTTTAGGCATGTAGTTAAGGTAATATCAGGATATGCACATGAAAATGGTATAGTGCTATATAGAGAATATAGATAATTTCATAAATGAGACTCTTCTGCTATTGAGAAAGTAAGTATGAAAATTTTAAATGGTCTCTACTATAATGATAACCAAATATGGCTGTTCATTTTTGTAAACCAGAGTTGGAAGAAAATTTATAATAAAAATAAAACAATTTTATGACTGAGTTAAATGGGCATTAGAGATTTCCACTTATATTATCTTTTTATTTAACCACAAGTTATATTTACTTATAGGGAAAAGAGACTACATAGAGAGCAATTTGCATAAGTTCAAGAGCATTAGAATGATGAAAGAAAATTTAGAGATCACTTAATCTGACCCACTTTTCATTCTGCAAATGGTAAAATTGAGGACAAGCAGATGCTTTGTAAAGAACAGATGAGGGAAGGGCAGGGGATTTAGCTCAGTGGTTGCAGCACCTGCCTTGCAAGTGCAAGGTCCCAAGTTCAATCCCCGGTACAAAAAAAAAAAAAGAGGAACAGATGAGGGGAGAATAGTTGCAAGGGCAGCACTTTTACCTTTATAATGTGGCTCCCAATATAGTGCCATATACTTATATTCATATTTGAGCTATAAAAGGTAGAGTTTCAGATTGCTGCTCTATCCCACCATGGCTGCCTCAGTGCAAAACTGCCAGTTTCCCAGCCACCTTACCTAAGATGCTTAGGGGCTTCAAAAGGCCACCCTAATATTCCAAACTGTCATACAGCCCTGGGAAATGCTTCTGGAGAGTTTTCTCCTTGGAAATGTTGGGAATCAGTAGTTATACTTGGGGTTGCAAAAGAGCATTTTCTCCTATTCTCAAGTCTCATGCCTTCACCATTTCTGCCCAAACACCTTAGTAAAACAATGTCCTTGATGTACATTTATCTCCAGCTCTTTATCCAGCAATTTATTTCCTGTAATTAAAGTGCTTCACACACATGACCAGGTAACTCCTGTAATGTTTCATCAATAGTTCCTTCCATATCTTTTAGAGAATTCCTGATTAATTCCAACAATTTATAAAATGTCTAGCTTCATTATTCTACAAAAAAACCAAACAAACCCCAAAACCATTTACTAAGCACACACTATGTATAACACTGAGGGAAATGACACGTTCTTGCCTGTGAGCTTCAGTGACTGGCTAGAGTTGCTTATTAATGCTGAGTTCTTAGGGAAAGGAAACTAGAGGACACAAGATATGTGCTATTGACCAATCTCAGGGCTTCTTTATTTTGATGGGTAACCACAAGATTCCATTCCAGCTGCATGACTCTTTTTAACCCCAGCATTTGTGGAAGCCCACCGGAAAGCCAGAACAACAAGGTTTTCAATATGGTAGTGTCATATAGTTGGTTGCTGGATTTTCTACTTGAATCAGACAGGGTGGCTGCCTTACTTTCTTTACATTTGGCAAATATAGGAATTCCAATAACAGCAAACACTTAATATAGAAAAAATAATGTACCCAAAGTGACACTGCGCCATCTTGATAAGGATTACACCTACCATTCCATAGCAGTTCAACATGCCCAAAGGTTTAAAAGTTTTCTTCCAAGCCAGGATCTTCAGGTATACTAAATATCCTCTTCATCTCTAGAAGTAGCCATTGTTTTAAAGGTAAATTGGTACTGAGAATTATAAATATATAAAAATGAGATAGTTGAAAACAGAATTAAGAAAAAGTTTTCAAATTAGAGTACGTCTTTTACTGAAAGGGTATGTTGCAAGAATATTAATTACATCATGATCTGCAAAGATAAAAAATGAATTTAAATGTACATTAATAGGGGACTGTTTAAATAGTCCTTATATATTGGATTGATTCCTATTAAAAAGTATAGAGTGGCTTTATATGTATGAAATAAACTTCAAGACACATTGTTTATTGAAACAGGAAGTTGAAGATAAGGAAGTTGTTTATAATGTACTCCTGTTTATATTTTTAAAATCTCTGCCTATATATGTATATAATCTCTCTGATGAACACCCAAGAAACTAGTATCACTGGTTGTGCATGGACAGAAGAACTGGGTAACTGGAAAGAAAGGGCATATAAGAGATTCACCTTTTACTCTATATTCTTTCATAGGTTTTGAATTTTAAATTGGGTACTTGAATTCAATAATGCTTTTTAAAAGGCTACATTTATTGGTGATGATTTTATCCCTGTCTTTTCTGTAGTGTTCTATAAATAATTGCTTATTACCTTTTTCAGGTTGTCCCCCCCACCGCCCGGTGCAAAGAAGAGGAAGTTAAGGGAGTCCTATGAATTTCACGTGTGGAGTCTGGGGCTTCCCAGTAAAGGGAAAGATTCTCATGATCATGTGGATGGGGAGATCCCATTATTACTCAAGGACTCATAGCCATCGTTAATTCAATTAGTCACTGTCTTACAACTTTGTTGTCAAAGGCTCTAAACTCAGCTTCTATGAAGAGTTTTGACTACTTTAGCCAAGGGGAACAATGAAGGATGTTCTCATGGGCAGATGCAAGAAGAAAGTGGGCATGGCCTGGAGGCTTCCCAGCAGGTCAGCTGTGGGAAAGGGGCAGGTAGAATTGGTATGTCTTCTCAAAAGGCTCATCATCTAGAATTATATTTGCTAATCTATTTTATTGTTCATCTTTCCATTTCAGCATGTAAGTTCCACAAAGATGGGAGCTCTAACTTGCTTCCTGCAGTGTCTTCAGCTCTTCTGTGCCTGGTGCGTAGAAGACACTGCGGTTAGCTCTGGACAGCTAGAATACTCAGTGACTGTCTCATCTGTGTTGCTTCTGTAGGCACTAAATTGTTATAAGGGAGTAAGGACATGGTCATAGGACCTAAGAGTCAGGAGTCTAGTCTCTGAAAGGGTGAGCAGGATTGAATTCAAATCTCAAAGGAACTGGGGAATTAGAAAAATACTAAATCCTGGGAAAACAAGACCAGGAACCAAGTGCTGAGCTTAGCAGAAAGTGGAAGGGGCTTGATTGAACAACAACAACAAAAAGAAATGGAAATGAAAAAGAAAGCCAACAGGCCAGCAAATAAAGTAAAACAAAACAATCCCGCAAACAAACACCAAATACCACAACAAAAAAGGAGAAGAGTGAGTCCTCTGAGAAGGGCTTTAATTTACAGAAGTACCCAGTCATCAGTGGAGCAGGCTTGCTGCCAGAGGGAGTCAGTCTGCTGCTGGAGACTTCTGTGGTGGGGGTGGATCCAGAAAGAGTCTAGATTGGCTGTAGAGTCTAGTATGGGGCCAGATGAGTGAGCTTAGTGACTAAGGTCAGATGGATACAGGAGAAACAACCAATCTAGATAGTTCCAAGTATACACATTCAACCACAGAGTGGGAGTTAAAGGAAGACTTATACTCTCAGCTATTTTTGTTTGTCCAGTGGAATTCCAAGAGATATTTAGTCAAACATTGGCCAGAAGGATTCAGAAATAACTCTTCCAGCCAGGGAGGAGATGTTAAGCACCTATTTATGACTCCTGTAAGCAAATATCACAGGCATAGTGATTAAGAATGATTAAGGTTACAGAGATAAATAGGCTGCAACTGTCTGACAACTTTTAATGATTTTCATAGGTCACAAGGTGACCACATAGGTAGAGGTGAGCACTGATCTTAGAGGAGTTATTGGTATTCTGCCTTTTCTATTCTGTGTTCAGTGTACAGCACACAGTTTACACCTAGAGGCAGAAATAAGTCAGGCTGTACTTCAGACAGAGTAAAGCCATTCACTTATTCCTGTCTCATGGTCTTTTATTTTGGTCAAAACATTTGCCTTATTTGAAACAATGTCAGTAGTCCCCTGAAATCTTTCTCCTGCTCTGCAGTCGTCATGTGATTTCTTCTTGTTTTTCAGTTTATATGTAGAACTCTGGAGGTCTATTGAGAAAGGCTAGGGTTTCTAGATCATTCTCAGAAGGATTTTTTTTTTTAAAGTGAGAATTATCTGTCTTTGGCAGTCTCTACTTTCTAATGGAGATCTTGTTAGAGGAATCCAGATGCTTTTCATTTTATTTTGGATAATTATAAGAAGTAGATAAATGGTTAGTATGCTTTAGTAAGGACAATTTGTTTACAAGAAGACACTGTCCTGATGAAATGTGTTACCACTGCTTTTTGTGCTATATGAGCATTTAAGCGTTGGTATGATTTGGGTCTATATAGTTAATTATATTTTCTTAGTGGTCAATTCTTTATGTACAAAAGCAAGAATTGTCATTTTCTAAGACTTTTTATGTATAGCTGACCCACACTAATATTGAGGTCTAAACAAAGGAGCCAATCGCCCTCACTGGAGAAAAGATAGCCTGTTCAATAAATGGTGTTGGAAAAACTGGATTTCAACCTGCCAAAGATTAAAACTAGACCCATACCTATCACCGTGCACTAAACTAAGATAGAAGTGGATTAAAGATCTAAATATCAAGACAGAAACAGTAAACTTGCTGGAAGATAAGTTAGGTAGAACTCTCAGTGACACTGGCATAGGAAAAGACTTTATGAACAAAACTTCAGTAGCACGGGAACTAACACAAAGAATCAACAACTGGGATCTCATTTTATTAAAAAGCTTCTGCACTGTAAGAGAAACTACCAACAGAGCTAACAGACAACCTACAATATGGGAAGAAATTTTTAGCAGCTGTACCTCAGACAAAGGACTACTATCTAGAATATATAAAGAATTGAAAAAAATCAGACCCCCAAAATTCAAGGCCCCAATTCAACAATGGGCATCCGAAATGAACAGACATTTCTCAGACAAAGAAGTAAAAACAGCAAACAAATATATGAAAAAACGTTCAACATCACTGGTCATTTGAGAGATGCAGATGCAAACAACACTGAGATTCCACCTCACCCCAAAAGAATGGCTGCTATCAAGAAATCAACCAATAACAAATGCTGGTGGGGGTGTGGGGAGAAAGGAACCTTTCTCCATTGTTGGTGGGAGTGTAGACTGGTGCAACCACTGTGGAAATCAGTATGGAGACACCTCAGAGAACTAGGACTAGAGGTCCCATTGACCCAGTTATTCCCCTTCTGGGTATCTTCCCCAAAGAATTAAAAGAATCATAGCACAGTGATATATGTGCACCTATGTTTATAGCGGCACAGTTTGCAATAGCTAAGGTTTGGAAACAGCCCAAGTGTCCATCAACTGGAAACTGGATAAAGAAGATGTGGGTTTTTTTTTTTTTTATAAAATGGAGTACTACTCAGCCATAAAGAACGAGAAACTAGAGTCATTTATAGCTAAATGGATGCATATCGAGGCCATACTCTTAAGTGAAATAAATAGGACACACATGTGTGAATACCAAATAGTATCTCTGGTGTGAGAAACTGAAAGTATAAATAAGGATGAAAATGATTAAAATGAATAATTGATAATTTGAAATAGGAAAAGGTCCAAAGGTGGAGGGTTAGAGGGTGGGGAAGGGGAAAGGGAAGAAAGGAAAGGAAAAATTATGAGAAAGAAAAAAAAAATGGAAACAAAGTCTATGTAAATAGGGAAGGGTGGTGGGGGTGAAGGGCGCAAGGTAATGGGGAAAAAAATAAGAACTAAGATACATCATGTTCAGGTACAAACACTCAATGATAAATGTAAATGTACTGTATACCTAAAATGTACCAATTTATATATATATATATTACTTAGCACAGCAAAAAAAAAAATATCGAGGTCTAAAAACTTCAGCTGACCTACAAGAGTAAAATGGAAAAAGATTTTTCTGACTTTAAAATCTAGTACCTTTTGGTATTCTAATGCTAAATTATATTCTAATGTGTTAAATTATACCAGGAGTACATGGTTGTTGTGGCAATCTTTGAAGTCAGGTAAAGTTTGGAAGAATCATCTTTAATCCCTTCATCCAAATTACCAACCACCCCCACCATTTTTTCATTCTTTCATTTTATATCTATATTCCACTGCCTTCTTTGATGTAATTCAATCAAACAAGTGTTTTTTTAGCACAAGTACTAAACTCAGAATCATAAAATAAGACACATCGTCCATATCTTAAATAAACTATTTTTTTGGAAAGTCTATAAAAGATAGCCTTGGGGGAAAAAACTAGAGAAAATTCCATATTATATATAATCAAGTGCCAATCAAGTGCCTGAGTTAGGGGTCCATTAAGCCATCTTGGCTCCCCAGGACTTAGTTCTCAAAATAATTTTCTGCTCGCCTTCCGGATTTGTTAATTCAGCAAATGTTTCTTGAGCACCTACTAAGTGCCAGGCACTGTTTGGATGAACCACTACTTCCTAAGGCAGACTTGGATAATCCCGAAACTGAAAGTAGTTGTTGCTGTTTTCATTTACTCTACTGACTCTTCAACTTCTACCATTTTCTCTTCTTTCATTCTCTAGCTACACTTGCTTTTGCTGTTCTCTGGAACATCCATCCTCAAATATCTGCCAGACTTTCTAATGTCTTTCAGATTTCTACTCAAGTGTCATCTTATTAAAGAAGCCATTCTTAACACCCTATCTAGAATATCACATCTTTCCACCCTTTATGTAATTACAATCACTATAATAAATATATGTTAGGTAATAATATATACACATATATATTACTAGAAGGAGGATGTTTGTGTCTTTAATGTTTACATTATACAGGATGAAAATTATAGGCTCATGATATTACCATGATTTTGAGGGCTGAGGATCGGGACCAGGATCAGAATATCAGAATGGTAGATACTGTCTTGTTAATAGAAAAATAATTTTATAGGAGAAGCAGAGCAGCAATATATAAATGGAAATTTATTTACCTGAAGATGAAAGTTTATTTGAATAAGGTAAAAAGAACATAGAAACCCAGAAAGAGGGCAAATAAACAGGTGAGGGTTTATTTAGCAAGGTTGCCAATAGGTACAAAAATAAGATAAAGGAATGCAAGAAGTTTTAGGTATGCAGGGGTCTGTTGCTCAGTGCAATCAACCAGAAGCAGGTTATCTGATCAAGTCTCCATTTGCATTGTGGACACTGATTTCCCTTGGCTTCTATGATACTACTACCTCATTTCTCCTGTACTTTCTCCCTCCTCACTTTCCTCCTCCTCCCCCCCTCCTCCTCCTCTTCCTCCTCCTCTTCCTCCTCCTCTTCCTGCTCCTCCTTTTTTTGTGGTATTGGGAATTGAACCCAGGGTCTTTCTACTTAAGCACACCTCCTCCACTTTAAAATATTTTTATTTTGAGACAGGGTCTTGGTAAGTTGCTCAGGCTGGACTTGAACATGTCTTTCTCCTTCCTCAGCCTTCCAGAGTATTATTATAGGCATGAACCACCACACCCAGCCCCTCCATACTTCTATTTGGGGTCTTCACTCCCTTTGGGGTTTTTCTTTTTCTCTCAATTCCTACAAAGGATTTCTCTCTGACCCATTTTCTTTTGGCTCTATACACATAACCTGGATTTTCTTACCCATTCCTGTGGAATTACCTACTATCTGTATGCTGACTGATAATTGGCAAATCTATCACTGCAGTCCAAAGTACCTGACATTAAATAGGTAAATGATAAAAGCATCATTTATTTGTTCAACATGAATGAGTTTTTAGATGCTTACTATGTATCAGCCATCGTTATAGGTGCTGGAAAAAAGTCTCTTCCTTCAGCAGAGCTTATATTGTATGCTTAATATACTATCAAACAAACATATGAAATACACACATAAACAAGCGAGCAAAATAACTTTACATAACATTAAGTGTTCTGAATAAAACAAATAGAGCACTAGCAACTGTGGACTGGCTTGTGGGTGGTAGTGAGAGAAGACCTCTTTCAAATCCCATATGAGCTAAAATGATGTTAAGGAGTCATCCATGCAAAACACATTATGGGTAGAGTAAATAGCAAGTGACAAAGGCTCCAGAAAGTATAAATTGAGCAGTTAAAAAACCAGAATGACCATCAGTGTCCTGGAGTGGAGGGAAGGAGTCTGACCTAGGCAGAGGCTGGCCCTGTTAGAAAGGTCATGGCTCTTCTGTTTGTTCTGGACTTCACATCTTCCTGTGGCCTTCTGGCCATCCTCTCTTGTTTACCTTAGCTGTCAAATCTTCATAACCATTTGAGCTTGCTGCCCTTTCTTGCTCTTGATAAACTGAAGCTATTAAAAGATTCTGTGCTTTTGTTCATTTCCTGGCCTTTGCAGAGACAGGCAGCCTCTTTGCCTACAGCACCTTTCTCTCTAATAACTTCATGAACAAAGATTCAGCTCACCATTTCAGTCCATTCTAGAACTTTCTTGGATCTTATTTATTTGGGTTAGATATGCCTCCTTTATTCTTTTGTCTCATGTGATAACCAAGGCAGAGAAAAGATAAGTATTTTCTCTCAAATAATAAACTGTCAAGAGTAAAGCCTATCTGTAACCATCATACCTCATAAAAAGCTGTTGGTATAATTACATGGGTGATGCATGTAAAGTGCTTAGCTTAGCATAAGCCTTGATCTTTGGGGAAAAAACCCCCTCAATAAATGTTAGCTCTAATTACAGGGACAATCTATGCTGCTGAGAAGCTTATGGTAAAATGAAGGAGCTGAAAGTCTAGTAAATAAATAAGTTGAAGAAAGCATTTGAATGCCCTGAGTTAGTATAGTTTTAACTATTCTCTCATTTGCATCCCTTCCTGTAGAATAGCTTCTACTTAGCAGCAGTGATAGTGATATTCTTTGAAAAAGCAAATATTAAAAGGAGGAGCAGGTCTTGTGGAAAAGAGCGACTCATTCAGTTTTAGACATATTGAACTTGAGGTGCTTCTGGAAGGTCCAATTAGAGATGACCAGTGGGCTAGACAAATGACAGTACAATTAATCCCATTAAACAGCATCCTTAGTTCTTCCCATTCTCATTTCTATATCTAATGCAGCAGCCGGGCCTTATTTGTTCTACCTTCAAAATAACTCTCCAAGGCCAGGAATGGTTTTGCACACCTGTAATCCCAGCACTTGGGAGGCTGTGGCAGGAGGATTGCCATGAATTTTAGGTCAGCCTGGGCTACATAGTGAGTTTGAGGCCAGCCTAAACTGCATAGTGAGATCCTGTCTCAAAACAAACAAAGAAACAAACAAAAACAAACTCTCCAACATGCCCTCTTCTCTTCTCCTCCACCATTGCCCTCATCCAAACCCTCACCATTTGTCTGTGCCTTGCTTTCTTCACCTGTAAAATAGGGATCTTAGTAATGTTTACCTTATAGGATTGTTGTGAGCCTTAAATAAGATAATTTATGTAAAGCATGGTGTGTTAATGCATACAATAAAGCAGGAACAAAAAGTAGAGAAAGACCAATATTGTGTGGGGCTATGGAATCTAAAAAGCATGTGTTTCTAGAGGAAAAGTAGCCATCGGAGGTTAAGAATATTGGGAATTTCCAAAACACATGATATTTTGTTCTATTAGGACATGTTTACACATGAGCGGTGAAACCGAACGCTGTACATGGTTATTCCACTCAACCAGTTAATCAGAATAGTGTACATGACTGTTATCTGCAGAAAGGCTGAGTCAGCTGGAGTTTCTGGATCAGAAGAAACAAGACTCAGCTAGAATTTGGTTTGCAGAAGTAATCTGTGTTGAGTCAAAACTATTTATGTTAAAATTTCTCATAGACTGCAGACCAATTTGTAGACTGGCTTCCTCTGGAGACAGTTGCCCAGTTCTGTTTAATCACTGAATGTCAGACAGAGATGTGAATAAGCCTTCATGACTGGCCGGGGTTACCTTGTGGGCAGGGGCTCAAGATGGAGCAGTTTCCTTTAGGAGTAATTAGGGGCTCGGGGTGTGACAGGTACCATGACTGATACTGGAGTTCAGAAATATTTTTATATTGACGAAAAGTATGAAGTTCAAAGTCTAGTGGCTGGTTTTGAGTCCCAGCAATCCAGTTCCCCTTGTGATGAGCTAGCTATGAGATTGAACAATTTATTAAGTTTCTCTAATCCCCTACTTTTCCTTTGATAAATGAAGATGATCATAATTTCACAGTACTATGTTAGCTGTGACCATACTGAATAACCTTTTTTTTTTTGGTACCGGCGATCAAACTCAGGACCTTTGTGCTTTTGAGGCAGGCAGCAGAACCACTGGGCTAAATCCCCAGCCCCTGAATAACCTTTTTACTTATTAGGAGAGACAGTTTTACTGGAATGATTAAGTTAATTGCTGAAACTCTTATGATACTGTCTAATGGACACTACTGTCTGGGATAGAACAAAGATATAATTCTTACAAAAGATTTTCTCTTGTCTCAGAAGTATTAGGAAAAATAAATACCTTCATGCTTGTAAGAAACAATACAAGCCAACTCCTGCAAGAACACTTTACCCTTGAACAATTTACTACTATAATTTTATTGCCTAAGAATTAGGATGAAATGAGGTATACTAGCTGATATTCTTTTTAAAAACAATTTATTTTATAATTGACAAACAAAATGTGTGTATATCTATGATGCATGAGGTGATGTTTTGACATATGTATTCACTGGGGGAGTGGCTACAAAAAGCTGATAAACATATCCATTGTCTTCCATACTTGCTTTTTTTTTTTGTGGTGAGAACATTTAAAATTTATTCTTAGCAATTTTCAAGCACTCAATAAATTGTTAAGGCTCCTTTTTAAAGAAGCAGAACATTAGAGTAGGGGATTTTGACAAGAAATAGAAAGACAATGAATAAAAGGAGAGCAAGTCCAATGAAGAAGAAGGTTGATTTAGGATTTCAGATGTTCTCAGTGGATAGGAATTAATTCCCCAAACCGAACACCACAGATGGCCAGTCAGTGTGGAGAAAGAACAGGCTGGAAGCCACATGATGGTGTGAGGACTCTAGAATGGGTAAGAGCTAAAGATTGATACCCGTTGCATGTCAATACATAGTCATTGCCTTCTGGAAAGAACACTGTGGAACTGACAGTGAGAATGTCCAAACTAAAACAAAAGCTTTTGTACTTTCAAGGATGACAATTCCCCTGCAATAACAAAACATGTTTTTATAATCTCTTCTCTCTTAACCTAGAAGAAATTGCCTTATTTCTCAAACTATGTAGCTAGAGTAACATGTTTAATATTTTCTTGAAGTGGATACAATGAAGAAGTCAGGATTCTGGTCTCATACAATAGAAATCTTAAAAGAATATTGGAAATCTGATAATAATCTCTAGAAGTGCAAAGGAACCAGGCTTGGAGCCAGCTACTATGCCCACCATCATGAGGCACAAATATCCCAGAAACATATCTGTGCCCCTGCTGATGGGCACAAACAACACAGCTTTTCCCATCTTTAGCCAGATTCCAGCACTAACAGTGGTCACGTGGATTGCTGTGCCTGCTGCTTCTGGAAAGTGAATTTATGTAGTTTCTGCACCTGCTATTATCCTTGTCAGAAGAGACTCTGGGAGGTTCCTTCTTTTTTAGTCATTAGCTTCTGGGTCAAAACACGATGTGAGAGCATCCAACCAGAGGGGTCTTGGCCATGAGCCAGTACCCCAGCCGCAGGGGAAGCTGGGCAATCTAGTACCCACTACCTCGGTGTCTATAGTGGGAGGTAGTCTCTGCCTCAGAAGGTTTCTCACATGTAGCAATGGGGTTCAGATTCTGGGGAGCTGAAAATGTTTTATACATATGCTTTCTCTTCTAAGAATTCTTGATTTTGTTGAATATATCCTTAATTTAGTTAATAGATGATATTTTGGCATACAATTCCTAATATCTTAAACATTACCTTTAAAGATCTCAATTCTTGGAAATGCCTGAGATTTCCTCATGAAAGTGAAGACAATACTGACGTCATAAACATTGTGCCCAAAAATAGACCACATATAAGATAGTGGTCCCATAAGACTGTATCACCTAATGATCTTGCAGCCATGCTGGTTTGTGTAAGTCCAGTTTATGATATTCATACAATAATATAGTTGCCTAATAATATATTTTTCAGAACATATTCCCTTTATTTTTTTTGGTAACGGGGTACCGGGGATTGAACTCTGGTCCTTGTGCTTGCGCAGCAGGCAGTGAAACCACTGGGCCAAATCCCCGGACCCCATATTCCCTTTATTAAGGGATGCATAATTATATTGTTTTCTGAGGACTATTATGTCAACAGTATTTAGTTCAAAGCTTTGAACATTTACTAGCATTAAAAAATCAAGATATGGTTTTTGTTGTATAAATATAGTTATTAATATATTTAATAACTGCATAAAATAGTGACTAGATGGGAAGAAAAGTGTAGGTATTGTATGATACTTTCTTCAAATATATTAAGATTCAGGTAGCACTGAATGATGTACAGTAATAGTGATAATAAAGAAGGAAGGAGAACATTAAATATTTTATTATTAGATTTTTGTCCAGACTTCTGACAATATACTTGTAAGTGGTAAAGACGCTTCAATCTTTTTTTTTGTTTGTTTCTGATGGGATATTTCTGTGGTTCAACATGTACACTGTAATACCAAGTTCTCTTATCAAAACTATCTAATAGTCATTTCACAATTGATCAGCAATGCTATTTGTGCTGCACATACATGCCTCATGCAAAAAATTTCTAATATTTATGACCTCTGTATATTTCCTAGCCTAACTAATTAGCCTAACTAATTCCTAACTAGCCTAACTAATTTAGCCTAATTTAGAAGTTTGGAAATTTATAAACAAGATGGGAATTAGACTGGGAGATTTTTGCTCATATGTTTTTGGTTGTTCATCCTAAGACCATATTTCCCAAGTGATGTTAATGAGGGAATGTGGCCTTTCATTGGTGCTTACTCAGTCTTTGTTTTTCCTATGAGTCATTGCTGTTTTCCAGCTAGATGCTGGGGCCAGCTCACTTTCAATATGTCATTTTCATTCATTTGGAAACTAAAGAGCTGTGCTTTGCACCACATCCTTAATGTCAGCAAAGCCAGCTCTGGTGGACTAAAGTGCAGACACATGCTTGCAGCCTATGAAAAGCACTGCAGGCTACCAGTCTCAGGGAAACTCAAAATGAGTAAGTTAAAGTCTCTGTTTGGAAGGGCTTGAAGGCTAGATGCCTGAGGCTAGTAACTCCTCAAGGCTGGCTTTTGTACCTTTCTTTATCTTTCTCTCTGACTGGGAGGAAGAGAATGTAGCTTGTAAAGGAAGTATGGAACCCAATGTAAAATGGTGCCATATTTATTCCCAAATCTATATAAGGGGACTTATAAGGGGTAAGTTAGTCAATATATGTAAGCACTTCAAATGTTTACTTATTAAAACTAAGTTTCTAACTCATTTTATGATATGTGATCTTTATAATAACTCTATTTGGAGAATGAAACTAGGCTCAAGGATGTTAAGTAGCTTCCCCAGGGTGACACAGCTAGTTAGCAGTGGAGCCAGAATTCAAACCAGGTATTTAGCTCAGTGCTTTCGCTGCCTGCTGTGCAAGCTCAAGGATCCGAGTTCGATCCCCAGTACCAAAAAAAAAAAAAATTAATACCTAATAATTATATTCTGTTGGTGATTAGGGAAGCAAAGTGTTATATTTAACTTGTAGAGGAAGGCCAGGGATTTAACTCAGTGATTCTACCGCCTGCCTCGCAAGTGCCAGGCCCCAAGTTCGATCCCCAGTACAAAAAATAAAAGAAAACATGAAGAGGAAAAAGTATGAATTTCAGGAAGATGCCCAAGCTAGATCACATGGAATTTATATTTTTAGTTTTCTGAGGAATCTTCATACTGATTTCCAAAGTTGCTATACTACTTTACATTTCCACCAACAATGTAGAAGCATTCCTTTGCCACCACATTTTCACTAGCATTTGTTATTTTTTGAGTCCTTGACAATGGCTATTCTTACTAGACTAAGGTGGAATTTCAGTGTTGTTTTGATTTGCATTTCTCTAATGGCCAAAGACATTGAATATTTTTTCATGTATGTTTTGGTTATTTGTATTTCTTCTTCTGAAAAGTATCTATTCACTTCTGTTGCCCATTTTTCTATTGGGTCTTTTATTTTGAAGGATTTTTTTTTTTTAGTTCTTTATATATTCTAGATATTAGTACTCAGTCTAACATGGGAGTAGCTGGCAAAATTTTTCCCATTCTAAAAAAAAAATTTTCCAGCTACTCAATAGAGGACTAATATCTAGAATATATAAATAACTCAAAAAAATAAACCTCTAAAATTAAAGACTCAGTCAAGAAATGGGCTAGAGAAATGAATAGGGAATTCACAGAAGAAGAAATACAAATGGTCAACAAATATATGAGAAAATGTTTGACATCTCTGACTACTAGAGAAATGCAAATTAAAACAACACTAAGATTCTATCTTACTCCAGACAGAATGGCAATTATTAGGAAATCAAACAATAACTAATGCTGGCATGGTTGTGGTGAAAAAGGAACCCTCCTTCATTGTTGGTGGGAATGCAAACTAGTATAACCATTATGGAAATCAGTATGGAAATCTGTCAAAGGACTGAAATTAGAAATTCCATATTACCCAGCTATTCCCCTGCTAGATATCTCCCCAAAGGGGCTTAAGTCATTATACTACAGTGATACTTGCATACCAGTCTTTTTAGCAGCACAATTCATAATAGCTAAATACTGGAAGTAGCCTGTATACCCCATCAACAGATGACTGGATAAACAAAATGTAGTATCTATATATAATGGAATACTACTCAGCTATGAAGAATGACAAATCTGAGACATTTGTAAGAAAATGGAGGCACTTGAAAGCATAATGTTGAGTGAAATAAAACAGACACACAAGCTTGAATAATGTATGCTTTCTCTCATTTGAGTGAATGAAAGTACAAACAAAGAAAATGAAAAAGATGGATAGAAAGGGACAAGGGGACAGATTTTGTACAATAGGGAAATAGTGCAAGGGAACAAGGAGAGGGGTAAGGAGGAAGCTAAGGGGAGACGAGAGGAATAAGGATATGCCATGTAGAGGAATCTAATAACCCTAATCAGTGTAAATATTATAAATCATAGCATACACTAAGACAGGCAGTATCAACAGGTATGTAAATGGTGACTGAAGAAGAGGGGGAGGGGGAGGGTGAAGGAAGGGGAAGGGGATAAAAAAACCCAAGTTGTAATATGTACATGTAACCACTCCCCAAGATGATTGTAAACTTCATGAATTCTAAACATGTACTAATAAAATAAAATGAACAAGAAAAATATTTTCCCATTCTGTAGGTTGTCTCTTCATTCTGATGGTTGTTTCCTTTGCTGTGCAGAAGATTCTTCATTTGACATAATCCCATTTGTTGATTCTTTTTAAAAAATTCTTAAGTTCTTTTATTAGTACACTTTAGGTATACAATACTTTTACATTTATCACTGGGTGCTTGTACCTGTACATGATGTATCTTGGTTCTTATTTTTTTCCCATTACCTGTGCACCCTGTAACCCCTCCACCCTTCCCTATTTACATAGACATCATTTCCATTTTTTTCTTTTCTCATAATTTTTCCTTTCCATTTGTTGATTCTTGATGTTATTTCTTGTGTAACTGGAGTTCTGTTCAAGAAATCTTTGCCAATACCCATGTCTTCAAGAGTTTGTCAACTTTTTCTTCCAGAAGACTCACTGTTTTTATTCTTTACATATAGGTCTTTGATCTATTTTGATTTTATTTTAGTACAGGCTGAGAGATAGGGATCAATATTCATTCTTCTGTATGTGGATAACCAGTTTTCTTAGCACCATTTGTTAAAACAAGATGTCTTTTCTTCAGTGGAATATTATTATACCTTTTGTTAAAAATCAAATGGCTGAAGCTGCTTGGGATTGAGGAACAGAAAGTTTTAAAGAAGCTATGGGAGGAGGATGATCTCCTATTGAAGGTGGTCTAGTTTTCCCTCTGAGTTATTACTCAAAATTCCTTGCACTTGGTTGCCTTGAATTATAATACTTATTACAAAATAAATATGTTATACTATTGTCACACTTACTTTAAAACCCACTTATTGCACATTTACTGTACAGTGGGCTCTGTGATGAATAATGTACTATTCTTACTCCTAAGGAACTGCCAATCTAGTGGTGTAGAGAGAACATAAATAACTGCAACCCAATGTTGTATGATCAATGTTGTATGTGCTTAGTATGCACCAGAACCTGTTCTATATACTGTATATTCTTTATGTCATTTAGTTCTAGCAATCTTATGAGATAGATACTATTATTATCCCCTTTTTCTATCAAGAAACTGAGGCACAGAAAGGTCAAATAGATTGTTCAGGATCACATACTGACTAAATAATAGAGCTAGGAGATGAACTCTGATATATTTGAATTCAGAAACCAAGATAGAAAATACTACACAATAGCAACCCAATACAGATAAGGGAGGGGGGATTACTTTGGAGAAGGAGGAGAGGAGAAAGAAGGAGGGATACTAGCCACATGAAGGAGGAAGTATTCTTTACGCCGTGTTGCAAATAATTAAAGATAACATGTCAGATGGATGAGTTAGCAAAGGAAGGATGAAAAAGAAAGCATTTGCAAAGATATGGAGAATTCAAAGTCACAGTGTATTCAGGGAAGTTGGGGTAGCTTGGTATTGATTAATCAAAGCATGCAAGCAACAGAGAGAGGGTTGAAAAGGATTCTTAAGTCAGTTAAGGTCTAGCTAGCAGAAGATATTGCAGGGTCTCGTCTCTTTCTCCAGCTTTGTTTTGAGAAGTGACCTCTTCTTCCTACATGTCACTAAAGGGAGGTAGATAAGACGGAACAGTCTAGGGGCTGATTCATCAGTGGTTTCAGTGACTGGTTAAGACTGATGCATGCTTTGAAAATAAAAACACTAGAGTTCTGATTATCATCCTACCATTAATATGTAAGAACTTTTGGTACATTCTTGGATGATCATTTCCTCACCTACATGGGAAAGGATCAGAATATCTAAGTACAACAGCTATGAGATACAAAGGGTGATGGATAGAACTTATTTGCTTCTTTAATGTTATAGAATTAAGAAAAATTAAGTGCCAGGGATTTGGCTCAGTGGTTCCACCACCTGCTTCGCAAGTGCAAGGTCCCCAGTTTGATCCCCGGTACAAAAAAAAAAATTAAGAAAAATTAAATAGAACTATGAAAAGAATTCATATCAGTTAAGTAAGTTGTAAAACAGGACTCAGGATCCTATTAATTCTCTGCAATCACACAAAAATATTATTTCTCCTTCATTAAGATAGAAAACAAAAGTGACAATACAGTTATGAACACCTTGGTATAACTATGTAATAATGATATCTGACAGCCAGTATGGTATTTCCTCATAGCATCACTTACATATCCTTTATCATCAGAGGCAAGGTTTCCTTCTCTATCAACTTGTACAATACCTTTGTTGGTCATGGTTTCTATTCTTATAATTCATATACTGCATTGGAAAATAATGTCAAAACAACTGTTTTTATTTTTGACCTGGCAAACCATCAGTCCCTTACTTTACATTTTTTTCTTTTCCTTTCTTTCCCATCATAACTTCTTGTATTTCAGAATTTTTGTAGAATGGGCAGGAATCACCAGTGTCTCAGAAAACAAGTGTGAACACTATCACAGGATTGGTTCCAAATTCCAGAACAAATGCTTCTCCTTAATCTCTTTCACCATAAAAAACCAGTGCTATTACTCTACATCCCAAGGTAACATTAAAATTTTTCCAGGAACAAATTTGGATCCACTCTCATATCCATTTGTTCATTAGTTCTATCATTCAATACTTACATTATGTGAAAAACTAAAGATTCAAAGACTAATAAATAGACAATATATTTCCTTGGGACTTTGTGTTTTAGTGGGAAGACTAACATTAAAGGTGAATGATTACAGTGATAAATAATAAGGTAAGTAAAAGCAATGTAGAACGATCAGAAGTGAAGTAGTAGGCTGTGGAGAAATTAAGGGAAGTTTTCTGAAGAAGAAAATATGTATATTTAATTTTGAAGACTGAGTTAGAATTCATTTGGTAAACAATGCAGGAAGGAGTACTTTAGAAAGGCAGAGTATCTGAGGTGAGAAACCATGGTACATTGAGGAAAATGAAAGTATATCATAATGGTTCAGAGAAGAGGTAGATATGGAGGAGTGAACAAGCAGGCTAGAAATAGTGTTTCAGACAACACTATGAAGGACTTTGCCATGTTGGCTTATAGGGAGTTTGTATTTCATCTTGAAAGCCATAGGAATCATTAAGAATTTTAAGCAGGGAGGAGACAGTAGAAGCATTTCATTGTATAAAAGATGAATCTGGCTTTCACCTAAAGGATAGATTAGGAGAAAAGAATGGAAACTTTTAAATTTCTACTGTGTGCAAGAGGACTGTAGTGAGTGTGTGAAAAGTATCTTTTCCCAAGGAAAGGTGTAAGACGCTAGAGGAAAAATATCAGGATTATACCTGGGAGAGATGTGGGGTTGAATTGAGGAGAATGTCCAGAGGAAACCATCAAATCTGGAGTTACAGACACTGAAGAGACAGGAAGAGTGTCAGATTGAAATACACAGGACAGGTGGAGGTCTGAGCCAATTCCAGGAAGGGAATTTAGCATCTGCAGTGGACATTTAGGTGTTTCTGCTTTTGCACATTTGTGTAGGCAGAATGGATTCATTGAGAGGAGCCAGGATAGGATGAGACAGACCAAAGGCACGAGACTCTTGTTATAGTTAATTGTCAAGTCAACAACATTAAAAAAGACTGGAAGAAATGATGGAGGAAGAGATGGATTTTAGAGCTTTTAGTCACTTTCCTGGGATGTTTTTCAGGATAAGTAAAATTTACTTCTAGACAACAACTAAAATTAATGTACAGTAAGGGATTATTTTATGTTAAACTCAGAGTTTAATTTTGAGGATTATCAAAGACAGTGTTTGTTCTGAGCTTTAGTACAATTAATAGAGATTGTGTGGTAGCAGATTTGAGGATCATCTGGAATAACTCTCTAGGTCATCTAGAATAATTCATTTATGAGTGTATAAATTAGAAAGAACTGGGACCAGAACACATAGGCCCAGAGGCTATTGTCTGACTTGTCAGGAGACCACTTGTGCCTTTCCTGGTTTTGTGTGCCCAGAAATAACCAGTCTATATTGAGTTCATGAAGTTTGTCCCAGAGTCACTTCCTCCCTCAAGAAGGAAAGAGCAATGACAGGGCATTAAAAGTAAAAAAATAGTTGTAACAGAGGTGGCTTCTGTACTCTTTCGGCTGAGGTGGCTCCTGTGCTCTTTCTGCTGAGGTGGCTCCTGTGTACCATTCATTGTCTGGTTCCAAAATCCAAGTATGAGAGTTTCTTCTCTCGAGTCCAAGCTAAGTTTACAGTGTTTTGGGGTTGTCTCAATGTGACCAAATGTCTTAGTATGTGAGGAGGATTCAAAGTACTAGCTGAGTGGAAATCTGTCTGCCGCAATATTCTCTTTTGCAGGAATTCACTCTTTGCCTTATGCTCTTCTCCTAGTCTCCAGCAACTTTACCTCCTGGCCTTCTCACTCCCTTCTAGAGCCCTGTCCTCCCTTCTAAGGGTGGACACAGTACATTCTCCTTGAAATGTATGTTAGCTTCTGTTACCACAGACAATTAACTTCTGAAGAAAAAAGATTTATTTTAGCTCATGGTTCTAAAGGTTTCAGTTGAAGATGAAGTGGCCCCATGATTTGGGCCTCTGACAAGGAATCAAGTCTTGGTATGAGCATGTAGCAGAGCAAATCACTTACCTCACAAGCCAGGAAACAGAGAAAAAGAGGAAGAGGAAGTGATGGGTTCCACAATCCCCTTTGAGGGCATACTCCCAATGATGTAGGGACTTCCCACCAGTCCTTACCTCCTAATGGTTCTACCACCTCCCAATAGCATCATCCTGAAGACCAAGACTTTATAAACACATGGGCCTTGGGGGAGACACTGAGAAAACCATAACCCTAAGCCCTTAATCAGTGAGATTTTAGAGATGGAGAGCCAATCTGCAACCCAAAACCCACTTATTTATTGCAAAGTACCAACACTGAAATTAAACCTGAATACTGTGGTTTTAGTTTAGAAAAAAAACAACGTATACATTAACATCTTTTGTCATCAGAGAAAAACACAACAACACACGTGCCATAGGTTTGCCACCACTGCCTTAGCTTCTTTCTAAGGGTGCCCAGCTTTAACTCTTGCAGGCTTAAGGGTGGCTGTATTTCACTGTTACTCACCCTTTTTAAAAGGATGTTTTAGGAAAAATAAGAAGGGAAACAATACACTATTTTCTGAAATAGGAATTCAGCCTTTAAAATTTTTTTAAAAAATTTCTTTATGAGATGAGTAATAGTAGTGGAATATGAGCTAAATGGTTCTGTGACAAAGGATATTGATCTTAAACATTATTCACTTACAAAGTTTTTTCAGATAAAATTAGAAGACTAGTGGCCAGGTCCAGTATGAGAATGGCTTAAAGTATATGAAACCTAAGGACTTCCAGGCAAGTCACATCATTTTGGATTCATAAAAGTTTTAGAAGAAATTCTATAAGAGAAGAATTTTGATTCGTGCTTCCAAAACCTTTTTCTGAAAGCTCTATTGTGGAAAACTGTACAATAAATATATCTTTATCATCAGTTATACAAACCAAACCTAATGGTTTCTACCTTGATTTACTACACTTATTTGGTGGAATATTTTAAAAAACATTTAAATGTAGTTCTTTCTTTCTTTTTTTCTTTTTTTTGGTACTGGGGATTGAACTCAGGACCTTGCAAGTGCGAGGCAGGCAGCAGCGGCACCACTGAGCTAAATCCCTGGCCCCTAAATATAGTTATTTCTCAAGTAGGCACATGTGTTAGCTTGACTCAGTTTTTAAAGAAAGACACATTCCAGTTACCTCAAGTTTATTTATAAGGACCCAGAGACAGCTCTACTCTAATGCTTAAATTACTTGTTTCTTAATTTCCTTGCCCCAACTTTCAGGTGTTTTTCTCTTTTAACTTCTCTAATCCAGGGTGTTCGGGTAAATGACTGGGAGGTAGTTTATAGTGCCTCAGGATCAGCTTAATGATTACTGCGTGTTCCTTTTTATGTTGTAAGTTAGTCAGCTTTTCATTACTGTTACAAAATACCTAAAAAAATCATTAAAGGAGGAAAGGTTTATTTTGTCCTATGGTTTCAGGAGTTTCAGTCCATGATCATGTGGCCCTTTTGCTTGGGCCTGTGTCTGCACAGAATGTCACGGGGGGAACACATGGCAGGGGAGCCTATTTACCTTAGGGCATCTAAAAAACAGGGAGGAGGGGGAGAGAGGGAGGGAGAGAGGCACAAAGAGAGAGGAAGGGCCTAGATTCTCAATATCCCTTCAACGGGACATCTCCAGGCAACTGATTTCCTTTCACTAAGCCCACCTCTTACAGGTTTTAGCACATTCCAGTAGTGCTTGCCACAGGCTGATGACCAAGCCTTTTTACACATGTGCCTTTTGGAGACATTCAGGATCCAAATTGCAGTACCTTGATAACCAAACCAGGTTCATTCTTGCCACCTAACAGTTCTCATCAAACACCTGCAGCAAGGATGCTGCAGTTAACAATCCATGAGTAGGAGCTAGTCAGGGCCAAGTGGAACAAAGACTTAGGAGCTCAAGTTAAAAACTTTTTTCTATTAAAATAGAGACATTATTCACATTTCAGTTTATGTGTTGTTAGCTTTAGTAGTGCAATTATGTGTTAAAATAGGGCAGGAATCACTACTGTATTAAGGTAAAGGCTACGGAGAGGAAACATCTTTTCATTTACCCCATTCACGGGCCTATTTTATTGTTATTTTTTCACAACTAAATGGCTTTATTTTAGAAAATA